>JAGSMP010000037.1:4132500-4732500 GCA_029286625.1 Parnassius orleans
ACAAGCTGCACATTCAGGCTTTAACTTTTTGTACTGTATTGTCTATGGTCAAAATCACACCCTGATCATATATACTAGAATCGAACTATCAATAGCGTTTATATTTAAATTTAACCAAAACTACATTTAGTGCTGCAATAGCATTTTACTAGCGGCTTTGAACTCAATGGGAAAACATGCTCAGAAGTTTATCGGTGACTTGACTGATAGTTGAAACCATTTCAGTCCAGAGCACAGGTGCGAACTAGCCAGTCATTCGATGTTTTACAGGACACATTTCGGAGAGTTGCGCAGGATTTACATGACTTAATTCCTCCCTATCTGTTAGACTATCGAACAACCAGACGCGTGGCTTGTCTCCGTCCCTTTGTTGTCAACATACTGTTGCGCGCCACTATTAATGTCTTGCACATGGCAACACTAGTTACCACTAGCGCCCTCTAGTATCGAGTAGCATAACTAGGAGAGTCAAGATCCTTCTAGAAATTTCGGGACCGATATGTACTCGAACATTCTATATGTTTCTACAGTAAAAGGTTCTGGAAAGTATCTGAGGCGCTATATAAGGCCGGTATAAACCACGACCGAGTCAGTATTGAATTGGCGATACAAGCGAAGACTTCGAAGCGATACAACTGCGAACTAAAGCGATCTGTAGTAAAATTGTGTTTTGTTATTAGTGTGGTTTAAAGCTGTAATTAGTGTTGTGTAATTAAAGTGTCAATTTTAGTAATTCACTCGGCATTTTTAATTGTCTCGAATCCCAAGCTCGTAACAATACCAAGCAAAACCAAACTGTTTGCTTTGTGGTTCGTAATGCGTGGAATAATTTCCCAGCATCTGTTTTTCTATCTGATAACAGTATGGGCATATTTAAGACAAGAGTGAATAGGCTTTTGTTAAGCTTAGTCAGTGCGTTTTGCCACCTTCGGCTACATTACCACTTACCACCAGGGGAGATAGTAGTCACTTATAATAGTAAAAAAATAATAATTTATGTATAGATCATAAAAACACTCATTACAAGCAGGGATATAACTAGTGCCTTATAATCACCTTCATAACTTCAACGTTATCTTATCATTTAATCATTTCATTATCGGTACAGCCCAGCAAGTGCAATGCTAAACATAAACCTCCCTTATTGATTACCACAAAGTATGCATGTTAAATAAGATCAACACTCAGTGCTTGCCAGCAAATAGAAGAAAATATACTTATACTCAGTGTTCTAAAAAGTAAAGAGAATATAATTACTTTATTTCAGAATGTAGATCTAACATAAACACTCACGCTTGTCACCCAGAGGGGTAGGCAGAGACTATGGACTTCCATTTGGCACGATCCTGACACACCTCTCTCGCCTCCCCCACATCCATATACCTACGCATACACGCTCGTCGGTTAAGGGTACTCTTAATTTGGCCCATTTTCAATATATCGCCAATTTGCTCGATAAATTTTCGCCTAGGGCGTCCCTGCCCGACTCTGCCGTTCACCTCTGCCACATAAATTTGCTTTGTCACTCTTTCCTCGTTCATTCTATCTACATGACCAAGCCACCGAAGCATTCCTTTCTTAATCCTAGTCACAACATCATCTTGCAAACCACACTCTTCTTTTATCACACAATTTCTCACTCTGTCATTCAGATTCAGCCCTAACATACTCCTTAATGACCGCATTTCTACAGCATTTATTCTACTCTCGTGCTTCTTCTGCCACACCCAACATTCACTACCATACATTAAATTAGGGACTAACATAGCATTGTGAATTGCCATACGTGCCTTTTTGGACACATTCTGACTTTCCACAATAGAGTGTAGAGTCCCATTTACACTATTTCCTGCGCTTACTCTTCGTTCTATATCCTTCATATATCATATCTACCATCCCTGCTAAATACACATCCCAAATACACAAACTCATCTACTTGCTCGACCAATTCCCCTTCTATTCTTATTTCACATATCGTTTTACTTTCTTCTTTTTCAAAAACCATAACCTTCGTCTTACTTGCGTTCACTTTCATTCCCCTTTCTTTTGATGAACTGTTTATAATGTAACCATCATTTGCAACTCGGCCACCGACGACGCTAGTATGATTTGATCATCGGCGTACAAAAGGCATTTGACGGTTAACTCACCCATTCTTAACCCGCATTCTTCAACTTTCAAATTTTCCAAACAACTCTCCATAAATAGGTTGAACAGCCACGGGTAGCCACACAGCCCTGTCTGACCCCTTTAAGGACCTTTATAAACCAGTCCGAGTAGGCCCCGTTGATCCTGACACAAACACTGGAGTCCCTATACAGAGACGTCAATGCCTGTATCAACCCAGCGCTCAACCCAAATGAGTTCAGTGTTTGCCATAACACATCCCTGTCCACTCTGTCATAAGCCTTTTCCAAGTCCATGAACGCACAAAACACTTTCTGGTTTTTGGCCAAAAACTTCTCCGCGATCATGCTCATGGAAAAGACCTTATCCGTACATCCCCTTCCCTTTCTAAATCCCGCTTGCACATCCCAAATTTTTCCATCAGTATCTTTCATAACTCTTTCAATTAGTACCTTAGCATACAGTCTTCCCACTATGCTAAGAAGGCTGATACCACGGTAGTTTTTACAGTCCTGCTGCGATCCTTTTTCTTTATATAGTGGAACTATCATGGCTTTGCACCAGTCTCCCGGTACCCGCTTAAGTTCCCAACACAAATTAAACAGGTGTACAACAGGTCTGCCACCACTCCCTCTCCAGCCCTTAACATTTCGAGTGATACTCTATCATATCCAGCTGCCTCACCTGCTTTCATACTTTTCATTGCTTTCATTAATTCATCTATACTTATTTCTCTATCTCTTTCTTCTTCTTTCGGAATTTCTATTTCATTTAATTCAAACGTCTCATCACACATAACACGCTTTCAAAGTATTCCTTCCATCTCCTTAAACTCGACACTTCGTCATTCAGAATACAGCCATTCTGGTCTCATATAGCATTCATTCTAGGCTGTTTTGAATGTCCCCTGGTAGATCTTACGAGTTTCCAGAACATTTTAATATTTTCCTGGAAATTATCCGATATTCTTCTATCATTCTTATCCCGTTTTTTCTTGCTTTTTCCTTTCAACTACTTTTACTCTCTTTTGCTCTCTATTTTGATGTCTAGAGACTGTTTTTTTCTTTCAATATATTCTATTCATACCGCTAGAATAATTAGCCTTGGTTGCTAGTAAATCTAGCCATGCTCTCTTCTTTGCTTCTACTTCCATCCGTACCTCATTATCCCACCATAAAGTGTTATTTTTCCTTTCATTCGTTCTCTTACTTACACCACATACTTCGGTAGTTGCATCCACCAAACCTTTCTTGACATTATACAACACAGTCTCCAAGTCTAAATCATTCATACACAATTCATCCATACCACTTATATTTTCTCTCAGTCTACATTTGAACTTCTCTTTCACACCTTTATCTTGTAACCTCTCTGTTTTTATACGCTGTAACGCAGTGGTAGACACAGATGTCCGATGCCGCCAACGTCTAAATAGACCATTAATTCGGCATAAGACCAAGTAATGATCCGTCCTTACGTTGGACCCCCGGTAAACCCTTGTATCTACCACTGCGCTCCTCATTCTTTCATCCACAATTATGAAATCTATCATGCTTCTATCACCACATCTTTCCCATGTATACATGTGAATCTTCTTATGACGAAAGAAAGTGTTCGTCACAAAAAGATTATTTTCCACACATACGGTGAGGAGGCTTTCACCATTCTCATTTATACTTTCATCGCCAAACGTTCCCAATATCCTTTCATAACCAAGCCTCTTCACGCCAACCCTTCCATTAAAATCTCCTAATATAACAATATTTTCATTACCCTTGCATTTCATTAGCACCATCCTTACCATCTCCCAAAACTGCTCTCGGATATAAGTGGGCTTAGACATGTCTGGGTCGTAGACCCATAGAACAAACAACTTCTTTAAGCCCACTTTCATTTGTATCCATAGCAGTCTCGGGCTTACACATTCATACTCTTTCACACAATGACCCATTCTCTCTGAAAGGATGATACCGACTCCCTGGCATGCCCGCTCGGTCTTGTCTACACCAGACCAGTACGCGGTATACATGCCATGTGTAGTGGCATCCTTTCCCTTCCGTTTCGTCTCATTTACACATAACACATCTATTCCTCTGTCATACATCATATCGCATACTTCATCCATTTTATCATTCATTGCTCCACATACATTCAACGTAGCCAGACGGCTTTCCGCAATCCACTTTTCGCCCCTCCGGGAGACAGAACGTGACGGGTAGCGAACCTCTTCGCCGGTTTTCCTCCCGGAGATTCTTCGCACCCCTGGCCCATTAAAGGGGCGCCGGGAACCACTTCTTTTATTTTGTGCTCATGGTGCGAAAGCAGGGGGTGGTATTTTTTACGCCGTTACCACACGGCGAGGAGCCAAGTCTGTTCTTTCGGCTTTGTCGCTTGTTTAGCACCACCCGGGGGACACGTGTAGGGTGGGCCTAGGATAAGGTGGTCGAAGCCTACCGACGCGAGCGACTCATCCCCCAATGTAGATCTAATTTTAAACAATTAATATATTTTTTAAAACGATAACATGTTTAAAAAAAAATGTTAGAATAAATTATTAATGATCACTGTGCATTTGTTTTATCATCTCTCAATCCATACAAACAAACCGATCGACGTCTTTTAAGGACGCTTTTCAATAAATGGAAGAGGTTTAAAGTCTGCAAGAATGCTTTCGTACGCAATTAAAATAAACAAAGACCGATCTTGAACATTCACTTCGATGCAATTAAGCTCTGGCTGGCACGCTTCTGTTTACCTAGTCTCTGTCAGGCCAACGTAATTAATCAGATAAGGGAGTTAATTACTCAATTTTAAATAAAACATGATATCTTAAGAAGTAAGTATCCGATTCGCAAGAGTTTCTTATTGCAAAAAAAAAACGAGGTATATCTTGCAAAAACTAATAAAAAGAACTATATTATAGTCGAACTGTACCTACTTGTTAGGTTGTAGTAAAATCGCACGTCGTGAATATTAAGATAAATTTCAATCTAATGCGAGTATAGATATTAGTCCTTTTTTTAGATTTTAGCCAAAAATATACTTAAACAAATGATTCATTTATTTTCTAATTTATCTATTTCTTTGAATATAATTTTTTTATTACCATTGGGTCGGACACTAGATTATTTTGCTTTTTTCTTGTACTTTGAACGTTGTAGATGACAAAGCAAAAAATTCAACAATCCACCGGCTCGAAAGGCGGGCGGAGCGATACACATGCTCCGAAGTTTGTTCTAAATCTCATGGTGTAAATCAACCGCGGCACACGCATTTCGTGCCAAAATACAATTTTCAACAAAATATAACATAACTTGTTAGTAATAAAGTAACATTAAAAAAATCGTAACCCTCACACTGTGGAGGCAGTTTAAGTATATAAATTACACAAGGACACATATCTAGATCTGGAATTATTTTGTAGGTCATACATGTATATTATACTTGTTTCGAGCGGCATTCGAACCAGCTACCCAAAGTGCCGCAACTCAATGCGAAGCCACTGCGCCATGGAGCCGTCAAAACACAGTCAAATCTGTTATTGCATAACACATTCAGCATCGTGGTCATAATTGTTAATGTCTTCAAAGCAAGAGTGAATAAGCTTTTGTTACGCTAAAAAATGCGAATAACCATCCAGGGTTTCATCACCGCTTGCCTCGGTGTGATTGTAGTCAAGCATTAGCTTACATTAAGGAAAAAAGAAGTCAAACGACAGATTCGTCTGAGCTGGGCAGCGTGTGGCGGATTATAACACATCTTATTTATTTATTTATATTTCCATCCACAAAGTAGAAGATATGTCGGACATTCTCTAAATAAATATATATATAGCTCAGATGGTTAGCGCTCGCTGTAAGTTACACAGTACGCTAGCAACCCGGGTTCGATCCCCACCGGCACCAATGAAATTGTTAATTGCAATTTTAAGTGCTGATTTACCACGTGCTCGGCGGTGAAGGAAAACATCGTGAGGAAACCTGCATGTCTGAGAAATCAAAAAAAATATATTTCGAAGACATGTGAAGTTCGCCAACACGCATTGGGGCAGCGCGGCGGACATTTCCTTGCCCTAAAACCCTCTCAGAAATGAGAGGAGGCCTGTGCCCAGCAGTGGGACGTATATAGGCTGTAACTTTACTTTACTTTTATATATATATACATAGATAATATTTAATTATGTTGTATGTACATAAATAAATATATACACATAATACATGTAAATATTATCTATGTCAGAACAAATAAGAAATATATATTAAAATTAGAGCTGTGCTAGTACAACCACCTCCTCATCGGGGTGTGCCGAGGTTGGTGCGTAAACCTGTATGACCTTCAGCGAATACCGTTTGGTGATTCTGAGTATAAGGTACGCAACCCTCGTCGACACACTCCCAATCTTTACAACGTTGTTAAGGAGAGACTTGTGGACGATAAATAAGACACCTCCTTGGGACAGATGGTCGCCCTCCCGTTGATAGAACAAGTTGACGGATTCGAGGATTACCGTGTCCTCCCCCTCTCTTCGGACCTCGGATAATCCTATAATATTCCAGCGCAACTTATCTATCTCTTCTTCCAGCTCCAGGATCTTCTCGTCAGTCCTCAGAGTGCGTGCGTTATAAGTTGCCAAGTCGAGTCGTCGTAGGTGGCAACCGAACCTCCACCGGAGATTCTTAGTACCCCATGCCCCGCCGTTACCATGGTCGCCACCGTTGCCAGGAATAGTGGGGCCGCCGGGGACTGGGGGCCGTCTCTTCGTAACTTTCTTCATTGGGGGGTATATTGCCGTAGTTTCCACGCTTGGCGAGCGGGTTGGCAACCGCAGTTTTTTTATTGTTATTTGCTGTTATCAGAAAGATGCTGCTGCCCATCTTCTGCCTCAGTTTCCCTCTGTCGCCTCTTACGACACCCATGGGAAGATATGGGGTAGTGGGTATTCTAACCCGCCACTACACGGGGAAGTTCTCGTTTTATATATTTCTAATTATCAGTAGGTTTAGTAGTAATCTCGGGTGAGCCTCACACCTAGAGAGCGCGTCCCCGGGCGGCGGATAGGGGAACGCTCGGTGACACATCCGGGTAGGAGGGAAATAAAATACCTCTCGCGGACCAACAGGCCGGAGAAGGAAACTCCGTTATCAAACCCCTGCTACGAGCTGCTTCAACATATTTGGAGTTAAGGTCATGAGCAGTGCTGAGTGCTTAGGCTGGAGCACTACAGAAGGGACGGCGGCGGAAGAGCTCATGACGAGTCAACGGCGGCACCCTCACCCTAGAAGGGGGTGACAGTCTTGGCGTCAGGTGGCAACCGGCTGTAAAAATACACTGCCAAAATAAAACATTCTCCTTGTATGAAAGCACAACATAAAAGAAAAAGTATAAGGGTTAGGGCGTACCTCTCAAGCGACGACCAGATACGATCCCAAGCGAAAAATGCTAAGGCGTTCCCTGTAAGCGACGAAACAAGACGCAGCGCAAATAATTTGCGTATAGCTACATGGAACATCGTTTCCCTGACTGGACGCAGCCAAGAACTAGCAAACACATTGCATGCACGAAATATTAATATCTGCTGTATACAAGAACTTAAATGGAAAGGGTCAAAATCCAGGGATATTGGTAGAAACTATCAACTACTGTATAACGGCACATCTACGACAAGGAACGGAATCGTCATCATTCTCGACGAAATACTACAACAACGAATAATCAAAGTAGAAAGAATAAGCGACAGAATTATGTACGTTAAATTAGCTCTGGACAACTTATTAACGCTAAACATAGTTTCAGTATATGCCCCTCAAGTTGGATGTAGTAATGAAGAAAAAGATCTGTTCTGGGAAAACCTAGAAGACCTTTTCATAACCACACCTTCAGACGAAAAAAAAATTATAGCAGGGGATTTGAATGGCCATGTATGTATGAAAGCACCTGAAAACTCAAACATACATGGAAATTTTGGATATGGCACCTCTAATAGCCAAGGTCAGGATATAATAAATCTAGCGACCCAATTTGATCTCCTGATCGTTAACACTTACTTCCAAAAAAAAGATGAACACCTCATAACCTACAAAAGTGGTGGTTCGACTTCACAAATAGACTTTTTTCTTTGTGACAGATCTATTCTTCGCAATTTCAGGGACTGCAAAGTTATACGAGGGATTCCACTAACAACCCAACACAGACTACTTGTAACCTCTTTGAAAATGCCAAAATGGAATATAAAAGAGAAATATCAAAAACATGAACCCCGCATAAAATGGTTTAAAATACACAAGGCTGAAGGCTTTTTATTTACTCCACAGGTTGAAGAGTTTAAGTATCTCGGATCCATTGTAGTACCAAAGGCATGTATAGAAAGAGATATACAAAATAGAACCCAAACAGCTTGGTTAAAATGGAGATCCTGTCTGGCATT
This sequence comes from Parnassius orleans, assembly GCA_029286625.1. Taxonomy (NCBI): domain Eukaryota; kingdom Metazoa; phylum Arthropoda; class Insecta; order Lepidoptera; family Papilionidae; genus Parnassius; species Parnassius orleans. The sequence goes on from JAGSMP010000037.1 coordinate 4,141,052, forward strand.
CTATGCGACTCCCGTATGCCTATTAAAATAAAGGGCAATATATACAAAAGAGCAGTAAGACCAGCTCTGTTATTTGGATCTGAGTGCTGGCCGATGAGAAAGACGGACGAACAAAAAATTCATGTCACTGAGATGAAAATGCTACGTTGGTCTGGAGGAGTTTCTATAATGGATAAAATAAAAAACGACTATATTCGTGGTAGTTTCAAGGTTGCTATGGTGCACGAAAAACTTAGAGAAATCTGTATGCGCTGGTACGGACACGTGATGAGACAGGATGATGACCATGTGACTAAAAGAGTTATGAACATACAAGAGGGGGAAGAAATGCCGTGGACGACCACCAATAACCTGGTTGCAAACACTAAAAAACGACCTGAAATCTATTAACATGCCAGAAACGACAACCCACAATCACACGATGTGTCGTAACATTACTAGGAGGGCTGACCCCAATTAAATTGGGACAATAGCCAGGGAAAAGAAGAAGTAGGTTTAGTAGTAAAAAATGCTAAAAATTTTCTTAAGGTTGCAGGACATCTTTTCTGCCTATCTCTCCGTTTCGGTATCCATGGGCTGCTTAGATGTCTATAATCAGGTGGACAGTAGATTAAATTTAAAAAAGATTATAATTCACATAATATAGATTCGAATTTATCACATCCTTGGCAATTTTTTGGTCAAAATATCTCTTTTTTCAGAACTTTCAATGCTATAGTGTCGTTATATTGTTTGAGATGAAATATTGATTATTTTATTTGATTTAATATATTATGTAGACTAGTAATTAAAAAAAATATATATTTAATTTTTTTACCTGTGTTAATTCCTTCTGTCGCTTCATGCTACACCTCAGGACGATATGTGGTAGTGGATATTCTTACACCGCCGCTACACAGGGGTATATATTGTAGCTTCATAAGTCTCGTCGCATACATTTAGAGATCTGTCTGTTCAATAGCCCGTAAGTGGACATATCAGTTGAAGACTGCAGTCTAATTTCCTCCTATGAGGCAACTTATGAGAGAGACTAATATTCTACGGTAGACTGAGTAGAATTAAAATGAGCAAACCAAGTTCGATCTTCGCCGACACCACTGAAATAATCAATGACAATTTTAAGTATTAGTACTACGTGCTCTTTTTTTTTAGTATAACATTATGTTAATCAAAAAGTAGTCGTACTAATTTTCAAGTTTCGAAAATCATTTGATAATTTTTTTCCATACAAATATGAAATTGACCCATTACAAAAAGTTTCTTAAAAACTGGAATACTATATTTGACCCTCAAAGGGTTTAAATTTTCTAAAATCCTTTCTTAGTGAACGCCTACGTAATAAAAGGAAGTTATTGTCCAGCGTTTTGTGCTGTGCATCTAAATACAATTTTTTTCATACAAAATTTGCTCCCATGTTTTAAAATCCTAAGGGTAAATTTTATTATTTTGGAGCATTAAATATTTTTTCTCCATACTAAATTGAACACCCTCTGCCCCTGTTTTGAAACCGCAAATTACGTATTCATTTTTTTTATACAGTACATTCAGTAAATATCGAGTCAATCACCCCATAAAATAAAAATAAAATCAATCAAACTGTAACACCCTCTTTCACTCTCTTAGGGGTCGAATTTTTCAAAGTCCTTTGTTAGTGGATATCTAAGTCTTAGAAGGTACCTTCTGTTGAAATTTTGGATTTCCAAGTCAAGCAGTTTGGGCTGTGTTTTTTTCACATTTTTAATGGTAAATGAGTCAGCCACTTAGTATATAAAGAGGATATGGTAGGTAAACAGTAAACAATGTGACACCTGTCGGTAAATAGCAAAACTAAATCGACGACTAACTTAATTTTATTCTGTTCGTTTTAACTGTGTCCATTACAAATTAAATTTCATAAACGCTATTTGCACTATACTGTATTTTTTATCTTCTGTCTCATTCTCTCGCAGGCTAAATCCTATAGATGTATGTTTGTTTCTTTTTATTGTCGCGTTTTCGTTTCATCGAGTTTGAAATTACAACTTACTAAAGAAATTTTCACTTCAAAAAACCTTCTGTTATAAAATAAGGATTTTGCCTAATTATAATAATTTCGTAATAACATGAACTTTATTACAAAAACAAAATTTTAAAATTTAAATAAAGAGAACTAATGCGTCAGGACAGCGCAAAAGACAATTCGCCGCCCCAAGACATGAGAAAATGTCTATACCTAGCTGTGGGCCATATTTAGGCTGTAAATTTATTAGCCTTTTGGCTTTTACAGCTTCATAAGATCCAGTACCAAAAATGTTCAGATGTGTCTTATATCATAACTTGCGTATAATAAAACCATACCATGCTCAAAAATACTTATAGCGCCATCTAGGTGAAATAATAGTAATTAGTTCATTATTACACTAAAATAAAACTACATAATAGGATATTTGGAAAATAACGGGTAGGAATAATATAGACAACTCAAAATCGGATAATGTAGCCTTTTTGTAGCTGCAAAAGGCAAGGTTATGCCTACTGCCCAACTTCTATGATAGATAGCGTGATGATTTATATTTATAGTAACGGTTCCACCCCTATGTAACACAATAGTGAAAGTTGCATCCATATCCGTTCTCTGGGGTTTGTGTGATACGTGTCCAGACAAACAGAAGGACAACGATTTCAAAAATTTTCGTTTTGGCATCTGTATCGATAGTACAGTATACCCTAATTCAAATTAAAAAATATATTCAATGCGCAAAGCGGGTATGAGTCGGCAATTCCTCTTAAAAATAAAATAAAAAAGAAGGTACGTTACTCTTATTACTGCATATCCGCGTTATAGAACGGAGAGAAACAAGTGCATAATCATCGCCTTAGCTCTGTGACTATACTTGGCTTTTACCATACGACAAAGAGTGAGGTACCACATCTTGGTTCAGTAAGTTAACAGTGAGAAAAATTCAGCACACATTTCGCCTGACGGTGAGTGATTACTGTGTGTGTCTATACACCTATCTATCCTTCATTAAGAATCAAAATGCAAATGCTGTGTTGTAAAACAAGCCAGGTGGATAATATCACTAAATTATGCTGAGTGAAGTCACACACAATAATGTCAAAGTATAAAATGTAAAGTCACACACACTTAATGATTATATTTTCTTCAGACAGACAGAGAACTGAAGAACCTCATTTTGAAACGGTATTAGATTATAAAACATGTTGACGTTTGACAAACGAAATTTTAATTGCTTACGTCGAAAAATCAAAAATTCGAAGAGTTTTCATTTCATTTCAGAGAGGATTTACATCTACATATATTCACAAACAATACAGACTAATTAGTCGTAGATACAGAAAACTTAATCATAAACTTTTAATTAATTTTTCTTAGCGGTCAGCCACCGCAGAGTCTACTTCAATTGAGGATGCCTCGTGTAGAAGCGAAACACGTGTCGTATTATCGACGGTGGTGTGGTCTTTTCTAGTGTAGTGGTGTTGGGAGTAGTGGAGCTGGGCTTAGTGATGACGGGGATAGTGCACGCAATTGAGGGAGGACGGGAGGTGCTCTTCAAATTAAGTAAGACACATCATTTTATTTCATTACTCGGATCTAAGCAAATTAATTTTAACAACTTTAATTAATCATTAACTATGCTTGAGCGACCAACTACAATGCGCAATTTGTTATATATGAAAAATTGCTATGGATTACAGTAGCGAAAAAGGGTATGATAAGTATATCTATATATATAAAAGGCAAACCTGACTGACTCATCTATCAACGCACAGCCGAAACTACTGAACGAATTTCGCTGAAATTTGGCATACAGACAGTTATAATGACGTAGGCATCCGCTAAGAAAGGATTTTTTAAAATTCGCCCCCTAAGGGGGTGAAAAAGGGGTTAAAGTTTGTATGGAAGTCCGTCATTTCTAGAGCTAGAAGCCTGAAACATGTTTTTAAGTTAACGATTAGAAATAAACAATTATGTGTCCTAGGGTTTTTGAAAATTCAACCCCTAAGGGGGTGAAAAAGGGGTTGAAAGTTTGTATGGGGAAACAAGATTAGTTAAACTATTTTATTCGAAACTTCACAGGAGTACTCCTATCAATAAATGAGTAAGCAAGTGTTTCGGGCTCTTTCAGAATTCAACCCCTAAAAGGTGGAAAAGGGGTGACAAATTCTGAAAATCAACATGGGTATTGTTTTTATAGTTTATCGGGTTGCTGATTACGAAAACAACAAATGTTTCAAAATCCAACGTAGCAGACGGGAAATACCTACCATCATCCCCTGTGGGGGTGCGATGTGGTTGAAATGTCAATATAGGTGTCGTTTTATGGTTTTTCGAGACGTTAATTACGAAAATGGCATCGATTATGATTTGAAACCAACATGGATCGAAGGATGGATAGATATATGTTTGTATGTAAAAATCGTCATGGGTTGGGTGACTTGGGTGTCATTTTTAAGGTTTTTGGGTGGTAAATAACGTAAATGATATTGATAAATATTTTAAACTTAATTTATTAGAATACATAAAACAAAATAGACAAGAAGATTTGTAAAAATTTGCACAAAATTACACCTGAACAAAAAATACTAATTTAAAAATTAAAAAACAATGAAAATAAACAACCAAACTAAATATATTTTTTTACAAATTAATAAAATGGCAAAACCAAAAGAAATACTTAGGTACCTACCTATTATGTATTGATCTTCAAGTTCAAATCCCACACACGGCACCTATTCACTGTTAACGGATATTTGACTAGACTTCGACTGTTTGCTTGCTTACGGTTTAAGATTTGCTTCGTGTTTCGGATTAGTTGCTTGATTTTGTATTTCTTACAACCATTGTTCAAACTTGGAATTCGATTTGCTTTGTGATTAGGTATTGTTGATAGAAGTATTTTTTCTAACTGAAAAAATGACTACAGAAACTCTTAATATTAAAGGAAAAATGGAAGAACATACTGTCGTCCTATTAAAGGTGACGGCGCCTGTTTGTTTCGTGCTCTTTCATTTTTAATGTACAGAATCCAAGAAAATGCGATGGTGGTGCGTTCACAAATTGTTAGATTTGTGGTAAATGATTGCCCTAGGTTTTCATTTATGACCCACGACAGAAATGGCGATAATTATTCAACAGCAAATGAATATTCAGCCGATATGTTAAAAATGAAACATACGGTGGACTTTGGGAATTAGTAGCTGCAGGTTTAATATTTCAGTTTCGGTTTGAAGTATATCGAAACGGTCTGCTATACACAGAGTCCGGAACAGATATCTGTCCAGTAAGGCGATAACGATTTAGCCATGATTTATCTAATGGACATTTTGACGCCTATCTGCCTATTGTTGCGAAGAATATTACACAGCGTCGCATGGAGGTACCTGTCGAAGAGCATGATTCTTTTTCAGAGCTTGACCATTTAACTGTTACATCTTTTGTAAACAGTGAAATATCATCTCCAACCAGCGGAACAGATCAATCTGTATCGTCGACATTAAAATATGAAAAAAATAAAAATAAACAAAGGTCAAGATTTACTAATTACGCAAAAAAAAGTCAATTAAAAAGTGCACAAGAAAGATATAGGTAGAACAAGCCAGATTCAAATCGTAAAGCTGTGTCGGCTTATCAGAAAAATATCCCGATGTACACAGGCAAGCTGTTGCAAATTACCAAACTGCGAATCCACAAGTGCATAGAGCAATTCAGTCACGGTATGAGGAAAACATTATACTGCGTTTATGGAAAAACAAGGTCCATTCCGCTATGGAGTATGACCCTGATATTGCTTACAGAACTGACAGTAGTGTAGCCTTGGGTTCTATGACATACAAGTGTCAGTAGTGCAATGCGCTGAAATGGAAGTATTAGACACAAAAATGATCGGTTGAAACAACTGCCTGAACCACTCTTTAGTTTGATTAATGATCTACACCCAGATCATGACCATTTTATGGGTAATATTCGTAAATATAATGCCTGTTTTCAGATGACTTCTTTTGGTGGTAAACAGGTAACAGCAGATGGTTTTTTACCGACTTTTGAAGTACAAGGCCAGGTCTACCATTTGACTGGAAGTATATTACCAGAAGCTGAACATGACGCTCAATACCTTCAAATATATTTTGTAGGTGAAGATAATCGAGAAGCAAAGATTCGATGTTCTAAATTTCCTAATTTAAAGCCAAATTTAATCAAACAATTGCAGAATATGCTGCATCAAGTGAACCCGTATATAAAAGATCTAAAAAGTGTCATTGATAAAGCCCCTCCTTCAGAGTCATACAAAGTTGTCGTACATGCTGATAAAAAACCACCAGAAGAACATAGAGGTAGGTACAATGCACCAACTACAAATGCATTGGCTTTAGTGTTAGTGAATCAACAATTTGATCGAAGGGACATCATTCTCGAGAGCTGAAGTAATTCACTTCAGCGTATTAGTGAGATACATCGAGCATAATATGATGCGCTAAAGTATCCATTGATGTTTTGCTGGTTTGACGATATGAATGACAAACTTTGCTGGGGGGATGATGGGTATTCAATCAACATACCACAACGCGATCCCACAACTAAGTTGCCGCTTAATAACACTGTCTCAAGTTTCTATTCGTATAGAATAATGATTAAAGAAGGAGAAGATAACTATTTAGTTTACTATCGTGCCCTTTTTAGTCAATATTTGGTGTATGAATACGCCAAAATAGAAACAGAGAGATTAAGTTATATCAAAAATAATCAAGCCAAATTACGTGCTGATAGTTACATCCATTTAAAAGATGCTATTGGACGACAAGACGCAGAAGCCAACCAACTAGGACAAATGGTTGTCCTTCCATCATCTTTTACGGGGGGACCTAGGTATATTAACGAAAGAAAACAGGGCGCTATGACCTATGTTAGGAATTACAGTCGGCCTGATCTTTTTATCACTTTCACATGCAATCCTCGCTGGGAGGAGATAAAAGAGCAATTGCTTCAAGGACAACAAGCTCATGATAGACACGATATAATTTTGATGGTGTTTCGACTAAAGGTGAAAAAGATCATGAACTTATTGACAAAGGGCGAAATATTTGGTGAAGTGCGATGCTATATGTACTCAACGGAATGGCAAAAGAGAGGTCTTCCACATATTCATATTCTTTTATGGCTTCACAAACGTACTACTCCGGATCAAATCGACAATATAATTTGTGCTGAAATACCGGATCCCAAACGTGACCCAGAGCTTCACGAAATCGTTAAATGTAATATGATACATGGTCCATGTGGAACTTTAAATCGAAAGTCACCATGTATGAAAGATAACATGTGCAGTAAACGATACCCCAAGGCTCTCATAAGGGAAACTCAAACTGGTGAAGACAGTTATCCGCATTACAAGAGACGTTTACTAGGTGACGGTGGGTTCTATGTTGATATCAAAGGCACAACCATAGATAATGGCTGGGTAGTCCCTTATAATCCAGTATTAATAAAAACATTTAACGCTCGATGCCGTTTGTAATAGACGATGCCGTATTAGCGTTGAGTGGTCGGCTACTAAAAGAGTATGGGTTACCTCAGCCAAGCAAAGAACAACAATTTGAAAATAGAGAGTTTCTTAAAGAGACAAGTTACGACTTAGCATCATTAGAAAACACCGTTAAAAATAATGAAGGATCACTGAATGACGAAGCAGTTTACAATCAAATTAACACAAAAAATGAAACAAATGAGGGTGGACTATTATTTTTTGATGCTCCCAGTGGAACAGGCAAAACATTCCTCATAAATTTGCTATTAGCAAAAGTTAGAAATACTCGCGGAATTGCTTTGGCTGTGGCTTCTTCTGGGATCGCAGCTACACTGCTTGAGAGTTGACGAAACAAAGTAATTTTGCTGAAGTATTAAAACAAACGAAAATGATAGTGTGGGATGAAATAACCATGCCTCATAAGGGTGGCGTAGAGGCTTTAAACAGAACTATACAAGATATAAGAGGAAATAAGAAGTAAATGGGTGGTGTAACGGTTTTGCTGGCTGGAGATTTTAGACAGACTCTACCAGTAGTGCCAAAAGGAACTAGAGCAGATGAAGTTAAGGCGTGTCTTAAGAGATCCACTTTATGGCCTCTAATTAAAATCCTCAAGCTCTCGAAAATATGCGGGTACACTTAGGAGAAAAAGTGTCTGCTGGTGGATTTGCGAATCTCATACTTGAAATCGGCAACGGTGATAACCCGATAAATAACGGAATGATAACCATACCTGATAATTTGTGCACAGTTGTATTTACGTTACAGGAGTTAATATCCAAAATTTACCCAGATATTGCTCATATCCCCACGATAAGCCAATGGAATGGTTGTGAGAACGTGCCATATTAACCCCGAAAAACGACCAAGCAGCGGCTATTAACGATATACTTTTAATGTCTTTTGAGGGGGAAGAAATGGTGTAAACGTCAATGGACTCTGTGGTCAACACAGATGACGCAATTAACTACCCTGTCGAATTTCTTAATTCACTGAAACCATCGGATCTTCCACATTATAAGCTTATTCTGCGCGTGGGCACTCCTGTTGTGTTGATGCGAAATTTAAAACCTCCTCAACTGTGCAACGGAACCAGACTAAAATAAAAGCGTTACATCGCTATGTAGTGGAAGCCACAATTATAACTGGATGTGCGCAAGGGCAAATTGTATTTGTACCAAGAATTCCCTTGATCCCGAATGATCTACCCTTTGAATTCAAACGAATACAGTTTCCCCTCAAAGTCTGCTTTGCAATGACCATAAACAAATCACAAGGGCATACATAAAAATTTGCGGGTATAGACTTAAAAGAAAATTGTTTTTCACACGGGCAATTCTATGTGGCTTGCTCACGCGTAAGCTCGCCCAGTATTCTGATAATTTTGGCACACAGTAACAGATTAGCAAAAAATGTTGTGTGTAAAGAAGTTTTGTAGTTTACTAGCTTTTGCCCGCGATATCCAGTTATAATTGTGGCTTGTACCAGCAGACTCTTTTTCACACATGGGCTCGATATAACCGAACTCCACGCGGACGAATTCGCGGGCAAAAGCTAGTCCTTAATAAAGAAAATAAACCTACAAAGAACAATCTACACAAGAAAAATGATAGGTACGTGACTTTCAAAATACTTTTGATACAGTACAGATGAATTTGATTGACATTCGCTGTAGATTTTCAAAAGATATAGTTATGAACACGGGCAAAGAGTATATAAGCCATTACGAATAGATAATTATTATATGCTTTTATATACACTGGTAGCGATCACCGAATGGTTAGAGGCACACTGAACCTAAACGTTAAGTTGGAGAGGTGTCGTCATTAGACAATGAAGTCAACGCTCCGTCCCCTCGTGCTCTAATCCAAAGTCCCGAAACCATTCAGCTCGAGTTACGAAACCGTTTTCAGTGCCTAGAAGATTGCAATGCAGTGGACGATATGAATGACAAGCTTGTGGAAACTGTCCATGCGTTCGGAGATAAGTTTGCAAGATCCATCGCAGAAAAAAAAAACTTTCCAATCACACTCGTAATCTCATGGCTGTTAGACGGGAAATGAAGCTACAGACTTCAGTAGATTTGATAGCATTCAGGCAACTGAACAGACACATCTCCAAATGCATGCGGCAGCACTTACGCAACTTTAATACTACTCGTATTGAAGAAGCGATCGAGCGAAACCAGGGCTCCAAAGTCTTTGCCAGAGATCAGTCTGCCAGAAAGAGCCAACTGTCGAAGCTAAAGACCGAAAATGGCAGCATCGTTTCCGGGACACCTGAGATTTTGAGTGAGATTGAGAGGTTCTATGGGCAGCTGTACACGTCATCGTTGGAGCCACACGCAAGTGTGAGTAACGATACAAGAGCAAGTCTTATCCGACACTATTCCGATGATATTCCGGACGTCAGTCTCAGCGAGATTAGAATGGCTCTCCAGCACCTTAAATACGGCAAGAACTCGCGCGATGGAATTACAGCCGAGCTTCTGAAAGCTGGTGGATAACCGGTACTTAAAGTCCTTCAGAAGCTCTTTAATTCCGACCTCCATGGTGGCACTACTCCGTAGGCGTGGAGCAGAAGTGCGGTGGTCTTATTCTTCAAGAAAGGTGACAACGCTCTCTTGAAGAACTACACACCGATTTCCCTTCTGAGCCGCGTCTGCGTCCTGTTTTTGAGAGTCATTACGAATCGTCTCGCACGCTGAATCGACGAATTCCAGCCTCACGAACAAGTCGGTTTCCGAAAAGGTTTTAGCACCATAGACCACATACATACCCTTCGGCAAATTGTACAGTATACCAAGACAAAGTGGCAGATTGTACATCTCCCACTTTGTATTGCGTATGTGGACTATGAGAAAGCCTTTGATTCCGTCGAAATTTGGGCGGTTCTGCAGTCCCTTCAGCGGTGCCAAGTGTACTGTCGGTATATCGAAGTGCTGAAGTGTTTGTACAGTAAGGCTACGATGGCTATTCGAGTACAGAACCAGAGTACGAAACCTATCCAACTGCAGAGAGGTGTAAGACAGAGTGACGTAATATCCCTGAAACTCTTCACCGCTGCATTGGAAGACGTTTTCAAGCTGCTGGACTGGAAAGGATACGGTATTAAAGTCAGTGGCGAGTACATCACTCACCTTCGATTTGACGACGTTCAAACGATTTCCTAATGGCATTCCTTATCGCTGGAGGACCTAAGCACTATGCTCAATGACCTCAATAGTGTCTCTGGATAAAACAAAAATCATGTTTAACGTCCATGTCACACCTATGCCTGTAGTTGTTTGGAGCACTAAGCTCGAAGTTGTTGACGAATATGTTTACCTGGGACAAATAGTCCGTCTAGGTTAGTCCAACTTTGACCGAGAGGTCAATCGACGGATTCAACTCGGCTGGGTAGCGTTCAGGAGATTACGACACATCTTCTCGTCAGACATATCTCAAAACCTCAAAACTAGATTGTACAACCAGTGCGTGTTGCCAGTGATGAACTATGGATCTGAGACGTGGTCCTTTACTGCTGGCCGTATAAGGAAGCTCAAAGTCGCTCAGTGAGCTATGGAGAGGGCTATGCTCGGCGTTTCTCTGCGCTATAGACTTAAAAACGAGGATATCCGCACTAGAACCAGAGTAACCGACATAGCCCAAAGAATTAGTATGCTGAAGTGGCAATGGGCCGGCCATATAGCTCGAAGAACCGAAAACCAATGGGAAAGAAAGGTTTTCGAGTGGCAGCCTCGTACCGGCAGGTGAAGTGTTGGGCGTCCCCCCACTAGATGGAGTGACGACCTGGTAAGACATGCAGGAAGTCAATGGATGCAGGTGGCTCGGGACCGTGCTTTGTGGCATTCCTTGGGGATGGCCTATGTTCAGCAATGGACTTGTGAAGGGCTGTAATGATGATGATGATGATGATGATATGCTCTCACTATGTTTTAACACGGGTTATGAAGAGAGATTTTAATCTCAACCGTAGATTTGACCATTTGAATTTATTTACAATGATATGTATTTATAAGAAAATATCAGTGTTTATTTATAGTCAGTTAATTCGAATGAAGTCCCATCAGAACTTTAACAATCACAACGCCCCATTCAATGCTATTACGCTAGCTACGCTAATAAGAACGCTAGTACGCACAAAATGAATCTTTTGAGAATTGTTTACGAAATTAATGGTTGTAAATACAACCGGTATATATTACCGATTTTATTTGTTGCTGCATTTCTATTTGATTCTAGTTAGTAGTAGTAGTTCTAGTATTTTCTAACGATTAGGCCGTCATAACTCGAAATCTACTAAGCCCGGCCTGAAGTAATATACTATACTAGGTTTATTAACAAAAAGTCTACGTTATAGATTTAGATAATCAAAGTAAAAACCGACGGCATTAATTATAATGGTTGATTGTCGCTAACTTAAATTAAGCGTTAATTATCTCTACCTGTCTCTTTTTATTGTCATTTAGTGAGGAGGTGAAAGAACAACTTTAAGCATTTCATAAATGGCAGTGCTGTGAATGCTGTGAGTGCTTCAATTATGTTAGAACATTATATGCACATCATGTATAATATTTGAGAAATTAAATCTATTACGTTTTCAATATTTGGAAACTTTAGATACAATATCCTAAATCCACGATCTTGTTGGTTGATTATATCTAAGATCCAAGCATAAAATGTTGGGTGATTGCACTCTAGATAGGTAATATAAAGTATAAGCATTTAAAAAAAAACTTTTACAACAGAGCCATATTTTTCCAGTTTTTTATAAGAATACTCGTAAGGGTATCGCATGAGCACACAGTTCACCTGATGGTAAGTGAATGGTATGGCCCAAGGACACCTACAGGTGTATGTCCTCCATCCAGAATCCTCGATTAAGAATTAAAATGTAGATGCGTTGTCATCCCTGAGGACTAAAATTGTATACCTCGTTATCAATAAAAATTTTGGTATTCTGAGAGAGCGTAGTCCTTCCCCCATCTAGCCGACCCATTCGTGCTGCAACTATAATATAGCTGTACTGTGGCTCTACCACTTTAAAGTGGCCTATCATTATTACAGTTTTTCACAAGTCCATTGCTGAACATAGGCCTCCCCAAAGAATGCCACAAAGCACGGTCCTTAGCCACTTGCATCCATCGAATTCCTGCATGTCTTACCAGGTCGTCACTCTAACTAGTGGGGGGCCGCCCCACACTTCGCCTACCGGTACAAGGCTGGAATCCGTCGATTGACCTCTCGGTCGAAGTTGGACTTACCTAGTCGAACTAATTGTCCAAGGTAAACATAGTCGTCAACAACTTCGAGCTTAGTGCTCCCAATAACTGCTGGCATAGGTGCGACATGGACGTTACACATGATCTTTGTTTTGTCCATGTTCATCTTAAGATCTATCCGTTAGGAGGCACTATTGAGGTCATTGAGCATAGTTCTTAGGTCTTTCAGCAATTCTGCCACAAGGACTATATCGTCGGCAAATCGAAGATGAGTGATGTACTCGCCATTGGTGTTAATACCGTATCCTTTCCAGTCGTTAAAAACGTCTTCCAATGCAGCGGTGAGGAGTTTGTGGGATATAACGTCACCCTGCCTTACACCTCTTTGTAATTGGATAGGTTTCGTACTCTGGTTCTGTACTTAGATAGCCATCGTAGCCCTACTGTACAAACACTTCAGCACTTCGATATACCGACAGTCAACTTGGCACCCCTGAAGGGACTGCAGCACCGCCTAAATTTCGACAGCATCAAAGGCTTTCTCATAGTCCACATACGCAAAACAAAATGGCAGATTGTACTATTCGGTCTTCTGTACAATTTACCGATGCCGAAATGCCCTATAATAAATATTATTTAATTTTAACACAACTTTCAACTATCACTTTCGTAATATAATTATAATATATTCAAGTCATGGTATGACGCTACGCGAAGATGCTAATATATAAGTGTATATACATTTAGGTCAAGCACACCCGTCTTAATAATGCCTAATTTGCAGATTTTGCTTGAATGAGTTGATCATTATCTAAATTGATGAGGTAATTTCCTTAACGGGGTAGCTAATTAATTGATATCCATTGCCTACGTAGGTCACTCAATAAGTTTTGAGATGCTCGAAATTTAAAAATGGAACGCACCCGTGTTATATGTTTCTAAAAAGAAAATTTATTTAAAAATAGAACTCCTAATGCCAATTGTTCAATATTAAAAAAAAACAAAGTTCTATTAATTTTCCTGCAACGCTTACCGCGCTTTTCATTTAAAACGATGGATCTTAACCGTGAACATTTGCGCGCTATGATATATTATGATTTTAAATTTGGTTTAACCGAACAATTAAGTTTACAACGGTTACAATCACCATTAGGGGACTCAGCTCTATCACACGCAATAATTTTTAGGTGGTTTACTGAATTAAAAAGGGGTAAAATTAATCTTAAAGATGACCAAAGAACCGGGGCCCCGCAAACAGCAGTAACGGCAGTAAATGTATGGACTACTGAAATGTTAGTGCGAGAAGACCCACAAATCACATATACGGACATCGAAAAGATTATAGACACTAGTTCGGGGAGCATTCATACCATCCTACATCAACATCTTGGAGTGAGGAAGTTTTGTTGTCGATGGATCCCTCGTTTGCTCTCCGAAAGCGAAAAACAGACTCGTGAGGATTGGTGCCATTAAATGCGTCTACGTTTTGAAAACGGGGCATCTAGGCGTGTTTCAGAAATCGTTACTGGTGACGAGACATGGATCTATCAATATGATCCGGAAAATAAAAGTCTACTCAGAAGGACAGTTAACGACAAAACTGCAAAGACCTCGCAATGTCGGCAAAAAAATGGTGGCTAGTTTTTTTTCGCGGAGCGGACATTTGTCGACGTCAATGCTGCAAAATTGTAGGTCGGTCAACTCTGAATGGTATACTAAAGATGCATTACCCAAAGCTTTTCAAGCTGTGCGGGAGAGAATACCAAAGACCGGGCTTCGGGGAATCATGCTGCATCACGATAACGCCTCTTCACATACCTCCCTTAGAACAAAAGCATTTATTGAGGAATCTGGTGTTGAAACTTTAAGTCACCCACCCTACAGCCCTGACTTAGCTCCTTGTGATTTCTTTTTGTTCCCAAGAGTCAAAGAAAAACTAAAAGGCAAGTTTTTTTCAAGCGCCGAAGAAGCCGTGGCTGCCTACGAAGAAGCGATTTCCGATCTGTCAGATCAAGACTGGCAAAAGTGGTTTCAGCGTTCGTTTAGGCGAATGGAACTTTGTATAGAGCATGATGGAGAATATTTTGAAAAGATGTAAAATAAATATTAATAGTATCTAGAATACTTTTTGTATATCTTAAAAATATTGAGTGTCCTACGTATAGTAAAATTATTTATTGTGAAAAGCAATTTTGTATAAAGTTAACATTCTGTAGTTGTATTCTTGTCGGTCATAGGCTTGTTAGATCATGGGGGCATTAGAGCGAGAAAAAGCCGTTAGAATCAAATTCAGAACCCGAGGCTCAGCAGTCGCTAGACACTGAGTTCAAAGGTAGTCAAATTTTTGATATAGCCTGCCTACAGTTTTAAAAGTCTCTTATTTAAAAACCGTAGTGGTAAAATAAAGAATTAGTTGTTAGTATGCTCAATACATTATAACTTTCGCGTTCTCATTAGATCTATGACATTAGTTATGCATTGATTTCTCTAATAGTAATAAGGATATATTGTTGAAATATGGGTAGATCACGTATACGTATAAGTATGTATTCATTATGAGCCTGCGGCAGTCCACTGCTGGACATAGGCCTCTCCCAAGGCTTAGCCCGATCTTCGGCTTCACGCATCCAGTTCCTGCCAACCATCTTGCGCAGATCGTCGCTCCATCTAGCCAGGGGGCGTCTCACACTGCGTTTACCTAAACGCAGTCTCCACTCTACATGTCTCGATCTACACGTCTACTCCAACGATTCGCTTCTGATCACTTCTGCGATAGATGTGGCCAGCCCTTTTCACTTTTCACCTTTTTTTTCCGGCGCATTTCTTCATTACGAATCTTATCCACCTGAGAAACTCCAAGCATAGCTGTTTCCATCGCTCACTGAGCGACTTTAAGTTTGTGGGGTAGTATTACCGTTAGCGTCCACGTTTCGGCACCATATATGAGTACAAGATGGATGCACTTTCGTCTTCAAGCTTTATGTTATTAAATTAGTATTATGATTTCTTGATCACGATAGCAGTGCCACCTACCGGATCCAGTTGTGAATCTCAACTATCCAGGGAACCATTCAAACGCACACAAAAAAATTCATAAAAAATTTCGAGTTTTAGCGAGACTAACGGACAGCAATTGATTTTTGTATAGAGATTATATATATATTATTTATACAAGTGATTCTTAATTCAAATTCAAAGTTTAAAAAATATTATATAAGAATTATTAAAATACTAAGTAAGCAACTGGCTGTGAGCGATTACAAAGTCCTGAAACAGTGAGTAATAAGCACATTTAGATTTTATGTTAATTAATATAATTTTAGAAATATAAAATATTTTTACCACACTAAGCAAAAATTAAAATTAAAAACTTAAATTGTTAATTAATTACAAAAAATAAAAATAAAAAAAGTTTTATAAGACCTACCGTGTACACAACAAAGATTTTTTTTTGAAATAAATAATGAAAAATTTTAAACACCTTATAAATGAAATTAAAGTAAAATTCGTTTAAAGGAGCACGAAATATTTCGTCCCTAAGGATTAGGCTACATTAAAAAATTTATAACTAAATTCTTCACCTTTTATCAATTACGTTCTTAACGTTAAGTATAAAATTTACAAGAGGCACTTTTCTCTTTTCTTTATTGATTTATTTAATTTATATTTTATTAAAGACAGATTACAACAGCACCGAAATTGTCTTAAATATTTTTTGTATTATAGATCATAGATCTAACAGCACTTATAAATATAAAATAATCCTTCTTTAAATCTTAAATAATGCTTATTTTTAATAACAGTTTCTTATCGCAACTTATCGTAACATTATACATTGTACATATTTATTATTGCTTGGTACATTTATTTATTTATTTAATACAAGTTCCAAGTGGTTCAAAGTATTCGTGAGAAATACTCGTGTAAACCGTGCCACAGTGGCGGTGTAAGAATATCCACTACCCCATATCGTTCCGTGGGTTCGTAAGAGGCGACAGTGGGAAATTGAAACAGGTGATAGGCAGCAGCATCTTCCTAATAACAACTCAAAATAAAAAATAAAACTGCCGTTGACGACCCGCTCGCCAAGCGGGTCAACTATGGCAAAGTCCCCCCTGTGAGGCAATCTATTGATGAGGCCTATGTTCAGCAGTGTATTT
Source organism: Parnassius orleans (assembly GCA_029286625.1). Classification (NCBI taxonomy): domain Eukaryota; kingdom Metazoa; phylum Arthropoda; class Insecta; order Lepidoptera; family Papilionidae; genus Parnassius; species Parnassius orleans. The sequence continues at coordinate 4,157,962 of JAGSMP010000037.1, forward strand.
TTATAGGCCGTAATGGATGAATGGATAGACTTCGCATAAACTATTTATGACAAAAATCTGTCATATTAACGCTGGCCTTCGTTCCCCATAAAGACGCATAGTGCAATCATATAATGACTATTTTAGCGATATTGATATTTTTACTGCCTCACATTTGGGCCTTAAAAATATATTAATAATAAATTACAAGTACATATTACAAATTTGATATTTAATTCCTGCAAGTTTTTATATTGTTTAATATTTTTATTTTTTTTGTGATAGTAATTCCTTTCCTTTCAACTCGTCACTTATTGTTTATACTAATATCAAGCAAATATAAAATTCTTAAATTTCATCGTATCATTTCAATTAATTAAATCGTATTTTATAAACAAGACCATGACTTTGACCTTTAACGACTTGACAAGCAAGACAATATAATTTTTTAATCACTAAATATTATTAGCTTCACTTCATTCAGTCTCCTTTATGACGTCATTTGGATATAAAATAAAGGTCAAATAATTTCATGTATTTTTGATAAAATAAATATTTATTTATTTATTTATTCTTCATAGCATTCCTTAACCTAAAAGAATACAAAAGGCGCTCCATCCTGCAAAGTTTAAAAATTAACAATCTCGTAATAATGGTTTTCCAATCTGCACGGCTAATTTTCTATACATACCGAATTGTATTTGTGTGCAGATTATCTCTATTTTCAGAACGCTTCCCACCTAGAGAGGTATGCACAGACTACGGACTTTCATTTGGCACGATCCTGGCACAACTTCTATATCGCTTCATTCACATCAATATATCTACGCAAACATGGTCATCGGTTAAGGGTACTCTTAATTTGGCCCATACATTATAAACTTGGTTTGTCATTCTTTCAATTTTCTACGTGTCAAAATCGCCAACGCATTCCTTTCTTAATCCCAATTACAAGATCGTTTTTAAAACAACTGTTATCTCACATTTCTCATAATTTTTCATTTTCACATTTCTTTGACGTATTCTGACTTCATACCATAGATTGAAGACCCAAATTCACTCTGCGTCTAAATACTCGGCCTTGTTTTTTTTTTATATAGAATGAGGGTGACAAACGAGCACGCAGTCCGCCTGATGAATAGAATAGAATAGAATAGAATAATATTTTATTCATTATAGATCACATGTGTAATTCTGATTGAAAGTCATTTTTTACTTTTAATTTACCACTGGTTCGAAAAAAACCCTCTGTCTTGGGAAGAACCATAGTGAACACAATCGAAGGCTTTGGATAGGTCACAGAATATACACAAAGCATCCTGTGAATTATCCCATGCATTGAGAATATGTTTAATCAGCTCAACACCATTGATTTTTATGAAGTAAATTATTTACATTATTTTTTTTACATTTGATCAAGAATAATTTTTTCAAAAATTTACTAAGCGTTGGCAGTACAGAAATTGGTCTAAAATTGGCGGGGTCTAATGTACTATCAGATTTATTTATTAGTTAAATAAAGGTATTACTTTACTATGCTTCATTAAATCAGGAAACACACCATATTCGATACTAGTATTAAAAATAATAGCTAGTTGAGGCGCGATTATATCGATTATAGACGCAATAATATTAACGGAAATCCCCCACAGATCCGCAGTTTTCTTAATATCAATAGTTTTAAAATATTTTACTTTAAATTCTTTGTACACGCATTTACATATAGTTTAAGTAATGATTCGGCGACGGCAGGAGAAGAATTCAGTGACTTAGTGGTTAAGATCGGAATATCAGTAAAATATTTCTCAAAAACCATTGCAACGTCCTGATCTGATTCAGTTAATTTGTTGTTAACACTTAACTGGTAGTTTGAATTGCGAAAGTTGATCTTACCAGTTTCGCTATTAATTATACTCCATGTCATTTTAATTTCATTAGAAGCCGTCTTAATTTTGTTGCTCAAATGCAAAGACATGGCTGTGGAGCACACTTTTTTAAATATTTTTGAATATTTTTTTACATATTCCCTAAATTCGACGCTAGGGTTATATGACCTTTCATGGTAAAGTTCATATAACCTTTGTCTGCTCTTATGGACTCCTACTGTCGCCCATTCATTAAATGCCTTCCGACTGTTCAAGGAGAATGTTTTAGAAGTAAAAATATTATCAAATTCAGTGCAAGTAAGCTTAAACAATGTTCCATACAAAAAATTTGGATTATTTTGGTATGAAAGTGATGGAAGTTTCTTCACTATGTTACTTCTAAACTTCTACAAGCGACGTGCATTTACTGGAACAAACACAATTTTCTCATCTACTTGCTTTTTGTGAACATAAGGTAACGAAACTAACTCTATCCACAGTGATCAGAACTAAATTTATGAATTATACATTTATGCAATTCGTGCTCTAATCCAAAGTCCCGAAACCTTTCAGCTCGAGTTACAAAACCGTTTTCAGTGCCTAGAAGATTGCAATGCAGTGGACGATATGAATGACAAGCTCGTGGAAACTGTCCATGCGGTCGTAGCTAAGTTTTGTAAGACCCGCCGCAGAAGAACACAAAAACTCTCCGATCACACTCTTAATCTCATGGCTGTTAGACGGGAAATGAAGCTGCAATCTTCAGTAGATTTGATAGTATACAGACAACTGAACAGACAGATCTCTAAATGCATGCGGCGGGACTTACGCAACTTTAATACTGCTCGTATTGAAGAAGCGATCGAGCGGAACCAGAGCTCCTAAGTCTTTGCTAGAGATCTGTCTGCCAGAAAGAGCCAACTGTCGAAGCTGAAGACCGAGTGTGGCAGCATCGTTTCCGGGACACCTGAGATTTTGAGTGAGATTGAGAGTTTCTATGGGCAGCTGTACACATCATCGTTGGAGCAACACGCAAGTGTGAGTAACTATCCAAGAGCAAGTCTTATCCGACACTATTCCGATGATATTCCGGACGTCAGTCTGAGCGAGATTAGAATGGCTCTCCAGCACCTTAAAAACGGCAAGGCCATAGGCGAGGATGGAATTACACCATAGCTTCTGAAAGCGGGTGGAAAACCGGTACTTGTAGTCCTTCATAAGCTCTTTAATTCCGTCCTCCATGGTGGCACCACACCTGCGGCGTGGATTAGAAGTGCGGTCTTGTTCTTTAAGAAAGCCGACAACGCTCTCTTGAAGAACTACAGACCGATTTCTCTTCTGAGCCGCGTCTACGTACTGTTTTCGAGAGTCATTACGAATCGTCTCGCATGCAGACTCGACGACTTCCAGCCTCCCGAACAAGCCGGTTTCCGAAAAGGCTTTAGCACCGTAAACGACATACATACCCTTCGGCAAATTGTACAAAAGTCCGAAGAGTACAATTTGCCACTATGTCTTGCATATGTGGACTATGAGAAAGCCTTTGATTCCGTCGAAATTTGGGCGGTGCTGCAGTCTCTTCAGCGGTGCCAAGTTGACTGTCGGTATATCGAGGTGCTGAAGTGTTTGTACAGTAGGGCTACGATGGCTATCCGAGTACAGAACCAGAGTACGAAACCTAATCAACTGCAGAAAGGTGTAAGACAGGGTGACGTTATATCCCCGAAACTCTTCACCGCTGCATTGGAAGACGTTTTCAAGCTACTGGACTGGAAAGGATACGGTATTAACATCAACGGCGAGTACATCACTCACCTTCGATTTGCCGACGATATTGTCCTTATGGCAGAATCGCTGGAGGACCTAAGCACAATGCTCAATAACCTCAATAGTGTCTCCCAACGGATAGGTCTTAAGATGAACATGGACAAAAGAAAGATCATGTTTAATGTCCATGTCACACCTATGCCGGTAGTTGTTGGGAGCATTAATATCGAAATTGTTGACGAGTATGTTTACCTGGGACAAATAGTCCGACTAGGTAAGTCCAACTTCGACCGAGAGGTCAATCGACGGATTCAACTCGGCTGGGCAGCGTTCGGGAAATTACGGCACATCTTCTCGTCAGGTATACCTCAAAACTTGAAAACTAGACTGTACAACCAGTGCGTGATGCCAGTGATGACCTATGGAACTGAGACGTGGTCCTTCACTGCTGGCCGTATGAGGAAGCTCAAGGTTGCTCAGCGAGCTATGGAGAGGGCTATGCTCGGGGTTTCTCTGCTGCTGCTGCTATGATAAACTTAGAAACGAGGATATCCGCAGTAGAACCAGAGTGACCGAAATAGTCCAACGGATTAGTAAGCTGAAATGGCAATGGGCCGGCTATATAGCTCGAAGAACCGATAACCGATGGGGAAGAAAGTTTCTCGAGTAGCGGCCTCGTACCGGCGGATGAAGTGTAGGGCGTCCCCAAACTAGATGGAGTGACGACCTGGTAAGACATGCAGGAAGTCGATGGATGCAGGTGGCTCAGGACCGTTCTTTGTGGCATTCTTTGTGGGAGGCCTATGTTCAGCAGTGGACTTGTGATGGGCTGTATTGATGATGATGATGAACATTTGTAAAAATGTTATCTATACATGTTGCACTACATTCAGTAATACGCGTTGGCTCTAAAAATAAATTAAAAAGACCATATGATTTAAAGAATGATCTAAATTTAATATTGGTGGAGGAAGCTTCTAGGAGATTGATATTAAAGTCTCCACATAGTACAACAGATTTATTCTGTTTATTAAGCTTAACAAAAACGTCTTCCATTATTTTTTCAAAAGTATCGTATGTAGAACATGGGGTCTGTAGACGCTCACAACAATGAGGTGCTCAAACTCAACACATGCCATTTCTACAGTTCGCTCAATAGAGAGGCTCACAATATCTCTACGTTCTTTTCATGATAATTATTTACTATCTAATGTTAACGAGCCACCTCTTAAAACCGTTTATCTATTGAACGAACTGACCACCTGGTGATTACTGAAGTTAAATATTAAGTTATAAGCTTTTAACCAATGTTCAGTAGTATATAAAATATGAATATTGTTGCTATTTAAGAAAGCAATTCAATTTCTAGCTCTTTCCCTATTATGCCTTGTATATTCTGATGCACCAGGTGTAAAGAATTTTTATTATCACTGTGTGGAGTCATACAATTAAGGTATTGTAAACTACATTCTTAATTATTAAGTTATTATAAATGTTAGAGATTACCTCTATTGTCTCATTTTCTAATTTAAATCACTTGGAACTGATTCCAAATTACATATTAAGTCATTACACTGCTCAATAGAAGCAGATGTCTGTGTAGCCAAGTCCTTGGCTGAGTTAATATATAAACAATAAGATAGCACATTTGCTATCTGTCTTAAATTATATTTGGATAGGTAATACCTATCTCTAGTCAAAAATTTCTTAATAAAATTATTTATGTCTATTAAATTAATTCTATTATTATAATAATAACAATTAAATGTCAAGTTTAAATTGTTATTACATGAAAAGTTATTCATTAATACATTTAAATTGTATCTTATTTTATTTTCCTGTGGCAAGGCATGTATGTAAGGCAATGTAAACAAGATAATAATTTTATGTACATTTAAAGTATTTAGATAATTAATATATTTTAATAATTGAGTTTTGTTTACATGGCCTCTTCTCCCAACAAGAATTATTAATGTGCTCGTATTAGGGCAAAATTTACTATTTAAAACTTTATTCATTATATGACTAAAGGATGCTCCAGGCATACAATAAAAATTAATATTATAGAATTATACAAAACCATAAATATAGATGAATTAAACACTAGTAAAGCTCTAATTAACATTCCAGACAGGAATTACCAATGTTTGAAGACTGGAATAGAAAACACATTGCAACTATACCCATACATGTGAATTAAAGAGACTTCACCTATAGAAATAACAAGAGCGATACATCTATGCCTCTTAATTATACAGAGAAACCCAATATATGTATAATCAGCAGTATAAGTAACCACAAGCAATCTTCGATAATCAGAAACAACCTCATGGAGAAGAGTGCCGCATGCTGTCACTATCGCCCACAAGGCGGCGACATAGACCAGCTGTCACGTGGCTTGCAGGAGAAGCTCGCTAATTTCACTTTAAACGATTATTGCATACTTATGATAGGAGATACTGATTTTAACGTTTCCAAAAATTATAAAAATATTGTATATATGTTAAAGCAACGCATCTTGGCTGTACAACACACAAACATTATTATTTGTTTACCGACATATAAATATACCTATAATTTTAATCTCTGCTATAAAAGAATTGAACAATTCATTAATTTGTTATACTCAGATAATAAAATACATAAATACTGCTGTATACTGGACTCAAACAAACATTTAGAATATTCATATACTATGTTTTCGAAATATTCAGGTAAAATAAATATAAATGTTGTTTATATTATCTTGAATGACTTATATAAATTAATGTCAGATATTGCAAAAGTACAGCCAAACGCATATATTGTTTTGAAAAGTACCTCTTGTCCTGTTAGTCCGGTAAAGGAAAGATTGACATCTTGTCGCTCCTTTCGTTCCTTTACAGGATACTAACAATAAACTTAATAATATGCAAGCACAAAAAGTTCTAACCGGTCTTAATATACTTCACCAGAATATTCAGGGCATAAGGTCTAAACTCAACCAGATAGAAGTCCTATTAACTATGGAAAAAATTGATATTATGTGTATTAGTGGGACTTTTTTAAAGAAACAAGATGCTAAATTTCTACAAATTCCAGGCTATAAAGTTGCTGACTCATATTGTAGAAATGAGTCCAGTGGAGGGGTCTGTATTTATGTTAAAAGAGTATGGATTTTATTACACTTCCTTGTATAAATCAATTAAGCTTAGATAAATACCTTGAATGTTGTGGTATACTGTTGCCAGAATTAAATTATATTATTGTTTGCTATTACAGAACTCCAGACTCAAGTTTTGAAATATTTATAAAAACATTGCATTTGTTATTACATAGAATTACTGTACGTTCAAGATATATGACTAAAAAAGTAATAATAGCCGGTGACTTTAATATTAATTTACTTGAAAATAATCCAAAATGTTTACTTTTTAAAAATACTGTATTAAAATATAACTTAAAACTAACAATAAATGAACCAACTAGGATAACAATAAAATCGAAAACTTGCATAGACAATATCATAAAAAATATTAAAGGTTGCAGCTCAAAAATTTTACATTTAGGCTTATCTGATCACTCTGCACAATACATAAACGTACCATGTAATCAAGGTTATATTGAAAAATATTAGCATGTACATAGGAGGAATGAAAATAAGTATTTAAATATATTTCTAAAATATCTTTTTTCTGAAGTTTTCTCGTATCGTGATGTCAATCAGGTGTATAATAGTTTCATTAGCTTATTCAAATTAATACACGATCTTTGCATACCTGTAGAAAAGGTTAGAATTTATTTTAAAAAAAGTCGAATTGGCAGACAGTAAGCATTAAAAGAGCATGCAAAACTAAAAGAAACGTATATCAGAAAATACTAAAATATAAGAAAAACGAATTAATACCGTATTATAAGAAATACTGCAAAATATTAAAATCCGTAACACGTTTAGCAAAACAAAAATCAAATATAAAATCCATTAAAAATAGTAACAACAAAAATAAAGCTACATGGTACTTAATAAAAAAGCAGACCACTTCACAAAACATATTCAAAACAACTATTAAAAATGTGACCATTGATAATAATAATTCCAAAAAATTGATAAAAAATTCCAGTTCACTTCACCGAGTTCTATGGTAACTCCTTTACAGTTCAGGCTACACGCCTTTGGAACTCCTTGCCCGATGACATCAGAAAAGATCCCAATAAGTTTGCTTTAAAAAAGTTGGTGCCTAATCATCTATTAAAGACAACACTTCTTACATGAATCATCTATGTCATTTATATTCTTAGACGTATATATTCATAGTTATTTATATGTACTATTTATATATGTATGTTGATATGGATATATGTATGTTTATGTATGTATGTGTATATTTGTATATATGTATAATTAGGAGATATTTCTATAGTTTATTTATTGTATATATTAGTAAAATGTATATACATAACGTATTTAATTATTATTTTTATTTTGTTTTTATTCAATATTGCTACACCTACGTCAAATTCTCACCACTCCATGGGTTGACTGGTAGAGAATGCCTCAAGGCATTAAATCCGCCCTTTGTATTCTTTTATATTAAGGAATGCAATAAAGAATAAATAAGTAAATAAATAAATAAATAAATAATATCACGGATGCAGGTGTTATATCAGAAGTTTATAACACTCATTTTGCTACCATTAAAATTCAAACACAAGCCATAGATACCTACGCTCTACCTTCCACACATCTACATAGCCTATATTTATCACCCGTTGACGCAAATGAATTGAAAAAAATAATCATAAACCTTCAAAATAAAAAGAGTTGCGGCTGCGACAATATATCGATCCAAATTATTAAAAAATCCATAGAGTATATTAGTGATCCGCTTGTTTATTTACTTAACTTAATGATAGAAACTGGTACCTTTCCAGATTAATTAAAAACAGCAAAAATCAAACCTTTGTTCAAAAAAGGATCAAAATGTAATATCAAAGACTATAGCTCTTTTATCTCACTTCTCAAAAATATTTGAAAGAATCATCTACAATAGGCTTATAGAGTTTTTCAATAAATATAGTATAATAAAAATCAATTTGGTTTTCAGAAAAATAAATCCACTACACTTGCAAATGTATGAAATACTCAAGGAAATTTGGGAATCTTTAAATAATAAAACTACTTGTGTAGGTTGTTTTTAGATATGTCAAGGGCATTTGACTGTGTCATATACGATGTACTATTAAATAAACTTGACAAATTAGATATACGTGGTTTGGCATTAAAACTATTAGAAAGATATAAGATAGAGACCAACTCACAGCTATTGAAAAATTTGACAAAATCAGTAGAACTTTCGAAGAAGTACAGTCTAAGCCAGTTAAAATGACACTAGGTCTGCCACAAGGGAGTATTTTTGGCCCTCTGATATTCTAAATGTTATGTGAATGACTTGCCAAATGTTACTGACAATCGATGTGTTATGTTTGCTGATGATGCAACTATCTTTATACCCGATACTCAAATGAATTTTGAAAATAACATAAATAAAACCTTAAAAATAGCAGTCGAATGGCTTAATAAAATTAATTTAAACGTAAAATCTATCAAAAACTAAAATTATTCAATTCATAAATTACAAAACAAAATCTTTAAATTTAAATATTGCAGATTAAGACACCCAAATAGAAACAGTTGATAACATTAATTTGGAGTCACCATAGACTGTAATTTAAACTGGAAATCTCACATATAACATAAAAAAAGAATATATAGCTACAGTTACGCATTATCCATATTAGCAGAAACAACTTCCGTTGATGTATCAAGGGCTGTATATTATGGCCAGGTATACCCTCTATTAGTTTACGGCATTATTTTCTGGGGTAATTCTACAAACGTGCAGTCAACATTTATTCTGCAAAAGCGATGTTTGCGGATCATTTATAATATGTACTCAGACGAAACTCTAAGAAATGTATTCAAAGAAAAAGGTTATCTCACACTTACTAATATTTACATTTTAGAAATTTCAATTTTATCAAACAGAATAAAAACTATTTTCAGATTAAATCTAACTTGAATTCACGTCCAATACGCAGTCAATATAAGAACAATTTGCGTACAACTAAAATTAATTATTACATGTATTATAAGAGTACTTTTTGCACAGGTATTAAAATATTCAATCATCTGCCACCTGATATAAAAGCTATGGACTTGCCAAGATTTAAAATACACCTCAAGAAGTGGTTAATATGTAATGTGTTTTATAATTTAAATGAATATTTTAATACCAAACATTAATTTATATAAAATTCTTATTTCTTAACAAGCTGTTCCCCGCGACTTCGCCCGCGTGTAATTTAGGGTTTTAATTTTTTTGCGAGGAACCCTAATTATTTTTCTAAAATAAAAGTAGCCTAAGCTACTCCTTCATCGACATCAGCTATCTGCCAGTGAAAGTCCCGTCAAAATCGGTCCAGCCGTTTCGGAGATTAGCAAACAGACAGACAGGCAAAAATTTTAAAAAGTGCATTTTTGTTATAAGCCGTTTATACTTTCATATGCATTTAGTAAAACGCTGTAATTTTTACGTTACAAACAGACACTTCAATTTTATTTATTTGTATAGATAGATTATTGCATACCCGATATGGGTAAACTGTACATACAGAGCTTATTGGCAATAAATATTCTGATTCTGAAAAAAAAAATACTAACCAGATGTCCTTTTAAACAGTTATTTAAAATTGTGCCCAAAATTTTTCTATGTCATCACAATACATAATAACTTTATTTTTTTTAATACTTAAATTACTTTTTAATTTAATATTCTTTGTCATGGCACTGTCATAGAGTGTAGGTGAAAATAATGACTCCTTACTGTTATCATCATTATTTACACATATTGTCCCCGATGAATCCATTATGGAGTACTGATACTCACTCTGATGTAAAACAATCCAAACAAAGCTTGCAGACGATAGAAAGCCAAATAAACATTATCACAAAATATCGATCTATACTAATTTTTTTAATATAAACTACCGCCGCCCATGAACAACTGCAACACCAGGGGAATTGCAGATGCGTTGTCGGCCTTTTAAAAAGGAGTAGGCTCTTTTCTTGAAGGTCCCTAAGTCGTATCGGTCCGGAAAAATCGCTGGTGGTAATCGATTCCACAAGGAAGTAGTAAGAGGAAGAAAACATCTTCTAAATCGCACAGTGGTGGACCGCCAATCATCCAGATGGTATCGATGGTATCGCGAGTTTTGTCGCGATGTGCCATGGTGAAATTGAGCGGCTGGAATTAGTCGAATAATTCACTCCTAGGCACTCCCGTGGTATATGCGATAAAATGGGCAAAGTGCGCTTTATCTCTGCACGGTGCCAGGAAATGAGTCAAGCCGATCCGGAAAGAACTCGGTCGTCGACGATTCGAACCGCTCTGTGGATGCGGTCAAGTGGAAGGAGCTGGCACTGGGGCCCTACCAGAAATAAGACAATACAGTGTGGTCAGACGCAGGTGAGACATCCTCCTCTTTCGTACCACACTCACACATACTAATTTCACACAGTCGCATGTCACTTTGTCTCTTCCGAAAGCATCCATGTCCGGTGAGAATCTGAGGAAGTTTGATAGTCCGGTGAGACCCAGGTATACCTGAGTCGCAACGCCACTTCCAGGAAGAATCGATAGATTGCGTCCTTTTGACTCATTCGTCCATCGATCCTGCAAACACCGATCACCTCAGTCAAATTTCGCGCTTCCGTCTGCTCAACTCCTCTTTGGGCGCGGTCAAACGTGCTATACCCATCCTACCAGCACGGGTAACCTCCAGGTCAGAAGGGAGAACGCCAGCCAGTACCGGTAAGGCCGCCGTACTGGTGGATCGATACGCCTAGTCAGCAATATCAGGGCTGATTGCTGCGATCTCAGCAGTACGCTGCGAACTGTGTACATGTTCGCACGCTCGTACCAGCACTCCGCCACGTACGTAAGCGTGGATACAAACACTCCTCTGTATATTATTTTTAGACTCGGATATCAGACACCCCATGAGGACGTCGATACGCGGGTCATCTTGGCGAATCCCTTGGTCGCTCTTTCAGATATATCGGACGCATGTTGCACAAACGATAGTCCTGAGTCCAATACCACACCTAGTACCTTAGCATTAGTTACAGTCTTTACAGATTCTCCACCAAGTTTAATAATGGGGGGGGCGCTGAAGTTTCCCTCTAATAGTCATGGTGGTCGACTTTGATGAGGAAAACTCCAGTCTATTCCTTAGCCACCACTCCCGTACAAGGTCCAAAGTGACTCTGGCCCTGGATTCGATACCCGCTCTGGTATCAGATTCAATCAAGATTGTAACATCATCAGCATAGGCAGTCATGGCTACTCCCTCAGGCAGAGGGAGTCGGAGTAGGTCGTCCATCAATACGTTCCACAGTGTAGGGCCCAGCACAGAGCCTTGAGGACATCCCATGGTCGACGTCTTCCACTCTACCCGGTCCCCGATTTAGAGGCCCACACGGAGGCCCACACGTCTGGAGGTGAAGTAGCCCATCAGCATTTTGTAAATGTTGGGTGGACAACCACCTCGTTTCGCTTTGACCATCATCATCGGCCACCAGGCATTGTCGAAGGCGCCGGAGATATCCTGAAAGATTGTCTGCACGTAGCATGCCCGAGAATACCTAGCCGTGCTGAGCAAGACACGCAGCGCTGTTACCGTAGATCGCCCCGGAGAGAAACCGTGCTGGTGCTCAGATATCCCGCGACTAATCGCAGGAGCACATCTTAACATTACGCGTTCCAATACTTTTCCCAAAACAGGGAGGAGCGTTATGGGACGGTATGCCTTGGCGTCGGTGAGCGGTTTGTTCCCTTGGGAATGACAATCAGTCTTCCGTCTTTCCATACCTTGGGGAAGACCCCCTCCACCACAAACTTGGCGTACACCGAGTGAAATTCCCTCGGTGCTGCCATCCAAATATTCCTCACAATTCTCGCACTCACTCCATCGAGTCCCGGAGCTGTGTTAGGCAAGGCCTTGACTATTCCTCCCAGATCCTCAACCGCAGGTGGAGACGCATCTCTACCAGACGGCATGAAAGCCGCCAGTAGGCGAACCTGCTGATGGTAATACATGTCGTGATCAGGTCTGTCATCCGGACAGAGCGCAGTCACTAGGTTAACCATTGCTGCCTCGACATTGTCCGGGTGCCCACCCGCAAAGGCGATCCCATTTATCACGTTTGCAGGCGGTCGCACCCTCCCGCTGGCCACCCTGTACGCCATACCCCATGGGTCCTCGTTACCAGAGTTGGCAACCTCATGTGATGCGACTGCTGCGCCTCACCATCATCTTCCTGTATCTCGCACGCACGCTGTGAAAAGCTATCCTGGCTATCTCCTCTGACCACCTCCTAGACGCCTTTTACTCTGCCATACATGCCTGAGTTTACATTGCAACTTTCTAGTCTTATCGAGTTCATTGGTCCACATTCGTAACCCCCCCTGGGGCGACGCTCCCTAGGCCTTCCGCAGAGCGGATGATGACCCTGAGAACTACTCCGCCAGGAGGGCTGCGGGTTTTTCCACATGCAGCCATCCCATTCAATTCCAGAATTCCAGAATTCCAGAGATGGGAACAGTATTCCATGTGAGGCCGAACCTGCGCCTTGTAAAGTTGCAGGCGGTGTATCGGCATGAAATACTGTCCCGCTCTGCTGAGCATGCCAATCTTTTTAGAGGCCAATTTGGCCTTCTCTTCCAAGTAACCACGAAACTGCACGTCACTCGATATGTCGACGCCGAGAATTCCGATACTGGCTGAGGCAACAAGAGGAATGCCTTGAAACTGAGGAGATACGACAAGGGGTTCTTTTTAGCGGTAAACGCGCAAACTTGTGTCTTCTGAGGATTAAACTGGACTAGATTAAGTCGCCCCCAATCCGAGACTTTGTTCAGCAAAGACTCGACTTCAGACACAAGTTTGTTTCGGTACTCGGCGACGTTTTCCCGCGAAATATTGGCACGGCCGGTGTATAGAGCATCACCAGTGCTGTCATCCGCATAGCATTGAATGTTACCGGTTTGCAACAGTTATTTAAAATTGTGCCCAAAATTTTTCTATGTCATCACAATACATAATAACTTTATTTTTAATATTTAAATTACTTTTAATTAAATATTCTTTGTCATGGCACTGTCATAGAGTGTAGGTGAAAATAATGACTCTTACTGTTATCATCATTATTTACACATATTGTCCCTGATGAACCCATTATGGAGTACTGATACTCACTCTGATGTAAAACAATCCAAACAAAGCTTGCAGACGATAGAAAGCCAAATAAACATTATCACAAAATATCGATCCATACAATTTTTTTAATATAAACCACCGCCGCCCATGAACAACTGCAACACCAGGGAATTGCAGATGCGTTGTCGGCCTTTTAAAAAGCCTGTACGAGCTGCTGTGCTGTACAATCTTAGAAGTTGATATAAAATAGAAAGAATTGAGTTGATAATGGATTTAATTTGATAATACTGCTAGTGAGTACGATGCGCGACGGCGAATGAATGCGTACTGAATGGATGAGAATGAAAAATGATACAATATGGTAAAATGCTTATGCAAAATGTGCGGTTTGTAAAGACCGTACATGCTGTGGGGAGAGAGAGAGAACAGATGATGATTGATAGGCGATTACAAATTGATACTAATTGATAACGATGATTATACTATAAAAATTAGCTTATAAATTTCAATTAAAAACTTATAAATTTCACACTTCACCACACTGCACTAAGATCACTAAAACGTTTGCAAACTGTAGGCGACGTCGACTTATCCAGTGCGCGTGCACCAGTTCACCCGATGACGTAACTGCGATACCGCGGGGCTCGACCGATGTTGCTTGCTCTGTGTTTCGGTTCGTGCCAGTGAACTGTACATTCAAGCCAGCTGATCTTTCGCTTTGAGAGGGACCTTGTATACGTGCGGCGCATCTGCGGCGTAGACTCCGCAAGGCAAATAATGTTGATGCTAGTATAGCTGCTCCCAGCAGAAGATAAATAAGCACATATTGATGTAGGTCGTGGTTTGATAACTGATTTACCATCTCTGTATCAGCGTCGCTTGTCTTCAGCTGCTCTATTTGGTGTCCAATACTTGACAAGTGTTTTCGATTCTCCTCATTTTCTGACTCGTCGAATTTCTCGAGCCTTTGGAGGAATAGATAGGTTGATGACATCATTGATTGAGGTATGTCTATCTTTGCAAGGTCGGCTTGATATTATAATTAGTGACCTGCTTTCTGTGTGAAAATATTGTCAATGTTTCACTTTTAATGAGACAGCCGTCCTCGAGAATGATAATACCGGCCTTGCTAAGTCGTTGCGCTGTAACATGATGCTCGCATATTATTCTTATCATCCTTGATTACAGCAAAGTACAGGTACGTATTTAGTTTGTTAAGTTCAACCCATATATCTTTGCAGGGCGAAGTTTTGATTTCACACTGACCTGTGTCTTCATTTTTGATGCAGAGAATATCGTCCGAATTCATATGGAAAATAGGTTTCTGTAGCGGGCAAAGGTGAGTCTCAGCGTTGAACTGTGTACATCTTCGAACTTCTTCTTCTGATAATGGTACGTACGAGTCCTTTTGGATGTTGATCGCGATATGATCTGCGATAGGTGTGATGCGGACCATCTGTTTTGTACTTGCTGCGGATAGATATAAGCCTGTAAATCTCGTAGGTATCCCTGCTTACCAACGGATTTTGATCTCGAAAATAAAGTATTGGCTTGTCATCCTTGCTTTTACTTCCAGTAAATGATAGAGTCTGGATAAGTTGTTTTGGATGTTGTTTATAGGCAGAGCTAATTCCTTTGATAATTGGCCAGAGATAATATTTAACTCTTCATTCAGTTGTTCAGGCGTTAATAAATAAACATTAAACTGCCCATAGTGGATGTCTGTGATGGTCTCCACCAACGTTTCTTGAATGTTTTTAAGATTGGCCAAAATGTTGTTTGCTATCATGGATGAGAGAATAAATTCATTGATGATTTTTTCGGTCTGAATTTCCTTTGTTATGATGTTGGCTTCTTTTTCTAGCTCTATGATGTGGGCATTGAAGATCTTGTACTGCTTGTTAATAGACTCTTCGATTCGACTCAAAAGGTTATATTCAGCTTCAACCACGGATGTTTGATGTTTCTGATTCATCCTGATTATATTGATGTCTCTCTCGTATTTTTGAGCAAACTCTTCGTCTAACACACCGAACAAGCTGTGCGCTAGGTATCCGACACCGTTGATAAGCCCGCGCCGGCGTCTCGAGCGCGTGTATTGCTGACCGAGCAACATATGATGATAGTAGTCCAGTTCAGTGGCCTCATGACGTAGTTGTGACAACATTACGTCACATTTTGTTTGTTTGGATATCTTGGAGCATATGTTATCCAAATAATCGAAGTACTTGCGATACAATTCAATGCCTTGCCAGTACGGATTCATTTCGTAGTAGACAATGAGTTTCCACTGATCTCTGACAAGGTGCATGTTGGAAATTTTGTCCAAATAAATGCTCTGATTATTGCTTAGACTAAGTAGGTTGAAGGCACACTGAACGGGTGAAATGATGGTAAGTAAAGTCAACATTGCTAAAGCTATGAAGTTGCATGATTTTTTGCTTCGCGTTCTTTTTGCTTTGGTGCTTTTTGCTGTAGACTCCTTATTGCTTGATTCCGAATTTTGCTCGCTACCAACGTAATCATCTGATAGAAGTGGTGATATTTTTGTAATAGGCCTCTTGATAATGTTGTTTTTAGTTTTCAGGGACACCACTCGGACCAGATCGTCCTTTTTCAGGGTGAAGTTCAACAACTCTAGCGAGCGCCCACTTGCCGGGAGGTAAGTTGACGTCATGTATGACGACAACGTCACCAATTTTCATGTTTCTTTGCTTCTGTTGCCACTTGCTTCTAGCTGATAATTGGCACAGGAACTCGGACTGCCATCTCTTCCATATGTCGTAGAAGATTTTCTGTACCAGTTGCCAACGTGTGCGCTCGTCCTTTCGGTTTCGATGATGGTGAGGTGGGGCCACTCGCCAGAAAATGTGACGGGGTGAGGAAGTTGATGTCCTCGGATCTTCGCTCAGGGCGCACAGTGGCCTTGAGTTCAGGCACGCTTCCAGCTGTGACAACAATGTTGATAGCTCCTCAAATGTAAGCTTTTGTGCTCGATGACTCTTCGTAAGTGGAATTTTAGGCTTTTCACCGCCGCTTCCCATAGACCTCCTGCACTAGGCCACGAGGGGCGTTGAGGTGCCATTCGATCTCCATGTCTGATATTGCTGCGAAGAAATCATCGTCCAAGGCTTGTCGAAGATTGATGAATTCCTGCTGTAAGTGTTTGTTGGCGCCGACGAAGTTGGTCCCGTTGTCGCTGTACAGGTGACGCGGTGCTCCACGGCGCGCTGCCATTCGTCGGAGTGCTGCGAGGAATGCTGATGAGGAGAGGTCTGATACCATTTCAAGGTGTACGGCCTTAGTGACCATACACACAAAAACTGCGACGTATCCTTTCGTCGTTTTATGCCTCGTCCTTTGTTTGCTTTCGTCGATGAAACCGGTGTAATCGGTACCAACGTGGTAAAATGGCCTGGTTGGGTTACATCTTGCTGACGGTAGGTCTCCATGATTTGAGTCTGTTTGATTGGGTTGTGTCTTCTGCAGACAACACATTCACGGATGCGTTTTTTGACAGCCCTGTTGCCGCCAATAATCCAGTAATGCTGTCTCAGATTCGATAGAGTCAGGCGGGCTCCACCGTGGAAGGTGGCCTTGTGTGCCTGATCGATTATGAGCTCAGTGAAGTGTCCGCTGTGGCACGATGAGAGGATGCTTCATGTTTTCATCGATGCTTGCATTATTGATCCTGCCACCAACTCTTAGAAGATCGTTTTTATCCAAGAATGGATTAAGGGACAGTAGTTTGTTGTTACGCTTCACTTTCCCTGCTTCTTGATGGTAAGTATTTCTTCAAAAATACTTTTCTTGTATGTGCTTTATAATAATGTATTTTGCTTGTTTGATTTCAGGTGCAGTTAGATACGGCGTCTTCGGTTTGGAATTCGACACCGCCCGCAATACCCAGGTAAGTATACGCGTCACTCGCGTCATACAGCTATGTTTGTTTATCAACGCTTCGATTACGTCAGAGCTGTGACGTTGAATAGTGACGTTGGTTTGCATTGCTTTCTTCACTTCTTGATTCGTAGTGTATGTTTTTGTGGTGGTTTCTTTTTGATATGTTTTCAGCCATGATGGGCCTTGCCACCACAAGGGATGATTTTTGAGGATTGCTGTTGATACCCCACGGCTGGCGCAGTCTGCTGGATTATCAGTCGACTTGACATACTGCCAACAGTCCGCAGGTATGATTTCTTTGATTTGTTGTACACGGTTGGCGACGAATGGCTTCCAGCGATTGATGTCGCCTTGGATCCAGCCGAGCACAGCTGTTGAGTCTGACCAGCCGAAGGTCTTGATGTTTTGCTCTGATAGACTGTGTTTGACTGTCTGCATGAGTCTTGATAATAAGTGAGCGGCACACAGTTCTAATTTCGGCAATGATATGATTTTTGATGTCGGAACTAGTTTTGATTTTGCTGCTATCAAAACTACTGCTTGTTCACCTTGTTTCTTGCTCTTGATTTTGCTGTAGATAACACGTTCTGAGGAATCGCAGAACCCGTGTAGCTCAATGTCGTCGTTCTCATAACTTTGAAGCCATCTTGGTACTTGGATTTGATTGATGCCTTCGAGGTCATGTTTGATCTTAGACCACTCTTCTTCAATGCTTAGTGGAAGTTGGTCATCCCACTTCAAATCTTCTTTCCAGACTGATTGGAATAAGAGTTTCAATCTTGTTGTTACAGGACAGAGCCAACCGGCCGGGTCGAAAACCTTTGAGATGTCTGAAAGTAGTGACCTTTTTGAGGCTGGTTTGTCTGTTGATGTGTTGATTTTGAGCTCAAAAGTGAAGACGTCCTTCTGAGGGTTCCAGCGCAGTCCCAGGGTCTTTGTTGATTCTTTCTGCTTGAAATCAAACCCAATTTGATGATTGCTATCTGTGTCTGATCCTGCTGCTTGTAGTAACTCATTGCTGTTTGAGCACCACCTTCGTAGATTAAACCCCCCTGATCTGAGTAGGTTGATCAGATCTGTTTTTAATTTTAGAGCAGCTGGGATGCTGTGCTGACCGCTTAAGACATCGTCCATGAAAAGTCTCTTCAACACCTTAGCTGCTTCAGGAAATGCTGTCCTTCGTCGCGTGCTAATTGCTTTAGTGTGTTCATTGCCAGGAACGGCGCTGCTTTCGTCCCGTACGTCACAGTTAATAGTTCGTATTCTTGAAGTGGCTGATTTGATGATTCACGCCATATGATTTTTGTAGATGTTTGTCGTTATTATTGCAGAGGATCGCTCGAAACATTTTTCGATGTCTGCAGTGAAGGCGACCTTATACTGTCTCCAACTTATGATCAATGATAGTAAGTCTGCTTGCAGATTGGGTCCGTTGTACATCAAGTCGTTTAGCTGTAGCCTGATGACGTCTTTGATGACGCGTTAAATACGACGCGTAATGCAGTTGTAAGCGATTCGGCGCGCTGTACACAATGATGTGGCAGGTAGCAACTCGTTGCCGGATCGTGTTACTGTTACGAGTACATTGCTGCATATGTTCTAATTCAATGTATTCGCGCATAAAGTTTTTATACATTGCTGCGAGGTCTTCGTTTTGGCGAATTTCTTTTCCAGCTGATAAAGTTGTGCCACGGCCTTCTGCTTTGAATCACCCAGCTTTTCTTCGAAGCCTGGTTTCATGGGCAGACGTACAACATATCGACCGTCTTCTCGTCGTGTTGTTGTGTTGTTATAATGCTCCAAGCAGTATTGATCCTCGGATGATATTGTTATTTTGTTGTCTGCTATGTCTTCGATTGTCCAAAACCTCTGAATATTTTGTAAATCGTGCAGAACAACATTACACTGATAAGACTTCAGGTTGCCGCAGATGATCCAACCGAGTCGTGATTGCTGAACAATCGGTTGATTTTCATCTTTTCTGATGATTCCACTCATGATGATGTTCGAGTAGATGTTCGCACCCAGTAATATGTCTATGGGACGGCTGATATTGAAGTCTGGATCAGCAAGCCGTATGCCTTCAAGACGTTTCCATGACGGTTTGTCAAAGGATCTGTTCGGTGATTGTTTACCAAACTTTTCATGATGATGACGTCAGTATTGAATGTGTATTCTGAATTCATAGATGATGCTGTTATAGTGATGATACCTTTGCAGTTATTTTCCTTTGTGCCAATCCCGAAAATAATACCCTTGCAACGTTGTCGTGGAAGGCCAAGTCTTTGAGCGGCATTTTCGCTTATAAGTGATGTTTGTGACCCTTGATCAATCAGCGCTCGCATCGTCAGATAGCTTCCATCAGCTGATAGCACCTTGATTTGGGCTGTTGCCAGGAGGATTTCGGCGACGTTTTCTTGTGAAACATGTGTCACGTTTCTTTGCTGTGTAACTCTTTTGTTGCTGTCTCGCTCGCTCGCGTTGATATTTGATGCGTATGCTTCGTGCAATAAAGTATTGTGACCGCATTTGCAATGCGCGCATCTTTGTCGGAAAACAGTCCTTGCCTTTATGATCAAAAGACAGTTTTCGCATAAATTCAATTTTGCCACTGTTTTCGTTTTAATTCTGGTGTCTGACCTAGAAACGATTTACAGTGGAAAATTCCATGTTGTTCATTGCACAATGGACACGTGTATTTATTCCTTGCTAACGATTTCAATGACTTCACATTTGTATGATTGATAAATGCTTTAGTTGATGCACCGGTATGCCTTGGAATATTGAGCTTTTGGAATCTTGATAGGTAGCTTGCTGATTGCTCCGGCGCTTCTTGCTTGCGTCGAGACGATTCTAATGCTGTGAATCGCATTTCCAAAAAGTTAGAAATCCTGATAGCGTAGGCAATTCCTCGGATCTTCAAGATATTCGAAGTAGTCATTGTGTGTATCAGTGTCCAATTTCTGCATCAACAAATGTACCACCAAAGGATCCCAACTTGATGTATTCACGCCTAAGTTTTTACGGCACTTAGACACTCTTTGTGGTGTCGTGCAATTTTTCAGGGCAAATGATGATTGGTGTTGTATTGTTGGCAAGCCAAAAGCGTGTTCATGTGAGAACTAAAATCAATCGTTTGTTGTTATACCGATGATTCAGAATTTCCAGCATGTTTCATAGTTTTCGGAACTAATATTTAGATGTTGTATTAGTTTCTCGGCTTCTCCCTTGACCTTGCTTTTTAAATGTTGCATTTTTGCACATTTGAAATGAATTATTCTTGTGGATCATTTCCATGAAGAGATCTTTGAAAGATGACCACTGCTGATAGTTGCCGCTGAACGTAGGATTTCCATTTTGGCGTAGAATGCTTTTGATGAGATACGGACCACATCTTGCTGTTGATTGATTTTTGATCTTTTGTAGCTGTCTTCGAACATGTAGTATGTTTTTCGTACTGCACATCTTCTGTGGTAAGCTCGCTGTCGATCTCCCAGTGTAAGGAGTCCACGGCATTCCAGCGAAGTTGTAAGTCACGTAAGCTGTCCTCGAGCTCCCACTTTTCGGTAAGTAACTCGAGATTAGTGGCATTGATTGCTCGTTCTAGTGCTTTAAAATTGCTTTTTTGTTTCCGGTACATCTCGTCAAGTTTGCTGTGGTTACCTCTGTCTACTCGGCTGGTGCTGGCCTGACCTGATGGGGACGCTGTTGCAGCCGTTGATGGTGGACGCCAATCTGTAGTCACGCCGGCTAAAGGAGTAGCAGGTCTCAGAACTGACTTCTTTTCTTGATCAGTAGATAGGTGTTGCTGGATAATTCTCCGACAGTCGGTGTAATATGACTTTGCTTTTTCGAAGTGATTTTCCAAGAAATAAGTGTAGTCTTGGTCCTCGTACTCACACAACTTGACATGATTGGCTTGGAACTCTCCAGTACTGATCCAGAGTCTCTAGTCGCCTTGATATGTAAGATGGGGTTTTTCTTTCAGCTCCATCTTTCTTGAAGTTGGTGAATAACTGCTCCATTGCTTGAAGAAGTTGTTGCTGAGTTGATAGTAAATCTTCCATTTTTATTTGATTAATGGACGATTTGATTGATAATCCGGTGACGGATGCTTCCGAGTCACGGAGGTGATGCTGTTGCTAAGTGCTCCGGTATCCTAATGCAATATATGCGCCTTCTCAATCTCGTCGGTGAGACCCGCTTGTGGGAGGCCGACTCGACCGATTCGCTATTGCACTTCAGACACAGAAACACAAAGACAAAAAATGTTTTCGTGAGTGATGGCGTGATGTTTACCAATCACTGCTGCTGGTGATGGTGTATGCGGTAGCAGAAAATTGTTCACTGCGCAATAGCTTTTAAAATAACTTGTAGCGTTTTGCTAAGTAGGCGGTAATACGTGGGCAGCACTAAACGGGCGAAACGAAGTCACGTTGTCGAACCGCGTGGTCCCTTTCTCTTACCGGCACTAGATCAATGCTCGAAGGACCATTAAGATGTACGAGCTGCTGTGCTGTACAATCTTAGAAGTTGATATAAAATAGAAAGAATTGAGTTGATAATGTGATTTAATTTGATAATACTGCTAGTGAGTACGATGCGCGACGGCGAATGAATGCGTACTGAATGGATGAGAATGAAAATGATACAATATGGTAAAATGCTTAAGTGCAAAATGTGCGGTTTGTAAAGACCGTACAAGTAGGCTCTTTTCTTGAAGGTCCCTAAGTCGTATCGGTCCGGAAAAATCGCTGGTGGTAATCGATTCCACAAGGAAGTAGTAAGAGGAAGAAAACATCTTCTAAATCGCACAGTGGTGGACCGCCAATCATCCAGATGGTATCGATGGTATCGCGAGTTTTGTCGCGATGTGCCATGGTGAAATTGAGCGGCTGGAATTAGTCCGAACAATTCCTCTGAGCACTCCCCGTGGTAGATGCGATAAAATAGGCAAAGAGATGCAACATCTCTACGCAGTGCCAGTGAGTCAAGCCGATCGGAAAGAACTCGGTCGTCGACGATTCGAACCGCTCTGTGCTGGATGCGGTCAAGTGGAAGGAGCTGGCACTGGGGAGCCCCTACCCAGAAATGGGAACAACCCACCACCTCCCATGGCCCCACCAACCTTGCGGTTATACGGGCCGAATCTCGAGAGATGCACGCGGTACTTGCTCGAGGCTCTTTCCCGCGTGCACTTTCTTGACTTCACAAATTATTTAATCTACCTTGTCCCAGTTTGTCATTCTCCCCTTCTGGGGCTGACGGCACTATTACGTCAGGCCTTTCTTCCAGCACTCTGTCTTGTCTTATTCTACGGTCATACCACCTGTGCGCAAACTCGCGCAACAGCCCGTAGTTCACCCCATCGCTGACGAGATCCGAGTAGTAGATCGGTCCTTGAACCGTACGAACTAATCCATTCATCATTTTCGCTCTTAGGTCATCATACAGAGGACATTCCCATAGAACATGGTGAACATCCTCCTCTTTCGTACCACACTCACACATACTAATTTCACACAGTCGCATGTCGCACAGTCTCTTCCGAAAGCATCCATGTCCGGTGAGAATCTGAGAAGTTTGATAGTCCGGTGAGACCCAGGTATACCTGAGTCGCAACGCCACTTCCGGGAAGAATCGATAGAGCTTGCGTCCTTTTGACTCATTCGTCCATCGATCCTGCCAAACACCGATCACCTCAGTCCAAATTTCGCGCTTCCGTCTGCTCAACTCCTCTTTGGGCGCGGTCAAACGTGCTATACCCATCCTACCAGCACGGGTAACCTCCAGGTCAGAAGGGAGAACGCCAGCCAGTACCGGTAAGGCCGCCGTACTGGTGGATCGATACGCCTTAGTCAGCAATATCAGGGCTGATCGCTGCGATCTCAGCAGTACGCTGTGAACTGTGTACATGTTCGCACGCTCGTACCAGCACTCCGCCACGTACGTAAGCGTGGATACAAACACTCTGTATATTATTTTAGACTCGGATATCGGACACCCCATGAGGACGTCGATACGCGGGTCATCTTGCCGAATCTTTGGTCGCTCTTTCAGATATATCGGACGCATGTTGCACAAACGATAGTCCTGAGTCCAATACCACACCTAGTATCTTAGCATTAGTTACAGTCTTTACAGATTCTCCACCAAGTTTAATAATGGGGGCGCTGAAGTTTCTCTAATAGTCATGGTGGTCGACTTTGATGAGGAAAATTCAGTCTATTCCTTAGCCACCACTCCTGCACAAGGTCCAAAGTGACTCTGGCCTGGATTCGATACCCGCTCTGGTACCAGATTCAATCAAGATTGTAACATCATCAGCATAGGCAGTCATGGCTACCCTCAGGCAGAGGGAGTTGAAGTAGGTCGTCCATCAATACGTTCCACAGTGTAGGCCCAGCACAGAGCCTTGAGGACATCCCATGGTCGACGTCTTCCACTTCACCCGGTCCCCGATGTAGAGGCCCACATGTCTGGAGGTGAAGTAGTCCATCAGCATTTTGTAAATGTTGGGTGGACAACCACCTCGTTTCGCTTTGACCATCATCATCGGCCACCAGGCATTGTCGAAGGCGCCGGAGATATCCAGAAAGATTGCACGTAGCATGCCCGAGAATACCTAGCCGTGCTAAGCAAGACACGCAGCGCTGTTACCGTAGATCGCCCCGGAGAGAAACCGTGCTGGTGCTCAGATATCCCGCGACTAATCGCAGGAGCACATCTTAACATTACGCGTTCCAATACTTTTCCCAAAACAGGGAGGAGCGTTATCGGACGGTATGCCTTGGCGTCGGTGAGCGGTTTGTTCCCTTGGGAATGACAATCAGTCTTCCGTCTTTCCATACCTTGGGGAAGACCCCCTCCACCACAAACTTGGCGTACACCGAGTGAAATTCCCTCGGTGCTGCCATCCAAATATTCCTCACAATTCTCGCACTCACTCCATCGAGTCCCGGAGCTGTGTTAGCAAGGCCTTGACTATTCCTCCCAGATCCTCAACCGCAGGTGGAGACGCATCTCTACCAGACGGCATGAAAGCCGCCAGTAGGCGAACCTGCTGATGGTAATACATGTCGTGATCAGGTCTGTCATCCGGACAGAGCGCAGTCACTAGGTTAACCATTGCTGCCTCGACATTGTCCGGATGCCCACCCGCAAAGGCGATCCCATTTATCACGTTTGCAGGCGGTCGCACCCTCCCGCTGGCCACCCTGTACGCCATACCCCATGGGTCCTCGTTACCAGAGTTGGCAACCCCCATGTGATGCGACTGCTGCGCCTCCACCATCATCTTCCTGTATCTCGCACGCACGCTGTGAAAAGCTATCCTGGCTATCTCCTCTGACCTACCTCCTAGACGCCTTTTACTCTGCCATACATGCCTGAGTTTACATTGCAACTTTCTAGTCTTATCGAGTTCATTAGTCCACCATTCGTAACCCCTGACCCCCTGGGGCGACGCTCCCCTAGGCCTTCCTCCGCAGAGCGGATGATGACCCCTGAGAACTACTCCGCCAGGAGGGCTGCGGGTTTTTCCACATGCAGCCATCCCATTCAATTCCAGAATTCCAGAATTCCAGAGATGGGAACAGTATTCCATGTGAGGCCGAACCTGCGCCTTGTAAAGTTGCAGGCGGTGTATCGGCATGAAATACTGTCCCGCTCTGCTGAGCATGCCAATCTTTTTAGAGGCCAATTTGGCCTTCTCTTCCAAGTAACCACGAAACTGCACGTCACTCGATATGTCGACGCCGAGAATTCCGATACTGGCTGAGGCAACAAGAGGAATGCCTTGAAACTGAGGAGATACGACAAGGGGTTCTTTTTAGCGGTAAACGCGCAAACTTGGGTCTTCTGAGGATTAAACTGGACTAGATTAAGTCGCCCCAATCCGAGACTGTTCAGCAAAGACTCGACTTCAGACACAAGTTTGTTCCGGTACCGGCGACGTTTTCCCGCGAAATATTGGCACGGCTGGTGTATAGAGCATCACCAGTGCTGTCATCCGCATAGCATTGAATGTTACCGGTTTGCAACATATCATCGATATGCAGAAGAAACAGCGTTGGTGATGGATTGTAATCGGAGCATGCATCGTCTACTACGACCTTGATGTCCGATCAGCCAGAAAACTGGTGATCCAATTGAACAATTTCTCGGAAGCCCATAGGAAAGAAGCTTCGAAAGAAGCGCTTTGTGCCAGACCCGATCGAAGGCCTTCGCTATGTCCAAACTAACGGCCAATGCCTCCCTTGACCTGATCGCCTGCGCCCATTTTTGTGTTAGGTAAACAAGAAGATCACCAGCTGAGCGACCCCGACGGAAACCGTACTGGCAGTCACTAATCAGCTGGTGCTCCTTAAGGTACCGCATGAGCTGGCAGTTAATAATGGACTCCATTATTTTCGAGAACAAGGAAGTGATGGCGATAGGCCTGTAGTTGGACGGATCAGAGCGGTTGCCTTTTTTAGGGATCGGGTGCACAAAAGCTGTCTTCCATGAATTTGGGACAACGCCTAGGGAGTAGGAGTACCGAAAAAGATGCGTTAGAACCGGTGCCAACTCTGGAGCGCACGTCCTCATCACAATTGGCGGAATTCCGTCAGGCCCGCTCGACTTGTGTTTGTCCAGGGAGTGGAGTGCTTTGCGTACTGAGCACTGTGTGAACCGCACATCAGGCATAGAGCACTCACACTGCGGGATGGTCGGCGGTGTGTTCCGCCCGTCATCGAGAGTCGAGTTGGACACAAAAAGGGAGCCTAAAATGTCGGCTTTCTCTTTTGCGGCGTGGGCCAGTGAGTCGTCCTCCCTGTGCAGAGATGGTAGTGATGGCTTACAGATATTGCCTTGGACAGCCTTGGCGAGAGACCAGAATGCACGGGTTCCCGAAGGATGGCGAACTAGTTTCTCGCCAACTCTGCCTATGTGCTCTGACTTTGCCCTGGCAATAAATCTTTTGAAGGACCTGGAGGCGAAGGGCAGGTCCGCCGCACCTTTAAGACTGCCGAGGCGTCGGGAACAGATATCCTCTCTGACGTATACGCAAACTCCAGCCCGGGGCACAAAGAAGTGTTCTAATTTGTACCCTGGGCAGAACAGGTACGAAGTATCAGCCGGAGAGGACACCTGCGTCTCGGTCAAGAAGAGCAAGGCCAGCTTCGCCGTCTCTATATGGTAGTGGATGGCGTTAAGGTTCGAGTGAAGTCCCCTGATGTTGCAGAAATCCACGGATAGCGTGGCAGGGGTCGCCCTGGTTTTATCGCTCTGTTTGCCCCGTGCAGTGTTAGTATAGAGCGGGATTTGCCCTCCAGAATACGCGGGGCAGCCCGAGTACTCAGCCTCAGGAAGAAGAGGGTAGCTTGACCGTGGATGCTTAGTGAGGGATTCTCCATTACCAGGGGTGCTGGCACCCTGGGGTAGTCCTTTCTTTTTTAATTCCGCTACCATGTTATGGGAGGAGTGGGGGGAGGTTGGGCCTCCGGCCACCTGCACTAACCAAGCGAAACTAACTAACTAAACTGTAAGGTCGTGGTACTGCCCCGGTTCGAGCCGGCCCATCCATGCTACAGCAGAAGCTGCAGCGTGGCTCTACCGCTGTTCTATCCTTATTAAGTACAGTGTTATCCTTATTAAGTAGCTTTTGTGTTCTTTTCATGCATTGAATCACTTTTGTGACGTGAATACGTAATACCAAAAGTCCTGTCCGCCATTGTTTATGCCGATTAGTCGCCTGAATATTTTTGACAGAAATTATTAGTAAAAATTATTAATCCAATCTCAGCTCTAATGGATACCTACTTAGCTTTCCCCCGTCAGTTTTAAGCTTTTTCAGATAAAATAAGTTGATAATTTATCATATACCATCATTTAAATATTCAAGGATTACTCATGCCAACGTTCGCTTAACCTACAAATACTTTCTAGGTTTCTAAAACTATTTTCCTGCTATTCTGTCTGTCCATCTAGGTAATTACCTCCATCTTGTCTATTTCAGCCACCAACTAGCTGTACAGCCACTGCTGTGTTCCGGTTTTAAACGTAAAAACATCAGCATAGTTCAGTTCTAAAGCATTCCGTCCTACTCCTCAGTGGTGGCAACGCATCTTCTTTGTTGCTAGTAGGTTGCAGTTTCCCATGTACAGTAGCCACATGTGATCACGTGTAGGGTGCAGACGACTCGTTTTTCATTCTAAAATTATTTTTTAAAAAAACATGCGTGAGTGTCGTGGAACACTCGGTTGGAACGAACTTTCTTTTGTAGTATATTATTATTGATAAACGTATTATGTTATTCATTAAAAATACAAATAAATGAATTACTAGCGTCTATTAAAATAAAATAATATTTCTTTCAGGGCAAGATAAGAAAAAGTGGAGGGAAGGGAGATGGATATTATTCCATTTCTCTTCCTTATAGCCGTCAAGGCCGTCTACACTTCATCAGAAGGGGTCGTGACGGAAAAATCTTACACTTTTTGTCGCTTAGCCCCATCCGTCAAATCCGTACCGTCCGATAAAGAACTTCGTTCCAATACTATTTACAAGCTAAGATACTGCTGCCAGATACCCTGAAAGTTGCGTATTATTAACCCATATAATATAAATGTAGTGTTTATATAAATATTCCAACCAAAATGCAAATAGGAACAACTTAACTAAGTAATAAATGTTTGACCTAGCTTGTTTCAATATGGATGGTACATTTAACAAGTCACCACACGTAGTTGTTGTTTATGCATTATTACAAAACAGTTCACAAACTTTTGCGGTAACGAACTAACCAAACGATATTAATAAAGTTTAGATCTATAGTTTACGTTTCGAATACGTGAACCTCAAGGCGCAACTAGTTAAAAACAGTTTACTAAAATCGTGCATGCTTTCATCAAAAATAGATTATGCTTTATTTCGTACAATTAGTGTTCCGTTCCAAATTCTGCAAAATGGAATTTTATAGAATCATCTCCTTATCTGTCCATCTATCTATCTGTCGGTCTACCAGAAAGGTTTTTCTCTAAAATGATTGAATGATAGTTGTATATGATTTTAATTTATCATACTTGTATAATACGGGTAGGTACATAAGGGTACCCGAATGTATTCAAGACCGTTATTTGTTGCACCAAACGGCTAGACAGCTACAGAACAATAAACACTATCCATTCATACATTCCTTTCAGCCATTACATCCCATTAAAGTCCAATGCTGAACGAACATAGGCCTCCCCCATAAATTGCCTCATAGTTCGGATTTTACCACAGTTGAAACGCTTGGCAGCCGTATTGGCAACCGCAGTTTTTTGTAATATTTTGAGCTGTTATCAGGAAGATGTACTCCCGTGTAGTGGCGGGTAAGAATACCCACTACCCCATATCTTCTCGTGGGTGTCGTAAGAGGCGACAAAGGGAAACTGATACAGAAGATGGGCAGCAGCATCTTTCTGATAAAAGCCAAAAAACAATAAAAAACTGCGGTTGCCAACCCGCTCTCCAAGCGTATCAACTATGGCAATATACCCCCCATGAGCGGTGACACAAATAAACGGTCCCCAGTCCCCGGCGGCCCCGCTATTCCTGGCTACGGTGGCGACCATGGTAACGGTGGGGCAGGGGGTGCTAAGAATCTCCGTCGGAGGTTCGGTTGCCACCTACGACGACTCGACCTGGCAACATATAACGCACGCACCCTGAGGACTGACGAGAAGATCCTGGAGCTGGAAGAAGAGATAGATAAGTTACGCTGGAATATAATAGGACTATCCGAGGTCCGAAGAGAGGGGGAGGACACGGTAATCCTCGAATCCGGCAACTTATTCTATCACTGGGAGGGCGACCATCTGCCCCAAGGAGGTGTCGGATTTATCGTCCACAAGTCTCTCGTTAACAACGTTGTAAAGATCGGGAGTGTGTCGACGAGGGTTGCGTACCTTATACTCAGAATCACCAAAGGGTATTTGCTGAAGGTCATACAGGTTTACGCACTAACCTCGGCACACCCCGATGAGGAGGTGGAGGAAATGTATGAGGATATCTCTAGAGCCATGCATTCCTCCAAAACCCACTATACGGTGTTAAAGGGACACTTCAGAATAGGGGGATTAGTAGGGAAATTCAGAATAGGGCAACGGAACCCAAGAGGCCCGCAGCTGGCCGACTTTATGGAGAAAGAGGGACTCTTTATGATGAACTCTTTCTACCAAAAGCGGCCCCACAGAAAGTGGACCTGGTCGAGCCCTGACGGTTCGACAAAAAATGAGATTGACTTCATTATGACGACCAGACGACAATTGTTCAGTGATGTCTCAGTGATCGCGAAGGTGAAAACTGGCAGCGATCACCGAATGGTGAGAGGCACACTGAACCTAAACGTTAAGTTGGAGAGGTCACGTCTGATGAAGTCAATGCTCCGTCCCCCCCGTGCTCTAATCAAAAGTCCCGAAAACTTTCAGCTCGAGTTACAAAATCGTTTTCAGTGCCTAGAAGTTTGCAATGAAGTGGACGATATGAATGACAAGCTTGTGGAAACTGTTAATGCGGTTGAAGCTAAGTTCTGTAAGACCCGTCGCAAAATAACACAAAAACTCTCCTGTCACACTCTTAATCTCATGGTTGTTAGACGGGAGATGAAGCTGCAGTCTTCAGCAGATTTGACAGCATACAGGCAACTGAACAGACAGATCTCCAAATGCATGCGGCGGGACTTGTGCAACTTCAATACAGCTCGTATTGAAGAAGCGATCGAGCGGAACCAGGGCTCCAAAGTCTTTGCCAGAGATCTGTCTGCCAGAAAGAGCCAACTGTCGAAGCTGAAGACCGATTGTGGCAGCATCGTTTCCGGGACACCTGAAATCTTGAGTGAGATTGAGAGGTACAGCTGGGCAGCTGTACACGTCATCGTTGGAGCCACACGCAAGTGTGAGTAACGATCCAAGAGCAAGTCTTATCCGACACTATTCCGATGATATCCCGGACGTCAGTCTGAGCGAGATTAGAATGGCTCTCCAGCACCTTAAATACGGCAAGGCCCCAGGCAAGGATGGAATTACAGCGGAGCTTCTGCAGGAAGTCAATGGATGCAGGTGGCTCGGGACCGTGCTTTGTGGCATTCCGTGGGGGAGGCCTATGTTCAGCAGTGGACTTGTGAAGGCCTGTAATGATGAATGATGATCAGGAAGATGCTGCTGTACATCTCCTGTTTTAGCTTCTCTCTATCGCCTGTGATGATACCTACGGGATTGTATGGAGTAGTGGATTTTCTTACGCTGCCACTATACGGTGAAACATTAATAACACCTTACAAACAACTTGTAAAAGATATCGTATCTTTTCGCAAATTGTACTTCACTAGAGTATTTAACAGACTGGACAGAATATGAAAAATGTGTATTCTTGAAAGTTAAAAAAATATAATAAAAGAAACGTTGAATGTCATTAAATATAACAAAACACAAAAAAAAACTAAAGAAACAGTTAACTGATTCTTTAGTTTAAATATCTTTTAATTAGCGTTAAAGCGACTATAAATGATGTAAATTTCCATTTCGTACAAGTTGGCAAATAGTCCCCAGTAGGCCCAGTGATGTTTCTCCTTTTTTATTCAACTATGTAGGTACTACCTAGGTTACAAATGCGTTCGACACATTTTCTATCTCTAAACTTATTTCTAAATGAGAATGTATCGGTATTGATGTTACACCCCACAGTATTTTTAGACATTATCTAGCTGGTAGAACCCAATGCGTAAAAAACGATGAAAACTGCAACGACGAGTGTAGTATTTTAGTTCAAATTTGAAAATCGTAATGGTTTGAAGAAAATTACCTTATTAGAGATCTTCGAGCTCTTTCTAGTGTTATTAGATGTGTTTTCTCTTCACAACCACAAACAGTAAAAAACTCAGTACCGATTTCGCTAGACGTTTGTAGGTGGTTGGTGATGAGGGTCATTTCATTCGTAAGATGTCTGAGGTTTTTGAACACCCATATGAGTTTCCTCATCCTGTTAGCAATACTAACAATATGTTGACTAGTTGAAATACCAAAAAATGCAAGCCCTATTAATCTAATCCTATATAATATATTTAACAGCAGATTCAGTATTTATAGTATGACATTTAATAAAAGGTGTAGTAACGCAATTTTTAATTACCTACGATAAAATTCAACAATTATTTTTATTATTATTTTTTCTACACCTATTGTTGAAGCATTATTCACACACATACACACTCACGCACTCAAGCACCCACTTACACAAGCATGCACGCACTAACACAAGCATGCACGCACGCACGCACGCTCACACGCACGCACGCTCACACGCACGCACGCACGACCCCATAGACACATACTAGTACTACATTATTTTATTATATCATCATTGGAAATCAATCATTTTTTTATTTATTTTTTCAATCAAAACAAATAATCTTTTCAGTTTATCACATCGCGTTTAAAAAACGGGAAAGTACAAACTGAAGGTTGGCAGACGATTTTACAAATTTAATTTATTCCTCGCCCTAATGAGAGTGTGACAGGCAGTAAGCGTTTGTGATGTATTGAGTTAAAATAAATAAATCGCTTCTATCACTTTAAATTACCAAAGTAAATTTAAATTCGTTAAATGTGAAATCTATTCTTGTGTGTAAAAATCACACATTCAATATTTTTACCGCTGTCCGGTCACATTATTCTTTAATGTAATATTTTTAATTTCATATTTGATACATACATACATATAAAGGGGTAGACATAGACTACGGACTTCCATTTGTCATGATCCTGACACAACTCTCTCGCTTCTTTCATATTTATTTACGCATCTATTAATTTAATAAAACTCTAGAAGGACGATTTTTGTAGGCCGTATTTTTTTGTAATTATAAATTTGAGTGTGCAGTAGAATCTATTTATTATGACTCCGCCTATATTGAACAACCGCTTATTATGAAGTAATTACACAGCGAAGTTTGGTTTTCATATAAAATTCTTTATAACAAAGTCGGATATAATGACTTCGCTTATAGTGACATGTCGCTTATTGTGACCCATTTTTAATAAATTGTGTCTGGTTATAGTAACCGACATGATTCCTAACACCTTCGGCAGTGTTCGGGAGAGTCACGTGATACCCGACGACGTTCGACACGTGCATTGCTTTTGAATTTGAAACAGAAACAGAAACTTTTTATTAAATATAGATTATAAATAATACTTATTGAAAGTCACTCTTTTCTTGAATTACCACTGGTTCGAAAAAAAACCTCTGTCCTGGGAAGAACCAGCTAGAAACCCAGCGGGACTTTTTTTTTAAATAACAGCTTACAATAATGTATGTTACACAATTAACCACACAAAACAAATTAGAAATAGGTTGGTACCGATAATCTCATAACCAGGGGTTATTATCATCCATAAATTCCTTAATATTATAATAACCCTTTTTATACAAATTTTGCTTAATAGTTTTTGAACTTTGTGCAGGGTAAATTTTGTATATTTTCTGGGATTTTGTTGTAAAAGCGTATACATCGCCCCAAGAATGAATTACTGACTCGGTGGAGTCGAGTAACTGGTACTACTAGCTTGTGTCTGTTCCGAGTATTTACAGAATGAATATCTCTTATTTTTGTATAATTACTTTTATTTTTGGACGTTGACTTGGACGTTTTCATAAATGTATTGAGAGGCCAAAGTTAATATATTAATTTCCTTAAATTTTTGTCGGGGCGACTCTTTAGGCTTTAAATCATAAATTGCTCTTATGGCCCTCTTCTGTAAAACAAATATAATTTCAGTGTCAGCTGCGTGTCCTCAAAGCAAAATACCATACGACATTATGCTATGGAAATAGTTAAAGTAAACAAGTCTAGCTGTTTCCACGCTGGTAAGATTTCTGATCTTTTTTACAGCATATGCTGCAGAACTAAGTCTGCTTGCTAATTTTGATATCTCTTTGTTTTGAGTCTTAGTGGGTAATTGATAGTTGAAGGTCACGCATTGTTTGTTAGTGATTTGTGAAAAAAACATGACATCTCAACGTCATCGTAACCCACTCTTCTATAAAAAATAACGGTGCTAGATGCAATTCTTATGGTTAATGATGCTTGGAATAAAATGTCACTAAGTACCATTCACAACTCTTTCACACATGCAGGATTTATTGAAAACCACGACGGTTTACCTAATCAAACAGCAGAACATGAATTTGATAAAGAAGATGACGTCCCGTTATCTTTGTGGGTACGAAACCTAAATTCAGATTCCTTAGCAGCACCGGGAATGTGGGAGGATTATGTGACATCGATAGCGCTCTCCTCACATCCGAAGAACCCACAGATGAAAATATCGTACAGAACATTAAAGTTAATGAGCAACGCGAAATTGACGGGGAAGAAGAAGTTGAGGAAGGACCATTACTTACCGCAGAAGAGGCATTAAAGGCTGCAGAATTGTTATCAATATTGAAAATGATAATTTGACGCCGACGATGTCTTCTTTACAAAAGCAGAACATTATATATAAGTATATATATATATATATATATATATATATATATATATATATATATAAACACTCACCCCTGTCACCCAGAGGGGTATGCAGAGACTATGGACTTCCATTTGGCACGATTCTGACACACCTCTCTCGCCTCCTCCACATCCATATACCTACGCATACACGCTCGTCGGTTAAGGGTACTCTTAATTTGGCCCATTTTCAATGTATCGCCAATTTGATCGATAAACTTTCGGCTTGGGCGCCCCTTCCCGACTCTGCCGTTCACCTCTGCAACATAAATTTGCTTTGTCACTCTTTCCTCATTCATTCTTTCTACATGACCAAACCACCGAAGCATTCCTTTCTTAATCCTGGTCACAACATCATCTTGCAAACTACACTCTTCTCTTATCGCACTATTTCTCACTCTGTCATTCAGATTCAGCCCTAACATACTCACCGCATTTCTACAGCATTTATTCTACTCTCGTGCTTCTTCTGCCACACCCAACTTTCACTACCATACATTAAAGTAGGGAGTAACATAGCACTGTGAATTGCCATACGTGCCTTTTTGGACACATTCTGACTTTCCACAATAGAGTGTAGAGCCCCATTTACTCTATTTCCTGCGTTCACTCGTCGTTCTATATCCTTATCATATCTACCAACCCTGCTAAATACACATCCCAATAGATTTCTTATGTAAAAAATTAAACAATACATTATATTGTACTTTATCTTGTTTCTCTCTATTAAAATAAATACATAGTAACAAAAACAGGAGATTGTTTATTTTCTACAAAATGCTTTTTATGACGTTCGCTTAGTATGATGTGTTTGTTATTTCCCTTTGGTGTCATTATAAACGGATTCCACTGTACTATACTACCAAAACAACAATTTTGGAAGCGTTGTCTAAGTGTCTGTCTGTCTGAATGCGCATCACATAAAAACTAGTGAACGGTTTTTTTGGGACTTTCATTATAGTATTCCGTAGAGTTCGTACTATCTATTATAGGAGCTAAGCAGTAGGCTCCACTGTCTGAAAATATAATACAAAATATAACGTACAAACTTCTTTTATTAGTTCAGTTGACATAATCCCTGACTATTAACCGACTACGGCGAGTCAAAAAAGGCGGGTTGTGTTTTTCTTTTCTATACCTGTGTGTCCATAATGCTGCTGATCTTTATATTACTTATCTAATAGGGGGAATAACTCATATAAATATATTATCATCATCATCATCATCATTAAAGCCCTTCACAAGTCCATTGCTGAAAATAGGCCTCCCCCAAGGAATACCACAAAGCACGGTCCTGGGCCACCTGCACCATCGGCTTCCTGCATATCTTACCAGGTCGTGACTCCATCTAGTGGGGGCTACCCTACACTTTGCCTACCGGTACGAGACTGCCATAAATATATCAAACATACGTAAATAAAAATAACATGTTTCATGGTCATTTTTCTCGTTGAAAATGTGACATAAGGGTAGAATTTATTTGCCAGTACTTAGGTATTTTATTTTTATTATAATTAAATATGGTCATTATTTAATTACATATATAATTAAATACATTATTAATGTTATATTTTTTGTCCCATTACTTAATGACCCGAGTATGTCAAGTATTATGGTTCCCTCTATACCAATGAAGTCTGCAGACCAATAAACTCTATAGTTTTATAAATTAGGGTAACTGTTAACTCCTTTTTAAGTTCCTTTTTCGTATTTTTGTAGTGTACCTATTATACGTGTATTATATTTATTGTATGAAACCCTCAGTGCCATTACTTGCCAGAGTTACCCATGTACTTGATCGGTATTTATGATGAAATTACATTTATATAAGTATAAACAAATCTATGCTATCACTTTTTGTGTTCAAATAGTAGTGTAGTTTATAAAATAAAATAAACCAAATTAATAAAACTGTAAACCGAGTAAACCATCGAAAGAAATTAATGGTTCGAATGAAATCGATTCGAAGAAATTTCAGACAGTCTTCATTATATAGCCAATTTCGTCGACAAACTTGAGTCTAGGTCGTCCCTTGCCGACTCTGCGTCCTAAATATTTCCACGTGTACACACCACTGAAGCATTAATTTTAATCCTGGTCATAACATCTTTTTGGAAGCGACACATTTCTCTTCATAATTTATTTCAACATTAATTAAATGGACAAAAAAAGCATTTTAGATTGAGACTCTTTAACGTGGTAGAGCAATGCTGCAGCTATATTATGATTGTAGCACGAATGGGTCGGCTCGACCGGGGAAGGACCACAATTTCACAGAATACCAGAGTAACATAGCAGCTTAATGCTGCTGTGTTTCGTATGGTGAGTGTAGAGAACCGGAGACCCGTTTTACTGGAAACGAGTCATTCCATCTGAGTCCTCAGGGGTGACAATGCATCTACATTTTGATTCTTAATCGAGAATAAATGTCTATGGGCCACAGCATCCATTTAATATCATGTGGACTGTGTGTTCATTTGTAGCCCTTATTCTATAAAAATAAGACTTCAAGCATAGCCCTATCGTTAGTTCACTTAGAGCTACTTCATACTACTGTGGATATGGACGATAACTCTTTTTTAATAGCAGAAAATGAACATAGTCTATTAAGTCCCTTCTTAACTATTAGCGTTTTATCAGACTGTTATTCCATTAAGAATGAGAGGTGGGGATTGGCCTACTCAGCGCTTGCTGTTACGATGCTGCCCCTTGGAAATGTACATGAAAATTGAAAAATGAACAAAGACACACTACATTACAGTACAATAATTATACTCTATGTAGTTTATGTTTCTGGTGTATCGTGAAAATTATTTCTCAGCCATACAAAAACTTGTTTTTTGCCTGCCCGAGTAAAATGAAAAAGATAATTAAAAATTAAGCCTGTACCTACTCGAATCTTAATTTTATTTATTTTATGTAATTATGTATAATAAATTAAGTAAAGAAATATAGAATGGTTTATTGAGCTCTTATCTTATTTAAAAAAGCTATTTATATCTTTTTTACGTGGTAGAGCCACGCTGCAGCTATATTATGGTTTTAGCGCGAATGGTTCGGCTCGACCGGGGTAGAACCACGGTCTCAGAGAATACCAGCGTAAAATGGCAGCTTAATGCTCCTATGTTTCGTATGGTGAGTGTGGAGAACCGGAGACCCTTTTTACTGGAATCAAGGCATTCCGTCGTAGTCCTCAGGAGTGAAAACGCATCTGCATTTTGATTCTTAATTGAGGATAAATTTAAATTTCTAAAGGCTACAGCACCCACTTACCATCAGGTGGATGGTAAGTGGGTGCTGTAATCTTTTGTTACTCTTAATCTATAAAAAAATATATACATTTATTAAAACTGAAGTTGACTGAATACAATTAAGATTTGTGTTATGATTCTCGTACGACGCAATGCTACTAGTGCAATAAAACTAAACGAATGGTTCTAACTATCTAGTCCCTTTTATTTCTCTACAAGATTTATTTTGTTTTATCGCTTTTGTAGAGAAACCCATTTATAGATTAAATATTTATTGAACCATTACCTGAATGTTGTTTTATTACTTAGGCCGATTTTTCAATCCCCAGATAAAGAGACAAATAGCGTTTATTCGGCAGATAGCAAATAAATGAATTCTTCAATCAACAGTTAGGCTTTATTCGACGAATAACTTGACTGCCAGAGAAATTATTCTATGTCCCTTTGACGACTAGACAGACAACCGCTTCTTCGATAGATAATTTTGTTTTATGTCAGATGATGCTAAACCCTCTTTACTTTTCATAATATTTATTGATTTCGATAATATAATAAAAAAAGAAGAGAAACGAAATAGAAAGCATTTGAAGAAAATTTGTGGGATGTTTAATGTGTTGTTGCATTACTTCCACAAAAAGTTGGATTTATGAGCTATTTATTACAAAAATATTCTATAAGTAAAACCAAACGTTATGGAGTAATTACAAAGAGGTAGAGAGAAATTAAATTATAAAGGGAGAGTCCGACGCGTTGCTTCAGTGCGCATTCTCGGACTACATAACATCTAGGTTCCTCAAAAGGTTTCCTTCACCACCAAGCACGTAATAAATCTGCACCGCTGTGATGAGAGCAGAGTAGTAGAACCTACCTTTTTTCTGGCAACGAGGCAATCTGTCATAGTTTTCAACCGCAACAATACAACTACATTTTGATTTTTAATTGGGTATAAATTTAGTTGTCTATTAGCCACAGCATCCACTTACCATCAGGTGGACTGTGTACTCGTTTGTCACTCTTATTATTTAAAAATTAAGAAATCGTGAGGGAATCTGTACATAAGAAATTCGTTATTTTATATTCTACTTTAGAAAACATATCAGTAGTATTCTATTGAATATATTTTTATTGAATATAGATTACAAGAATACTAATTGAACTTAGGTTACGCTTTTTCCACTGGTTCAGAAAAAAACTTTTGTCCTGGGAAAAACCAGCAAGAAACCCATTAAACAATTAAATAATAAACATATAGAAACAGCATGGTAGCGATCACTTCACTCCCAGAGGTTATTATCAATCATGTACTCTTTAGAAGTACAATATTTGCATTTTCACGTCGAAATTTTGAATTTGGCAATACAACCAGCCAATGGCTCAGTAAAAAAAGTATTTTTCACATTATGAAACCTAAGTAATTTGGGACAAAAGTTGAAGGTCCCAACAAAACATAAAACCTACCAAGATAACAACGGAAAAGGTCGGGTGTGCAAAAATATTCTAGAAGAGAAAATCAACGTTATCTTTACTTTCAATCTTTATCTTTACTTATCCGGTGGAGTATTATGAATAAAAAAAACTGTTTACTTCTTCACAATGCGATGATTATATTACTTGAAAAGATCATTTTAAAAATAATTTATTTTACATATCTATGGTTGTGCCAACGCACACTTTAGCATTTCGTATTTTTAAAAGGAAATTGATAAATAGGACTCAAATATGTTGGACAGTGCACAAAGTCTACTAAAATACGTGGGGATTCGTGTAATAAATTCTCGTTCGACACATGTCGTAATGTTCGATAAAGTTTTCATCAAACCTTTGACATGACTTTGGTCGTAAGGATCACTTTGCGACCGATCAATTCACGATCGAACCTGTCGCATACGACTGAAGTTCGAGACTTGGTCGCAACGTGAATGGCCTCCTTTACTAATTCCACTACTATACTTTAGTCGGGGCGCTTACAAGTGCAGAGTGGTAATTATTTCCATACATCATATCGTCTAAACATTTATCTATATTAGAATAGGCTTTTTAACAAAATTTTCTTGATAAGTTTTTTTAAAATATGTTGCACTATTTTTATAAGAGATTTTATTGTAAAATTTTATGCATTTACTCGAAGAAAACGTGTGTGTGTACTTATGTACGCACGTAGGAAGTTATACTTCCTTAGCTTAACCTTAAATATAGTTATCAGTTCCCACGAAAATTCGAGAGACAGTTACCTAATGAAGTTGCCGCTTTGAGGTGTCATTGTGCGCGCGCATCGTAACAACTTCATGGTGTCATTTTTATCTGTCGGTGTGCGCGCGCATCGTAAAAAATTCACTCTCATAATTTTTCCCAAACGCCCCAAAAGAAGTATAATTTCAAAAATTTCTAACGTGTCACTTCTACCCATTCTATAGGAGACAGTCCGTTTATATTACGGCAAATAGAGGCTACTATAGACTTTAAGGTAACGGCTCATTTCATAATCTGACAGCTTGTGTCGTAAATTTTTAATATCAAATTTACAAAATTGAAAATTAAAATTGAATTT
The DNA here is from genome assembly GCA_029286625.1 of Parnassius orleans. NCBI lineage: Eukaryota > Metazoa > Arthropoda > Insecta > Lepidoptera > Papilionidae > Parnassius > Parnassius orleans. Next base: position 4,198,066 of record JAGSMP010000037.1, read on the forward strand.
ACTATGGAGTTAGAGGCAAATAATTGAGGCACAGTGACCGAGTAAAGCCGGCCACAGTCGGGCGTGTGTCTGCTGTACTACCAATATGTCAGAGGTGTCACACACAAGATTGGCTTCATCTTGAAGCGAGCTTTTATTAGAACATTCTACAAGCCGCCGAAGAAGATTATTTAGTTCTTACCATCCGTCAAGTGTAATATCCCTCTATAAGATGCAGGAGTGTACAATCTTGATTGTGAATTTGGTCTCTCATATATAGGGCAAACAAAAAGATCTACAAAAACCCGCGTAATAGAATATATAGTTGACGTGAAACACCGACGCTCCGGGAAGTCTGCAGGTTGTGATCATATCCTAGGTGGCCCCCACCATTACATCAGATTTGATAGACCACAAATCCATTCCCAAAATTGCGGCACCCATGAGCCGAAATCGGTGATAGCTTCTCTTTTCATCGTCATCACACGGCTAATCGCTTCTCCAAATTTAATTAACCAGAAGTAAATGTTTTAAAGAGCTTCGACAGTTTTAGTATTATATTTACTAGATAATAGTCCTAAATTTCATACCAAAATCGTGGATAAAAACATATTAAGATATGTAATACAATTTGTATTTATTACTTTGATTTAAAATAAATATACTGAATAAATTTTTGGAAAGAGGAAAATACGATTTAGTGGACAACATTCACTGAATTTGCTACAAGCTATGTTATTCAAATGGGGCCGAGCTCAATACTCAAGGAAATTGATTCGATTTGCATCCAAAATGACGTCCGTATGCCAATTTTGTAAAAACGAATGTTAATTTTTTGGCAAATAAACAGAAAAGTAGTTCAAAAATTGTGTTACGTTTATTAAATAAAACAATTTTTTACGGATTTTATCGCGTTTAATTTACTATTTTAATTACCGCCGTTTCGGGTGCTTTACAGCAACCCATGGTCACGGGGGGGACTGAGATGTTTGACGTTCCGATGTCACAGTTAGCCCGGCTACCTTCAGTTTTTTAATATTAATTTTTGGTTCGATCTACGCAGAACGAGCTTACAGTATCTTGAAGTCTTGCAGTGGTATGCTTGGGTTTGGATTTAATTTTGTTAATTATAGGATCCCAAGCAGATAGCAGCACCCATCCATCTTCTCTATTGAAATTAGGATGTTTTTTAATTTCAATAGCCTTGCGTATCATCCTTGGTAGCAATCGGTGTTCTTTTGCTAGGATTTGTGGTCTATCAAATCTGATGTAATGGCGGGGACTATCTTGAACATGTTCACAGACTGCAGACTTCCCAGAGCGTCGGTGCTTCACGTCAGCTGTATGTTCTTTCACGCGGGTTTTAATGGATCTTTTTGTTTGTCCTATGTAAGAGAGACCACATTCGCAATCAAGCTTGTACACTCCTGCATCTTGTAGAGGGATATTACACTTGACGGATGGTAAAAATTGACTAATCTTCTTCGGCGGCTTGAAGTATGTTTTAATAGAAGCTCGCTTCAAAATGTAGCCAACCTTGTCTGTGACTCCTCTGACATAGGGTAGTACAGCAGGCACACGCTCGACTGTGGCCGGCTTCACTCGGTCACTGTGACGTAGGCGCGGGACCCGAAGCTTGTTGTCTTGCAATACTTGCTCGACGTTCTAAAATCCTCGAGAAGAAACGCGGGAATTAAAATAGTAAATTAAACGCGATAAAATCCGTAAAAAATAGCTTTATTCAATGTGTAGTGTTCGCGTAAATATAAGAAATCATTACGTTTATTACTTTAGATATCATCCGGTTTCATAAAAACTTTAAGTAATATGTACATGCAATGTTATATATAATTATGTAGCTTCTCTTATTTCTGAGACGGACAGAAATGCCCTTAAACCATTATTTTGTCAAGCGCGGCGAACTTTTAACAAAATTTTAACAAAAAATATAAACAGTACACTCAGAGGCGTACTAATCGAAAATGGTGCCTAGTGCACGCATGCAAATAGCGCCCCTTCTAACTACACACACTAAATAAAACAGTCATAAATCTTACAAAATATAATATTTATTTTCTTTTTTTCAACAAAAGTAAGTCTGTTAAAACCGTTACACTTACAATTGCACCTTCCTTGCTTTCTGCGACGCAAAATATCGACGGTGTTTTTGAAATCAGTTTTTTCGTTTCTTCTCGCTCTACTTTAAGCAAACCTAGATCGCATAAGCTTTTTTGACCAATTTCATTCATTCAATTATTACAGCCTGTCAAAAGTCCAATGCTGAGCATAGGCCTCCTATAGATTGCCTCATAAGGGCGATATGAAGCCCTCAAATACGAAGGTATTGAGTTTTAACTTACTGAGAGATCTCTTACAACCTTGATGGATTCTGCAATTGTAAGCAGAATTGAATGTAAATGCGCAGTTTCCGAAATACGCTTTAATCCTCGTACTGCACAATAAATTCAAGTAGGTAGCTCTTAAGATTTATTTATGTTTACGTTTTTCCTGATAGATACAACTGTTCTCCGTTAACATCGCAACCATAGAAGTGTCCAAATTCTTCACATTTCTTGTAAATCGTCACAGTCGTCGTTGCCATAAAACAAAAAATCCAAATCTGGTGTTAGTTTTATGCAAATGAGTAAACCTTTCACCCATTTCACACACTATAAGATCCAGCGAACCGAAGCTTCTCCGAAGAAGAAGAGAAGCTTTAACATGTCTTCCAGATATTTGTGAACTGGCTTTACTGCTTCAACCCTTGCACTCTGATTTGACAACTTGTTTCGGAACTTGATTTTACAGCCACAGGCAAGAATTTTTTGAAGTATTTCCCTCATTCCGTAGAGCGGAATGAGCAAAAAATACGCATAGACCATCAATAGTGCGGGAAAACGTGACTGTGTCCTACTTGTCTGCATGTGCAATGATTAAACTGAGTGAATGATTATCGTAATTCACAAATATCGCCAGGTTATTCTTTTCGCTTACTCTTTGGTGAGCTCCAGTTCAGTGTCCAGTGCACTGCCTGCGCGCACTACTCTTTTGCCACCCAAAATAAGCCTCTGAATACACTTTTACTCCGAATACTGATTTTTTTTTTTGTTTTTTTTTTTTGTAGAATAAGGGTGACAAACGATCACACAGTCCACCTGATGCTAAGTGAATGCTGTGGCCCGCTAATCAATATGCAGATGCGATTTAACCACAGTAAGAAAGGATATTTATAAATAATATTAGAAAATAACACAAGCTTGACCATGTAGTGGTAGTGAAAGAAGATCCACTACTGCATATCGTCCAGTGGATGTCGTAAGAGACGACTGAGGAAACCAAACCAGAATATGGGCAGAAGCGTCTTCTTAATAACAACTAAAACATAAATAACTACGGTTGTCAACCCGCCTACCAATCTTGACAACTATGGGGAAGGCCTATGTTCAGCAATGGACTTAGGTTGTAATTGTAATGGTAACAACCTTGTATAAAAGTTGAAAATGACATTCTTCAAATTCGTTTATAAAGTGAAAATAATTAATTTACTTAAAAAATAGTTGTCACTGTTTTTATTGTTTTAACAACCACCCTTCAAACTCAATTTACAATGTAAATATATTAGTTATGAGGAAAGTTGTTGTTTTAACAAAACTTTCTATAAAATTTATTTTCTTTTAAGAATTTTTGTTAATATATTTCTTTTATACTTTTCATTTATATTGATTACATTATGATGGTACAAATTAAAGTCGTTGTACTGTTTATTTTAAAGGTTTAATTTCAAAAAAAAAATCTTGATATAGCCCTTTTAATAATGTGTACTACCCGTGCGGTTAAAGAATGGAATTGAAAATGGCATCGCCTCTCGCTTGCACATTGTGGCTACCTATACTCTCACCCGCCGGTAAAGACTGCAGAAAAAATACGTTGCGATATGCGTTTTTCGTACGTTCTATAACTTCAGTTCAACTTGTCATTGGAATCAATAAAATGCCATAAACTACAAAAAAATAAATCAGTCATTCAGTATTGTTTATAATATTTTTGTATAAAATAATTACATGCCATTGAGACATGAGTAACGTTTGTCTGTTTGTCCGAGCTAATCTTCGGAATGGCTGAACCGATTGTAATAAAACTTCACGAACAAATAGAGTAATACCAGGAATGGTCTAGACTAAATTTTATCCGAAAAAATTTGAGATTTTATTAAAATAGAAATATTGATTAAATAAAATAAATGGTGTTAATGATTATCTTAATTCTAAAAACGTCACATTAATAGATCCCACCCAGACGAGGCCAAAGCGGGTATAAATGTTATTTTAAAATTAATGTACCTTCTTGGGTATACAATTATTGTAAAATAAATATTTTCCATTAATAGAAAATTTCCAACTAACCGAATAATATGACGCTATAACGAAATACCGTTATTAGCGGTAGCGGGTTTACGTTTACGTTTGGTACTGTGCATGTTGACGGTACTGGCTCGATGAGCCGCCGTTTATAATCCCATTCTTTATCCGTACGGACTGTATAGCATTTGATGTGTTTCTTACTAAAAAGTGTATAGAGAATTGAGATCAACATTGATCCATCAAATTAAAGAGCACATAATCACTACGTTTTACACCAAATATCGCAAGCCGGTTCGACGACGTCCATGCACCAAATGCTGGGTGAAGAGCTCATATTTAATAGCAAATTTTTAATTATTTGACTCCTTGTTATTTATTAATCATACCCATTATATATAAGTTACAAATAGTAGTACTTGTGTGAGAACTCGAGAGTTTTCACTACACATTCAGCGCAGCGCAATAACTACAATTGGGTCACCTGTCATGTAACATGCGTGATGAAAATATCGTCATTACATGATAACATAAAAGTATTTGAACGAAAAGGAACACAGTTTATCACGATGTTACACTGGGCAGCTTTACTACAGAATACCCTTCATAGCTTCTTCTAGTGGAATATCCACTAAGGTCAGAATCATGACCAAAAGATTACCGATTGAATGAGTTAAGCATAATTTTTAAAGCCAAATTTTTTATAACAAATAAGTTGCTGTTTAATATATCTTTACTTTAATACGTCACAAAACAAAACAAATATTAATAATGTTTTAAAGGAACCCTCAGAGGTGAGGCCTACTTCCACTTTTCCAAGCTTTTTATAGAAGTAAGGTTGATAAACGACCAGACAATCCACTTGATAGTAAGTGTGTGAAACGGCTCATAGATATATGCAAGTCCTCGATTAAGAATCAAAATGCTGATGCATTAATGCCTTATTACTTGTAAAACAAGTGATAAAATTAAAAGAATTTGTACAACCGACTTCAATATAAATTAAATGAGAACATCATAAATATAATCGAAGTCAGATAAATACGCATTATTAAGGATAACTCAAAAACTACTGTCAGATCTTGATGAAATCTATATGGGACCACATGAGAAGCACCAGCTTTCGAATAAAAATCAGAATCATCAAAATCGGTTCACCTAGAAAAAAGTTCTGAGGTAACACACATAAAAAATACAGTCGAATTGAGTACCTCCTCCTCTTTTTGAAGTCGGATAAAAACCCGAACAAGTGCAAGTAGAACTCGCGCCCTGAGGCTATGTATAAATTATGTATGTAGATAGTTCATCCATTCCGGGAATCGATAATCTCGACAAGTTTTGCCTGCATTCGACACCGATACCGGTAATATCGGTATGGCTTTCGAGAATGTTATACATAGATTATATTTTAAGTTCAAATAATTTTTGTAGTTTCGCATTCGCTATTGAAATTATCTTTATCTATTAACTTTGAAGTTAACTAAGTAAATTCACATATACTTATTTCATTAACTCGTTCATTAGTGCCTATAAAAATCCACTGTAGAACATACTCCTAGACCGCTCCTATAGATTGCCTCATAGGGGCATATTATATCCCATAGATGTCACGCTTGTCGAGCGGGTTGGCGATCGCAATTTTTTTATGATCTTGAGTTTTTATGCTAATCACCAACACAGATTATTAAAACTTTTCAAAAATTCATTATTGAACAATGTTTGAGTTGGCTGAAACAAAGTTTAAAGATCAATGGGCGTAATGTCTTTCGATTCGATGCGCATGGACGTCATCAAAGTTTTCAAATTATAAAAGGACGAACGAGGCGAGTTCTTACACCAGGCAACAGATTGTACATTTTTATGGCGTATTTCACAAAAAATAAAAAAAATGTCTAAATGTGTTATCATTAATTATTTTTGCGTAACGTATTTGCTAAAAGAGATGTAATTTTTTATAAATACTACATAATATATGCATATAGGCCTATGTTCAGATGTCTGACATGTGATGGGCTTTGGTAGTAGTATCACAATAGTAAAGAAACCGTACCGTACACATATATTGAGTTTGCTGAGTGTCCTACGTTCTCTTGTATCATATTATACTCTATATCAGAGAATATTATCGACAATAATGTATAGACTATTTTCACCATTTTTTCTCAGCGAAAAAACGAGTGGTTACGATATTATTATTTTAGATATAAGCGAACAGCCCATGTGAGACTCATGACTTTTTTCAATCACATCTGGTGTTTTGTTCATAATAAATTTATTTCTATCTAAAAGAATATCGAATATCTAAAAGGCATTTGATAATAATCCGTGGGATGATATATTTTTTTGATTTGGCCTACTTTGAATAATGGCACCAATAATGTTCCATCCATGTTTTGTAACACGAAGCCTTATTTCATAACATAATCGCGGTGAATTTAAATTCCGCAAAAGCTTGATCGGAAGGCATTATCCTTACGGCCCGATTCATAAATATACAATATACACACACAACACACACACACACACATATATATATGTATATATATACAATATACACTAAAATTAGCGCCTGTATACATCCCACTGTTGGGCACATGTTTCTTTAATTTCTGAGAGAGTGATGGAAGGTGAAATTTACTAAGTGGTAGGGCTCCTTTTTTACCTAGGGGTCTAGGTAGGTAAGTCTAGTTAAATGTAGACTGACGTTTACAAAAGTAGCGCTTGTACAAGGAAAGAGTTCGCAATCATAAAAAGAATTCGAGAAATAGCTACACGCGTCTAAGCCACGTTGAGCTAGCCGTGCAAAAAAGCAGCTGATACTAAGATTCTCACCGGCAACTCTCAGCGTGAGGTCCTGTGCTTTGTTGATGGTCACAACATTCTGACTGAAAATAGCACTTTTTAAAAATTAGCGAACAATTAACAAGAAAATACAAACATTTCAAAATAAAATAATTTTGGAAAACCAAAAATGCACACTTCGAAAGCTCATGTAATGTTTAGAATTATCAATTTACTTTTATTAATTAACGTAACACGTATTTCGTTTAAAGCTACAAAATAATTGTTTCTGTTTAATTTATTTATTTATCCTTTATTGCAAACAACTTCAACTAAGGGTTACAAAGGGCGAACACCACAGTTTATACTATCAATAAGTTGTTATCGGGAAGATGCTGTTGCCCATGCCCTTTTTTTGTTTCCTTCTGTCGCCACTTACGAACCTACGGTATGACCTAGGCTAGGATAGTGGATTCTTTTACCCGCCACTACATAGCAGTAAATCAAGAATGCTTTTAATAAATAAGTATTTATTTTAATGTTAAAATTTTATTAAGTTATGTTGTGACCAAGTTTGTTAAAAACATCTTAAAATAGTAGCATGCGATGACGGTCAATGAAAATTGACGTTTAGAGAGTGTAGCTGCCAGCAAATCCAACTCTATGTGTATGTAACGATGTTCACCTACGACAGTTTAAAGTGCAAGCAAATGAGTTATCACTACCGGGTTTGGATGTGTCTCGGCCCCTCTTAAATAGCGCCGAGACATTTCTTCAAATATTCAGAGAATGTTTCAAGGAAATGTCTAATAATATTGCCGAGACATAGAACTGGAGACCCTTTTTAGGGTTCCATAAACAAAGGGTAACAACGGGACCTTATTACTAAGGCTCCGCTGTCCGTCCGTCCGTCCGTCTGTCTGTCAGAGGGCCGTATCTCATGATCCGTAATAGGTTGAAATTTTCACAGGATGTGTATTTCTGTTGCCGCTATAACAACAAATATAAAAATAAAAATAAATTAAAAATTAAAGGGGGCTCCCCTACTAGACACATGTTTTATGATGGTACGGAACCCTACATGCGCGAGTCCAACTCGCACTTGGCCGGCTTTTTTTACTAAAAACGAGGCATTCCACCTTAGTCCTCAGGAGTGACAACGCATCTGCATTTTGATTCTCAATCGAGGATAAATGTAGGTGTGTATGGGCCACAGCAACCACTTATCATCAGGAGGACTATGTGCTCGTTTGTCACTTTTCATTCATTTCAGCTTATCAATGTCCACTATTGAACATAATAATAATGGACATTGATAAGCTGAAATCTATGGAGGAGGTCTCCTCCATAGATTACCTCATATTGATAAATTTAGATCCCACATTTGCCATAGTTGCCTCGCTTGGCAAGCGGGTTGGCAACAAGCGACTCGCCCCAACTTCACATGGATAGGATCTATTAATCTGACAGTATTTAGATTTAAGATAATCAAAACCAATTTTAAATTATCAATTTTCGTTTTATTTTTTTCAAAAAAAAATCTTTAAGTTTTCCGGATGATATATATTTATATATATAGCCTAGATCCCTGCTGACATATGCCTCCCCCACATTTTGCCTAACAGTTATAAATTTTCCGTAGTTGCCACGCCTGGTAAGCGGGTTGTCAACTATTCTTATCCTGTCCGAAAAGTACTTTCATTATTTGCTATTTTACTACATATACTACATTTCATCACATTTTAGTTAAATTTCTTTAAATTAAATTTGAAGTAACATAACAGCGCACATTCGTCTTACAACTGAGCACAGGTAGGCATCCTGTAAATTTCTGAGAGGCAAGAAACCTTAAAGAAACCACCTTACTCTTTTTAAATGACCGACAACGCCCCTGCAATTCCCCTGGTGCTGTAGTTGTTTATGGGCAACGGTCGACACTTATCATCAGGTAACTAACATGCTCATTTGCTCCCTCTTCTAAAAAAAAAAGGCTAGGAAAAATTCACAAGGCAGGTGTAACAATAATCAGCGGACTTTACAATTTAAATTTATTTACTAGTAAACACGTGTTCTACGGTAGGGGAACGTGATGAAACTATATAAGAGTGACGAAATAGCACACAATCCACCTGAGGTAAAATGACACCTTAAACAACTACAAACAATAATTCTGTCACACCTGAGAGCTAAGATGAATTGGCTAGTACTAAACGAAACATCGCAACATTAATTGAGTTTGGTATTTTGTGAGAGCGTGGTCCTTCACTGGATGAGTTAGCCTATTGGTGCAATAACTGCGCTAGTAACTAACGTCACTCGAGATGGACGATTTCTTTCTGTCAATAGCCAAGCGAGAGGATAAATGCGTTTAAAATAATTGCAAACATTTGATATATACACAGATTCGCCTGTGCTCAAAGTTGACAGAAATGTTCTTTAGGAATTTAGGTTACATTTCTTAATAATTTACATTTTGATAAAAGTACAAACCGACTTCAAGAGATAACAACTAGAATGGTTACGTCAAAATTTTTATCCCCCATTTATGCACCCTTAGCGGTGGAATGTTTTTTTAAATTTCTATCGGACTACCCCTGACGTATAATCTATTTAGATTATACTATTTAGATGAGTCAAAAAAATTAATTCACTAAATAGTTAATTTTTTTATTTAGGATAAGGGTAACAAACGAGCACACAGTCCACCTGATGGTAAGTGGTTGCTATGGCCCATACAGATCTACATTTATCCTCGACTATGAATCAAAATGCAGATGCCTTGTCACCCCGTAAGGACTAAGATAGAATGCCTCGTTTCCAGTAAAAGGGGTCTCCGGTTCTCTACACTCACCATACGAAACACAGCAGCGTTAAGCTGCTATTTTACGCTGGTATTCTGTGAGAGCGTGGTCCTTCCCCGGTCGAGCCGACCCATTCGTGCTATAACTATACTACTATTATAGCTGCATCATGACTCTACCACGTATAAATACGCATTATTAACGATAACTCAAAAACAAGTTGTCAAATCTGGGACTACATGAGTAGCACCAGCTTTCAAATAAAAAAGAATCATTAAAATCGGTTCACCTAGAAAAAACTTCTGAGATAACACATATAAAAATACAGTTGAATTGAGAACCTCCTCTTTTATTTGAAATCGGTTGAAAATAAAAGAAATCAAATAAAAACTTTTTTTTAAATATGATTTTCATCATCATCATCCCGTAAAATCAGTGGATTTTACGGGATGATGATGATGCAAGAATTGGAAGAAAAAGAAAATGGAAGAAGCCAATGTCACGCAGTGGCGCGACATTGGCTTCTTCCATATTTTTATTGAAGGATTTCGGTAATCGCCACACTTGACAGATCGTTTGGCTATCACAATACCAGACGTTTTACCACCTTTTATACCTGATCTGGGTACTATACATCTGGTAAATGCAAGATGATTATTCCGTGATCTACCGTACACCATAAGGCTTTTTGGTTATTTCGATAGTTGCTTATGACACCTATGGGATGAAACGCTTCCCTTACACTGCCACTACATTTCAATTTTTTTACACAACACATCTACGCACGATAAAACAGTTATTCGAGCAGTAATGAAAAAACGCAAATAAAACTTGTCATTCACTTTATATTGTAACAACGTGTGCGATTATATGGGCGCTGTCATAAGACTTTTAGCTTAATTCAGACACGTGTATATTTTATGGTCCAGGGTAAATATTCTAATAAGCCTTAACTATTATTCCGTTATTCGAAAATTTATTCAGCAACTGAAAAACGTTGAATTATTTTATTTTATACTTTTACTTTCACTACTAATTAATAGGTGGAAAAATGTCGCTCGAAGACTGCGTAAAAAAATTGAAAATTAAAAATTGTTAAAATTATGGGAAATCTGTTTTACCAGGGTCTATTAGAAAGCCATGGCTGTTACGAAGTTTACTTTTAGTGCGTAACGGAGTGAATATCCTATTAATGTACCTTTCGAGAAGTAAAATTCCAAAAGCAACCTTTATATTTAATGACTTTTCATAAACTTCAGAAAAGGCCATTGTTGAGAAGGTCAACAATCTTAAAAATCGTCTTTTTACTAGACATACCGTCGTACTTATCGTAAACTAAGCTTTATTGTTGAAGCTAGTACAATATATGATTTATAAAGATTATATTTAAAAACACAACAACAAAATAAATTTAACGAGATTGAGATTAATGTTGTGTTCATAAAAAATTAATGAAGAATAAAGAAAACTTATTTGAACGAGATGGAAATTATTAATGTTTAGTCCATTAAGGGATAATGATGAATAAAGAAAAAATATAAAATATTTGATTTGTTTCATAAAAGCAAATTATTAATGGTCGCAGTGTAAGAAAATCTATCAATAATGCCCATTTCATCCTGTAGGTATCATATATGAGGCAAATATGAGAAAAGGCCAGAATGATCCTGCAACCTCCGATATAAGGCGGTATATTATTTCACACTAATAAAAATACCCAGCCCGAATATAAAAAGTAGCAATAAATCCTTCCTATAAAGGGAGCGGTCCATGTCCAGCAGATGGTAGCACCCACACAATAGAGAAGATGGCTGGGTGCTACTATCTGCTTAGGATCCTATAATTAATAAAATTAAATCCCAACCCAAGCATACAACTGCAAGACTTCAAGATACTATAAGCTCGTTCTGCGTAGATCTGACCAAAAATTAATAAAACTAAGTTAATATACGCGGTAAAATCCGTAAAACTTAGTTTAATTTAAATGTGTAGTGTTAGCGTAAACATAAGAAATCAATTGTTCGTTATTCGCTGGTGAAGACAAAAAGAAAAAAAATCAAATGAGGCCTTGCACTATGTACTTACAATATTTTTTGAATGATAGACAAAGAACACCGACACAAAGAGAGCGGCCAATTTCCAGCAGGGGGCTGTCACTGGTTGATGAGCAAAAAAAAAACACATAAGTCCTTATACTACGTACAACATTTAGTACTAAGTACAACGCACAGTAGGTTTCGAAGCACTCTTGCATTTGAAACAACTGCTCCATATCACAGTGGCTAAGCGTTCTTCTGCAACGCTACGATCTGCAGTTTCAATTAAGCTAAGCCCTATGTGTGCACTGAACTTGTCACTAATCTCCTCCTCTCATTTCTGGAAGGGTTTTCAGTTTTATAACATCTTACGGTGCTACACACACCACATACATTTTCACGAACTTCGCATGCACTCCAAAAAATTTCCACACGATGTTTTTCTTCACAGTTGAGCAAACAAATTAGCGCTTTTTAGCAAACCAAATAAATATTTTGACAACTGATTCGTCATTTCAACTTATCACTGGAACGTATTTTATGAAATTATGAAACGTAAGTACCACGGCTTTATTTATAATGAGCTTCCTCTGTGGGTGTTAAAAGAGCTTGCCAAAAGATTTTTACCACGCGAAAAAATAATAATGTCTATTTTATTCCATTTCAATGGTAGAAAATAAAATTATATTTTGTGTTTAAAACATTTTCATAACTTGTTACCTTCATTTGTAAATGAAAAATGTTTCAGCGTTTAAAAAGGCTACATTAGTCACGTTCCGCGTATCAATAAACTTGAGGAGCTATTCAAAAATTTTTATATTTTTATATATATATATATATATATATATATATATATATATATATATATAGGCCTAAATATATATATATATATATATATATATATATAGGGCCGTGCTCAGCGCTCGCTGTAAATTTTACAGTACGCGATCAGCTCGGGTTCGATACGTGCCGGCACCAATGAAATTGTTAACTGCAATTTTAAGTGCTGATTTCCCACTTACTCAGCGGTAAAGGAAAATCGTGAGGAAATCTGCATGTCTGAGAAATAAGAAAAAAAGAAGGAGTTACCATAGAACTCGGTGAAGTGAACTGGAATTTTTTATCAATTTTTTGGAATTATTATTATCAATGGTCACATTTTTAATAGTTGTTTTGAATATGTTTTGTGAAGTGGTCTGCTTTTTCATTAAGTACCATGTAGCTTTTTTTTGTTGTAACTATTTTTAATGGATTTTATATTTGATTTTTGTTTTGCTAAACGTGTTACGGATTTTAATATTTTGCAGTATTTCTTATAATACGGTATTAATTCGTTTTTCTTATATTTTAGTATTTTCTGATATACGTTTCTTTTAGTTTTGCATGCTCTTTAATGCTTACTGTCTGCCAATTCCAGTTTTTCTTAAAAGAAATTCTAACCTTTTCTACAGGTATGCAAAGATCGTGTATTAATTTGAATAAGCTAATGAAACTATTATAGGCCTGATTGACATCACGATACGAGAAAGCTTCAGAAAAACTTAATTGAGACAAATATTTTAGAAAGATATTTAAATACTTATTTTCATTCCTCCTATGTACATATCAATTTTTTTTCAATATAACCTTGATTACATGGTACGTTTATGTATTGTGCAGAGTGATCAGATAAGCCTAAATGTAAAACTTTTGAGCTGCAACTGCTGTCAAATAGTTGTCTGGGTCTTCGTTCATGGCTCACAATGGCCTTGCATTTAAACAACCTTCTAGTTGGTACAGTATGGTGGTGAACTCCTCATAAATCAGTGTCTGTGTGATATTTTAGACTTTGAACGGCCGCCTCCCATAACCCGCCTGCTGAGGGCCAGGAAGGGGCGTTAAAATGCCACTGTATGTACATCTGTGATCTCTTGCATAAACTCTGGATTATGTTGGTTGATGTTCGATATAATTTCTTGGTATTCTTGTATTAGGACTCTGCTTGCTCCAACGAAATTGGTGCCATTATCACTATAAATTTGACTAGGCGTTCCCCGTCTGGCAGCGATCCTCTTCAAAGCCGCTAAGAATGATGACGTTGTTAGGTCCGATATTAGTTCTAAGTGCACGGCCTTGGTTGCCATGCACATGAATACCGCTACATATCCTTTGGTACACTTGATGCCTCGTCCTTACTGCTTTCGATCATGATGAAGCCGGTATAATCCAATCCTGTGTGAGAAAACGGGCGAGTTGGGTTACTTCTGGCACTAGGTAGGTCACCCATGAGTTGATGCTGCTTGCTTGTTTCAAACCACTTGCATCTCACACACTGTCGTAAGCGCTTCTTAGTGGCCCTGTTGCCCCTACGATCCAGTACTGCTGACGAATAAATGATGCTGTTAATCTTGGTCCCCCGTGAAATGTAAGACTGTGGGCTTCATCTATGATCAACTCCGTAAGATGATTTGCGTGTGGAATGATGATTGGGTGCTTCATTTCCATGCTTAGCTGCGCGTTTCTCAGTCTACCACCAACTCTTAGAACGCCTTCTTCATCTAAATAAGAGTGTAAATTTACTATCTTGCTCTTGGTATTTACGCTCTGTTTTGCTTTGAGATCTTCTATCTCCTGCAAAAACTCTTCTTGCTGAATATGGTTGATTATTCTTTGCTTTGCTCCTCTGACTTCTTCTAATGTTAAGTACGATGGCATCTTGATTTTTGTTCTTGTAGTGTTTATGAGACGGTATACCTAGGCTACGACGCGGATCAATTTATTCAATTTACTGTATTTCTTGATAATTTGACCCAAAATATTCATTTCTTGATTTTGGTATGTCGAAATATTCATCAACTTTACCTTCTTTTGTTCTTCATTGGCATCATAACTTGTTTCTTCTTGTTTATCTTGATAAATAGGTAGCCAGCTTGGTCCCTGCCACCACAGAGAATAACTCACTATTTGTGTAGCAGTTAAGCCTCTGCTTGCGCAGTCCGCTGGGTTGTCCTGGGACTTTACGTATCGCCAGTCTTGCGCGGGAATGACGTCGGTAACTTGCTTGACTCTGTTCGCTACGAATGTTTTCCACCTTCTTGGATCACCCTGCAGCCACTTCAGTACTGCCGTAGAGTCAACCATAGTATTGCTTGATTTCGTATCTGTTTTACCTTGGACATTAATTTTGCAAACAAAACTGCGCCGCATAATTCAAATCTAGGTAAACTTACATGGTGAATGCTTGCTTGGTTTGCTTGGTGAATGCTTGTACTTGCTTAAAAATTGCTATGCTTGTGGTATACTTGATATTCTTGGTCTTGTGCTTGGTATTGTTACTGGTTCTCAGTATATTTGCAGACTCTCAGTACACGTAGAGAGCCGTCTCAATTCGGCTAGTGAGACCCGCTGATGGGAGGCCATTCGAACCGATCGCACTGTACTTGAGAGCCAAAAAACACTGATCAGTTTGCTCGAAGGACCATAAAGATGTGTGGTCTTGTAATACCACACACCCTTTACTTGATCTGATGATGTATGATTTAAACACAATCTTGAGAAAAAACAAAGATTTATTGAGATTTCACAATATACGAAACTTGGTAAAAATATAAGGTTGAGTCACGCGACCGTATTGGTAGGCAAACACCAAAGCACTAAAATTGTAGAATATTAATAAATGAGGTCAGTCAGGTATAGTGTCTAATTACTAAAATACCGACGCGGGAGACTGCACGGTGTTGCACTGTACAACTAAAATATCACAACAATCAATAAACATCACAACTAATGTGATATACTGATAAAAAATAATGCTTCCACAGAAATTTAGTAAGAGATCAAGTCAAGAGTCATTTAGGTTTTGACATAAAATAAACACGAGTAATTTTTATAACTAGGGCACTAGTAAAGGAACGCTTTAATTATTTTTACAGAATAAAAGTATAACAAA
Source organism: Parnassius orleans (assembly GCA_029286625.1). NCBI lineage: Eukaryota > Metazoa > Arthropoda > Insecta > Lepidoptera > Papilionidae > Parnassius > Parnassius orleans. Next base: position 4,213,949 of record JAGSMP010000037.1, read on the forward strand.
ACTCGATATTTATTTAATACTAGCTTTGCCCACTACTTCGTTCGCATAGAATCTTTTTTAGTAATGTATTTGTTTGTTAATTATGTATTTGTTACAGCTCGTATTGAAGAAGCGATTGAGTGTAACCAGGGCTCCAACTGTCAAAGCTAAAGACACACAGATAACACATATTTTATAGTTCGAACATATATATTACTTAGCCTTTTGATCCACGGGCATTTAAGAGAGTTTTATTTATTTTAAACGTCTCTTCAAAATTCTGAGAATTTTTTAAATCTTCTCAGATTCAGTATATTCAAAGAGAACAAAGTATATAATTTGATAAGACATCTATTTTTTTACTATTTTATGATAAAAATGTCAGATTCTTATTTGTTTGTATTTTGTTTTTGTATTTGTTTGTTAAGCTTGACGGGTTTGTCAAGCAAAGATTGCGATTATAAGTATATATTTGCTTATTGTACAGAGAATAGCTTAGGGGCTAAGCGCCCGCTAGACCCGGGTTTGACCCCGCAGGCATCAAAAAAATTGTAATTATTAAAATTATTAAAAAAAATATGCGAGACTACAAATTTGGCATGTAAGTAGATAATTATAATTACTAATAAAATATTCGGTTATAACAATTAAATCATATTATAAACGTCCATAGAGAAACACGAGCTACCAGAGGACCGGACGGGAGTAGCCGTACACAGGCGTTCATCTCTGTCAAAGTATAAGTCTACGTGGTCCTATACGTACAATAAAACTAGTTGCAGCCGCACTGCTTACTAGACTAAATCTAGTTCCGCGGCTGAATTGATGTCCTACAAAAATTATTCAGCTTTTTGCTACAAAAAAATCTGTCACGTCAAATTTACAAAATGATGGCGTTACATTTCATATACGAGTATAAAGTAATTTTAAATCTATTCTATTCTTTTTTTTATTCTGATCCGAGCCTGTATTTGACTTGTCGTTGTTACCGAGCGATACTGTTATAATGTATCTATATGTGTGTGTAAAATTGTTAGTATATTATTTTAATTGTTATGTGTGAGTTTCGTAGTGATAGACGATTGTTTTTAGGTGACGGGGAAGAAGAAGTTCCTCAACTTCTTCTTCCCCGTCACTTTTGGTTGCTCATTAACTTTAATGTTCTGTATGATATTTTCATCTGTGGGTTCATCGGATGTGAGGAGAGCGCTATCGATGTCAACATAATTCTCCCACATTCCCGGTGCTGCTATATAAGCACTCACGCCTGTCACCCAGAGGGGTACGCAGAGACTATGGACTTCCATTTGGCACGATTCTGACACACCTCTCTCGCCTCCTCCACATCCATATACCTACGCATACACGCTCGTCGGTTAAAGGTACTCTTAATTTGGCCCATTTTCAATGTATCGCCAATTTGGTCGATAAACTTTCGCCTTGGGCGCCCCTTCCCGACTCTGCCGTTCACCTCTGCAACATAAATTTGCTTTGTCACTCTTTCCTCATTCATTCTTTCTACATGACCAAAACCACCGAAGCATTCCTTTCTTAATCCTGGTCACAACATCATCTTGCAAACTACACTCTTCTCTTATCACACTATTTCTCACTCTGTCATTCAGATTCAGCCCTAACATACTCACCGCATTTCTACAGCATTTATTCTACTCTCGTGCTTCTTCTGCCACACCCAACTTTCACTACCATACATTAAAGTAGGGAGTAACATAGCATTGTGAATTGCCATACGTGTATTTGGACACATTCTGACTTTCCACAATAGAGTGTAGAGCCCCATTTACTCTATTTCCTGCGTTCACTCGTCGTTCTATATCCTTATCATATCTACCAACCCTGCTAAATACACATCCCAAATGATTTCTTATGTAAAAAATTAAACAATACATTATATTGTATTTTATCTTGTTTCTCTCTATTAAAATAAATACATAGTAACAAAAACAGGAGATTATTTATTTTCTACAAAATGCTTTTTATGACGTCCGCTTAGTATGATGTGTTTGTTATTTCCCTTTGATGTCATTATAAACGGATTCCACTGTACTATACTATCGCTAAGATACCAAAACAACAATTTTGGAAGCGTTGTCTAAGTGTCTGTCGGTCTGAATGCGCATCACATAAAAACTAGTGAACGGATTTGTATGGGACTTTCATTATAGTATTCCGTAGAGTTCGTACTATCTATTATAGGAGCTAAGCAGTAGGCTCCACTGTCTGAAAATATAATACAAAATATAACGTACAAACTTCTTTTATTAGTTGAGTCCACATAATCCCTGACTATTAACCGACTACGGCGAGTCAAAAAAGGCAGGTTGTGTTTTTCTTTTCTATACCTGTGTGTCCATAATGCTGCTGATCTTTATATTACTTATCTAATAGGGGGAATAACTCATATAAATATATTATCAATATCATCATCATCATTACAGCCCTTCACAAGTCCATTGCTGAAAATAGGCCTCCCCCAAGGAATACCACAAAGCACGGTCCTGGGCCACCTGCACCATCGGCTTCCTGCATATCTTACCAGGTCGTGACTCCATCTAGTGGGGGCCACCCTACACTTCGCCTACCGGTACGAGACTGCCATAAATATGTCAAACATATGTAAATAAAAATAACATGTTTCATGGTCATTTTTCTCGTTGAAAATGTGACATAAGGGTAGAATTTATTTGCCAGTACTTAGGTATTTTATTTTTATTATAATTAAATATGGTCATTATTTAAGAAAAGATTCTTCAAAATGCATGTTTTTCCTATATTTTTTGTCCCATTACTTTATGACCCGAGTATGTCAAGTATTATGGTTCCCTCTATACCAATGAAGTCTGCAGACCAATAAACTCAATAGTTTTATAAATTAGGGTAACTGTTAACTCCTTTTTAAGTTCCTTTTTCGTATTTTTTTTTAGTATACCTATTATACGTGTATTATATTTATTGTATGAAACCCTCAGTGCCTGAGTTACCCATGTACTTGATCGGTATTTATGATGAAATTACATTTATATAATTATAAACAAATCTATGCTATCACTTTTGTGTTGAAATAGTAGTGTAGTTTATAAAATAAAATAAACAAAATTAATAAAGCTGTAAACCGAGTAAACCATCGAAAGAAATTAATGGTTCGAATGAAATCGATTCGAAGAAATCTCAGACAGTCTTCATTATATAGCCAATTTGTCGAAAAACTTGGGTCTAGGTCGTCCCTTGCCGACTCTGCGTCTAAATATTTCCACGTGTACACACCACTGAAGCATTAATTTTAATCCTGGTCATAACATCTTTTTGGAAGCTACACATTTCTCTTCATAATTTATTTCAACATTAATTAAATGGACAAAAATAGCATTTTAGATTGAGACGCTTTAACGTGGTAGAGCAATGCTGCAGCTATATTATGATTGTAGCACGAATGGGTTGGCTCGACCGGGGAAGGACCACAATTTCACAGAATACCAGAGTAACATAGCAGCTTAATGCTGCTGTGTTTCGTATGGTGAGTGTAGAGAACCGGAGACCCTTTTTACTGGAAACGACTCATTCCATCTGAGGCCTCAGGGGTGACAACATTTTGATTCTTAATCGAGGATAAATGTCTATGGGGCACAGCATTCACTTACTATCAGGTGGACTGTGTTCTCGTTTGTAACCCTTATTCTATAAAAATAAGACTTCAAGCATAGCCCTATCGGTAGCTCACTGAGAGCTACTTCATACTACTGTGGATATGGGCGATAACTCTTTTTTTAATGGCAGAAAAAGAACATAGTCTATTAAGTCCCTTCTTAACTATTAGCGTTTTATCAGACTGTTATTCCATTAAGAATGAGAGGTGGGGATTGGCCTACTCAGCGCTTGCTGTTACGTTGCTGCCCCTTGGAAATTTTGGTGGTACATGAAAATTGAAAAAATTGAAAAATGAACAAAGACACACTACAGTACAATAATTATACTCTATGTAGTTTATGTTTCTGGTGTATCGTGAAAATTATTTCTCAGCCATACAAAAACTTGTTTCTTGCCTGCCCGGGTAAAATGAAGAAGATAATTAAAAATTTAAGCCTGTACCTACTCAAATCTTAATTTTATTTATTTTATATAATTATGTATAATAAATTAAATAAATAAATATAGAATGGTTTATTGAGCTCTTATCTTATTTAAAAAAGCTATTTATATATTTTTTACGTGGTAAAGCCACGCTGCAGCTATATTATGGTTTTAGCGCGAATGGGTCGGCTCGACCGGGGTAGGACCACGGTTTCAGAGAATACCAGCGTAAAATGGCAGCGTAATGCTCCTATGTTTCGTATGGTGAGTGTGGAGAATCGGAGACCCTTTTTACTGGAATTAAGGCATTCCGTCGTAGTCCTCAGGAGTGAAAATGCATCTGCATTTTGATTCTTAATTGAGGATAAATGTAAATGTCTATAGGCTACAGCACCCACTTACCATCAGGTGGACTCTTTTGTTACTCTTAATCTATAAAAAAATACATACATTTATTAAAACTGAAGTTGACTGAATACATTTAAGATTTGTGTTATGATTCTCGTACGACGCAATGCTACTAGTGCAATAAAACTAAACGAATGGTTCTAACTATCTAGTCCCTTATATTTCTCTACAAGATTTATTTTGTTTTATCGCTTTTGTAGAGAAACCCATTTAAAGATTAAATATTTATTGAACCATTACCTGAATGTTGTTTTATTACTTAGGCCGATTTTTCAATCCCCAGATAAAGAGACAAATAGCGTTTATTCGGCAGATAGCAAATAAATGAATTCTTCAATCAACAGTTAGGCTTTATTCGACGAATAACTTGACTGCCAGAGAAATTATTCTATGTCCCTTTGACGACTAGACAGACAACCGCTTCTTTGATAGATAATTTTGTTCTAAGTCAGATGATGCTAAACCCTCTTTACTTTTTCATAATATTTATTGATTTCGATAATATAATAAAAAAAGAAGAGAAACGAAATAGAAAGCATTTGAAGAAAATTTGTGGGATGTTTAATGTGATGTTGCATTACTTCCACAAAAAGTTGGATTTATGAGCTATTTATTACAAAAATATTCTATAAGTAAAACCAAACGTTATGGAGTAATTACAAAGAGATAGATAGAGAAACTAAATTATAAAGGGAGAGTCCGACGCGTTGCTCCAGTGCGCGTTCTCGGACTTCATAACATCTAGGTTCCTCACAAGGTTTCCTTCACCACCGAGCACGTAATAAATCTACACAGCTGTGATGAGAACAGAGTAGTAGAACCTACCTTTTTTCTGACAACGAGGCAATCTGTCATAGTTTTCAACCGCAACAATACAACTACATTTTGATTTTTAATTGGGTATAAATTTAGGTGTCTATTAGCCACAGCATCCACTTACCATCAGGTGGACTGTGTACTGGTTTGTCACTCTTATTGTTTAAAAATTAAGAAATCGTGAGAGAATCTGCACATAAGAAATTGGTTATTTTATGTTCTACTTTAGAAAACATATCAGTAGTATTCTATTAAATATATTTTTATTGAATATAGATTACAAGAATACTAATTGAACTTAGGTTATGCTTTTTCCACTGGTTCAGAAAAAAACTTTTGTCCTGGGAAAAACCAGCAAGAAACCCAGGGGGCATATTTTTTTAAACAATTAAATAATAAACATATAGAAACAGCATGGTAGCGAGATCTTTAGAAGTACAATATTTGCATTTTCACGTCGAAATTTTGAATTTGGCAATACAACCAGCCAATAGCTCAGTAAAAAAAGTATTTTTCACATTATGAAACCTTTGTAATTTGGGACAAAAGTTGAAGGTCCCAACAAAACATAAAACCTACCAAGATAACACCGGAAAAGGTCGGGTGTGCAAAAATATTCTAGAAGAGAAAATCAACGTTATCTTTACTTTAAAGGCCTATCCGGTGCAGTATTATGAATAAAAAAACTGTTTACTTCTTCACAATGCGATGATTATTTTACTTGAAAAAATCATTTTAAAAATAATTTATTTTACATATCTATGGTTGTGCCAACGCACACTTTAACATTTCGTATTTTTAAAAAGAAATTGATAAATAGGACTCAAATTTGTTGGACAGTGCATAAAGACTACTAAAATACGTGGGGATTCGTGTAATAAATTCTCGTTCGACACATGTCGTAATGTTCGATAAAGTTTTCATCAAACCTTTGACATGACTTATGTCGTAAGGACCACTTTGCGACCGATCAATTCACGATCGAACCTGTCGCATACGACTGAACTTCGAGACTTGGTGCGACCAACGTGAATGGCCTCCTTTACTAATACCACTACTATACTTTAGTCGGGGCGCTTACAAGTGCAGAGTGGGAGTTATTTCCATACATCATATCGTCTAAACATTTATCTATATTAGAATAGGCTTTTTAACAAAATTTCCTTGATAAGTTTTTTTAAATATGTTGCACTAATTTTATAAGAGATTTTATTGTAAAATTTTATGCATTTACTCAAAGAAAACGTGTGTGTGTACTTATGTACGCACGTAGGAAGTTAAACGTCTTTAGCTTAACCTTAAATATAGTTATCAGTTCCCACGAAAATTTGAGAGACAGTTACCCAATGAAGTTGCCGCTTTGAGGTGTCAGTGTGCGCGCGCATCGTAACAACTTCATGGTGTCATTTTTATCTGTCGGTGTGCGCGCGCATCGTAAAAAATTCACTCTCATAATTTTTCCCAAACGCCCCAAAAGAAGTATGATTTCAAAAATTTCTAGCGGGTCACTTCTACCCATTCTACAAGAGACAGTCCGTTTATATTACGGCAAATAGAGGCTACTATAGACTTTAAGGTAAATACAAGCCTAATTGCTGATTTATATGCCTTTCAAGAACTGACCAAACAAGTTTCGAAAACTCTTGCATGATTGTACCCAGCCCTACACTATTTCAATGTTTGATGTAGAAAATTGACGGTAATTTAGGTAACGCAAAATCCAAGCCAAAACCATGTTCAACTTATTGTACGAACACTCACGTCAAAATTATTTCTGACCAATAACAAGGCTTGTGTGTGGGTCTAGTAGTGAACTTTTACGGCCCGATAAAGAAAGAAAGAAAAAAGATATGTGCGTGAGAAATTGAGCATGGTTTCGGCATCACTTGAAATATATTCAACGCTCCGTCTGTCTTTCTTTTTGGTCTGAATTATTTAGAGTTTTTCAGCGCCTCAATTGCTTCCCCATTGCCCGACTTTACACAACTTCGCAGCTTGCACCTTTGAATCTGATCTTAGTTTGGGAGATAAATAGATAGATAAATAACACTTTATTGTACACCAAAAATATATAAATATGAACAAAAAAGTAGCAAAATTAAACATGGTATATTTTCGCTAAAAGCTATTTTTTCCAGAAAACCTTTAGATGGAGAGTATTGCAAGAGAACATTAAAAAATGTGTGTGGTTTGGCAAAAACGATAAGATTATTATGCTTATAACGGCTCATTTCATAATCGGACAGCTTGTGTCGTAAATTTTTAATATCAAATTTATAAAATTGAAAATTAAAATTGCATTTACTATGGAGTTAGAGGCAAATAATTGAGGCACAGTGACCGAGTAAAGCCGACCACAGTCGAGCGTGTGCCTGCTGTACTACCAATATGTCAGAGGTGTCACAGACAAGAAGCGAGCTTTTATTAGAACATTCTACAAGCAGCCGAAGAAGATTATTCAGTTCTTACCATCCGTCAAGTGTAATATCCCTCTATAAGATGCAGGAGTGTACAATCTTGATTGTGAATTTGGTCTCTCATATATAGGGCAAACAAAAAGATCTACAAAAACCCGCGTAATAGAATATATAGTTGACGTGAAACACCAACGCTCCGGGAAGTCTGCAGGTTGTGATCATATCCTAGGTGGCCCCCACCATTACATCAGATTTGATAGACCACAAATCCATTCCCAAAATTGCGTTGCGGCACCCATGAGCCGAAATCGGTGATGGCTTCTCTTTTCATCGTCATCACACGGCTAATCGCTTCTCAAAATTTAATTAACCAGAAGTTAATGTTTTAAAGAGCTTCGACCGTTTTAGTATTATATTTACTAGATAATAGTCCTAAATTTCATACCAAAATCGTGGATAAAAACATGTTAAGATATGTAATACAATTTGTATTTATTACTTTGATTTAAAATAAATATACTGAATAAATTTTTGGAAAGAGGAAAATACGATTTAGTGGACAACATTCACTGAATTTGCTACAACCTATGTTATTCAAATGGGGCCGAGCTCAATACTCGAGGAAATTGATTCTATTTGCATCCAAAATGACGTCCGTATGCCAATTTTGTAAAAACGAATGTTAATTTTTTGGCAAATAAACAGAAAAGTAGTTCAAAAATTGTGTTACGTTTATTAAATAAAACATTTTTTTACGGATTTTATCGCGTTTAATTTACTATTTTAATTCCCGTCGTTTCGGCTGCTTTACAGCAACCCATGGTCACGGGGGGGACTGAGATGTTTGACGTCCCGATGTCACAGTTAGCCCGGCTACATTCAGTTTTTTAATATTAATTTTTGGTTCGATCTACGTAGAACGAGCTTACAGTATCTTGAAGTCTTGCAGTGGTATGCTTGGGTTTGGATTTAATTTTGTTAATTATAGAATCCCAAGCAGATAGCAGCACCCATCCATCTTCTCTATTGAAATTGGGATGTTTTTTAATTTCAATAGTCTTGCGTATCATCCTTGGTAGCAATCGGTGTTCTTTTGCGAGGATTTGTGGTCTATCAAATCTGATGTAATGGAGGGGACTATCTTGAACATGTTCACAGACTGCAGACTTCCCAGAGCGTCGGTGCTTCACGTCAGCTGTATGTTCTTTCACGCGGGTTTTAATGGATCTTTTTGTTTGTCCTATGTAAGAGAGACCACATTCGCAATCAAGCTTGTATACTCCTGCATCTTGTAGAGGGATATTACACTTGACGGATGGTAAAAATTGACTAATCTTCTTCGGCGGCTTGAAGTATGTTTTATAGAAGCTCGCTTCAAAATGTAGCCAACCTTGTCTGTGACTCCTCTGACATAGGGTAGTACAGCAGGCACACGCTCGACTGTGGCCGGCTTCACTCGGTCACTGTGACGTAGGCGCGGGACCCGAAGCTTGTTGTCTTGCAATACTTGCTCGACGTTCTAAAATCCTCGAGAAGAAACGCGGGAATTAAAATATTAAATTAAACGCGATAAAATCCGTAAAAAATAGCTTTATTCAATGTGTAGTGTTCGCGTAAATATAAGAAATCATTACGTTTATTACTTTAGATATCATCCGGTTTCATAAAAACTTTAAGTAATATGTACATGCAATGTTATATATAATTATGTAGTTCTTATTTCTGAAACGGACAGAAATGCCCTTAAACCATTATTTTGTCAAGCGCGGCGAACTTTTAACAAAATTTTAACAAAAAATATAAACAGTACACTCAGAGGCGTACTAATCGAAAATGGTTCCTAGTGCACGCATGCAAATAGCGCCCCTTCTAACTACACACACTAAATAAAACAGTCATAAATCTTACAAAATATAATATTTATTTTCTTTTTTTCAACAAAAGTAAGTCTGTTAAAACCGTTACACTTACAATTGCCCCTTCCTTGCTTTCTGCGACGCAAAATATCGACGGTGTTTTTGAAATCAGTTTTTTCGTTTCTTCTCGCTCTACTTTAAACAAACCTAGATCGTATAAGCTTTTTTGACCCATTTCATTCATTCAATTATTACAGCCTGTCAAAAGTCCAATGCTGAGCATAGGCCTCCCTATAGATTGCCTCATAGGGGCGATATGTAGCCCTCAAATACGAAGGTATTGAGTTTTAACTTACTGAGAGATCTCTTACAACCTCGATGGATTCTGCAATTGTGAGCAGAATTGAATGTAAATGCGCAGATTCCGAAATACGCTTTAATCCTCGTACTGCACATTAAATTCAAGTAGGTAGCTCTTAAGATTTATTTATGTTTACGTTTTTCCTGATAGATAGAACTGTTCTCCGTTAACATCGCAACCATAGAAGTGTCCAAATTCTTCACATTTCTTTTAAATCATCGCAGTCGTCGCTGCCATAAAACAAAAAATCCAAATCTGGTGTTAGTTTTATGCAAACGAGTAATCCATTTCACACACAATAAAATCCAGCGAACCGAAGCTTCTCCGAAGAAGAAGAGAAGCTTTAACATGTCTTCCAGATATTTGTGAACTGGCTTTACTGCTTCAACCCTTGCACTCTGATTTGACAACTTGTTTCGGAACTTGATTTTACAGCCACAGGCAAGAATTTTTTTAAGTATTTCCCTCATTCCGTAGAGCGGAATGAGCAAAAAATACGTAAAGACCATCAATAGTGCGGAAAAACGTGACTGTGTCCTACTTGCCTGCATGTGCAACGATTAAACTGAGTGAATGATTATCGTAATTCACAAATATCGCCAGGTTATTCTTTTCGCTTACTCTTTGGTGAGCTCCAGTTCAGTGTCCAGTGCACTGCCTGCGCGCACTACTCTTTTCCTCTCGCTCATTCGAGAAACGCGGGAATCGCCGACGGGGTTGTTTGATATGAATTACTTTATTATTATTATCATTTATTATAATTGGTGATTTTGCGCGACCCCTTTGGAAGGCGCACGTGGCATGTGCCACCCAAAATAAGCCTCTAAATACACTTTTACTCCGAATACTGATTTTTTATTTTTGTCTTTTTTATAGAATTAGGGTGAGAAACGAGCACACAGTCCACCTGATGCTAAGTGAATACTGTGGCCCGCTAATCAAAATGCAGATGCGATTTAACCACTGAGGACTAAGACCAAATACCTCGTTTCTAGTAAGAAGGGATATTTATAAATAATATTAGAAAACAACACAAGCTTGACCATGTAGTGGCAGTGAAAGAAGATCCACTACTCCATATTGTCCAGTGGGTGTCGTAAGAGACGACTGAGGAAAACAAACCAAAATATGGGCAGCAGCGTCTTCTTAATAACAACTAAAATATAAATAACTGCGGTTGTCAACCCGCCTACCAATCTTGACAACTATGGGGAAGGCTTATGTTCAGCAATGGACTTCGGTTGTAATTGTAATGGTAAACACAATCTTGTATAAAAGTGGAAAATGACATTCTTCAAATTCGTTTATAAAGTAAAAATAATTAATTTACTTAAAAAATAATGGGTTTATTGTTTTAACAACCACCCTTCAAACTCAATTTACAATGTAAATATATTAGTTATGACGAAAATTGTTGTTTTAACAAAAGTTTCCATAAAATTTATTTTCTTTTAAGAATTTTTGTTAATATATTTCTTTTATACTTTTCATTTATATTGATTACATTATGATGGTACAAATTAAAGTCGTTGTACTGTTTATTTTAAAGGTTAAATTTCAAAAAAAATCTTGATATAGCCCTGTTAATAATGTGTACTACCCGTGCGGTTAAAGAATGGAATTGAAAATGGCGTCGCCTCTATTCACCTCTCGCTTGCATATTGTGGCTATCTATACTCACACCCGCCGGTAAAGACTGCAGAAAAAATACGTTGCGATATGCGGTTTTCGTATGTTCTATAACTTCAGTTCAACTTGTCATTGGAATCAATAAAATACCATTAACTACAAAAAATCAATCAGTCATTCAGTATTGTTAATAATATTTTTGTATAAAATAATTACATGCCATTGAGACATGAGTAACGTTTGTCTGTTTGTCCGAGCTAATCTTCGGAATGGCTGAACCGATTGTAATAAAACTTCACGAACAAATAGAGTAATACCAGGAGTGATTTAGACTAAATTTAATCCGCAAAATTTTGAGATTTTATTAAAATAGAAATATTGATAATATAAAATAAATGGTCACATTAATAGATCCCACCCAGACGAAGCCAAAGCGGGTATAAATGTTATTTTAAAATTAATGTACCTACTTGGGTATACAATTATTGTAAAATAAATATATTTTCCATTAATAGAAAATTTCCAACTAACCGAATAATATGACGCTATAACGAAATACCGTTATTAGCGATAGCGGGTTTACGTTTACGTTTGGTACTGTGCATGTTGACGGTACGGGCTCGATGAGCCGCCGTTTATAATCCCATTCTTTATCCGTACGGACTGTATACCATTTGATGTGTTTCTTACTAAAAAGTGTATAGAGAATTGAGATCAACATTGATCCATCAAATCAAAGAGCATATAATCACTACGTTTTACACCAAACATCGCAAGCCGGTTACACGACGTCCATGCATTTGGTGCATGGCTGGGCGAAAAGCTCATATTTAATAGCAAATTTTTAATTATTTGACTCCTTGTTATTTATTAATCATACCCATTATATATAAATTACAAATAGTAGTATTTGTGTGAGAACTCGAGAGTTTTCACTACACATTCAGCGCAGCGCAATAACTACAATTGGGTCACCTGTCATGTAACATGCGTGATGAAAATATCGTCATTACATGATAACATAAAAGTATTTGAACCAAAAGAAACACAGTTTATCACGATGTTACACTGGGCAGCTTTACTGTAGAATACCCTTCATAGCTTCTTCTAGTGGAATATCCACTAAGGTCCGAATCATGACCAAAAGATTACCGATTGAATGAGTTAAGCATAATAGGAGTAGCCAAATTTTTATAACGAATAAGTTCCTGTTTAATATATCTTTACTTTAATACGTCACAAAACAAAACAAATATTAATAATGTTTTAAAGGAACCCTCAGAGGTGAGGCCTACTCGCACTTTTCCAAGCTTTTTATAGAAGTAAGGTTGATAAACGACCAGACAATCCACTTGATAGTAAGTGTGTGAAACGGCTCATAGATATATGCAAGTCCTCGATTAAGAATCAAAATGCTGATGCATTGTCAATCAATAAGTTTGAATGCCTTATTACTTGTAAAACAAGTGGTAAAATTACAAAATTTGTGCAACCGACTTCAATATAAATTAAATGAGAACATCATAAATGTAGTCGAAATCAGTTAAATACGCATTATTAAGGATAACTCAAAAACTACTGTCAGATCTTGATGAAATCTATATGGGACCACATGAGAAGCACCAGCTTTCAAATAAAAATCAGAATCATCAAAATCGGTTCACCTAGAAAAAAGTTCTGAGGTAACACACATAAAAAATACAGTCGAATTGAGTACCTCCTCCTCTTTTTGAAGTCGGATAAAAACCCGGACAAGTGCAAGTAGAACTCGCGCCCTGAGGCTATGTATAAATTATGTATGTAGATAGTTCATCCATTCCGGGAATCGATAATCTCGACAAGTTTTGCCTGCATTCGACACCGATACCGGTAATATCGGTATGGCTTTCGAGAATGTTATACATAGATTATATTTTAAGTTCAAATAATTTTTGTAGTTTCGCATTCGCTATTGAAATTATTCATTAACTCGGTCATTAGTGCCTATAAAAATCCACTGTAGAACATACTCCTAGACCGCTCCTATAGATTGCCTCATAGGGGCATATTATACTCGTATCCCATAGATGTCACGCTTGTCGAGCGGGTTGGCGATCGCAATTTTTTTATGATCTTGAGTTTTTATGCTAATCACCAACACAGATTATTAAAACTTTTCAAAAATTAATTATTGAACAATGTTTGAGTTGGCTGAAACAAAGTTTAAAGATCAATGGGCGTAATGTCTTTCGATTCGATGCGCATGGACGTCATCAAAGTTTTCAAATTATAAAAGGACGAACGAGGCGAGTTCTTACACCAGGCAACAGATTGTACATTTTTATGGCGTATTTCACAAAAAATTAAAAAATGTCTAAATGTGTTAATTATTTTTGCGTAACGTATTTGCTAAAAGAGATGTAATTTTTTGTAAATACTACATAATATATGCATATAGGCCTATGAGTATCACCTGAGTAAAGAAACCGTACCTACCACATATATTGTAGTCATGTGCTGAGTGTCCTACGTTCTCTTGTATCATATTATACTCTACGTCAGAGAATATTATTCACAATAATGTATAGACTATTTTCACCATTTTTTCTCAGCGAAAAAACGAGTGGTTATGATATTATTATTTTAGATATAAACGAACAGCACATGAGAGACTCTTGATTTTTTTCAATCACATCTGGCGTTTTTATTCATAATAAATTTATTTCTATCTAAAAGAATATCGAATATCTAAAAGGCATTTGATAATAATCCGTGGGATGATATATTTTTTTGATTTTGCCTACTTTGAATAATGGCACCAATAATGTTCCACCCATGTTTTGTAACACGAAGCCTTATTTCATAACATAATCGCGGTGAATTTAAATTGCGCATAAGCTTGATCGGAAGGCCTTATCCTTACGGCCCGATTCATACATATACAATATATATATATATATATATATGTGTGTGTGTGTGTGTGTGTGTGTGTGTGTGTGTGTGTGTGTGTGTGTGGTGTGTGTGTGTGTGTGTGTGTGTGTATAAGTCTAGTTAAATGTAGACTGAAGTTTACAAAAATAGCGCTTGTGCAAGGAATTCATAAATAAATAGCTACACGCGTCTAAGCCACGTTGAGCTAGCCGTGCAAAAAAGCAGCTGATACTAAGATTCTCAGCGTGAGGTCCTGTGCTTTGTTGATGGTCATAACATTCTGACTGAAAATAGCACTTTTTAATAATTAGCGAACAATTAACAAGAAAATACAAACATTTCAAAATAAAATAATTTTGGGAAATCCAAAAATGCACACTTCGAAAGCTCATGTAATGTTTAGAATTATCAATTTACTTTTATTAGTTAACGTAACACGTATTTCGTTTAAAGCTACAAAATAATTGTTTCTGTTTAATTTATTTATTTATCCTTTATTGCAAACAACTTCAACTAAGGGTTACAAAGGGCGAACACCACAGTTTATACTATCAATAAGTTGTTATCGGGAAGATGCTGCTTTGCCCATGCCCATGCCCTTTTTTGTTTCCTTCTGTCGCCACTTACGAACCTACGGTATGACCTAGGCTAGGATAGTGGATTCTTTTACCCGCCACTACATAGCAGTAAATCAAGAATGCTTTTAATAAATAAGTATTTATTTTAATGTTAAAATTTTATTAAGTTATGTTGTGACCAAGTTTGTTAAAAACATCTTAAAACAGTAACATACGATGACGGTGAATGAAAATTGACGTTTAGAGAGTGTAGTTACCAGCAAATCCAACCCTATGTCTATGTAACGATGTTCACCTACGACAGTTTAAAGTGCAAGCAAATGAGTTATCACTACCGGGTTTGGATGTGTCTCGGCCCTCTTAAATAGCGCCGAGACATTTCTTCAAATATTCAGAGAATGTTTCAAAGGAAATGTCTAATAATATTGCCGAGACATAGAACTGGAGACCCTTTTTAGGGTTTCATAAACAAAGGGTAACAACGGGACCTTATTACTAAGGCTCCGCTGTCCGTCCGTCCGTCCGTCTGTCTGTCAGAGGGCCGTATCTCATGATCCGTAATAGGTTGAAATTTTCACAGGATGTGTATTTCTGTTGCCGCTATAACAACAAATATAAAAATAAAAATAAATTAAAAATTAAAGGGGGCTCCCCTACTAGACACATGTTTTATGATGGTACGGAACCCTACATGCGCAAGTCCGACTCGCACTTGGCCGGAATTTTTTTACTAAAAACGAGGCATTCCACCTTAGTCCTCAGGAGTGACAACGCATCTGCATTTTGATTCTTAATCGAGGATAAATGTAGGTGTGTATGGGCCACAGCAACCGCTTATCATCAGGAGGACTATGTGCTCGTTTGTCACTTTTTCATTCATTTCAGCTTATCAATGTCCACTATTGAACATAGACCTCCTCCATAGATTACCTCATATTGATAAATTGAGATCCCACATTTGCCATAGTTGCCTCGCTTGGCAAGCGGGTTAGCAACAAGCGACTCGCCCCAACTTCACATGGATAGGATCTATTAATCTGACAGTATTTAGATTTAAGATAATCAAAACCAATTTTAATTTATCAATTTTCGTTTTATTTTTTCAAAAAAAAATCTTTAAGTTTTCCGGATGAAATATATATATTATATATATATATATATAGCCTAGATCCCTGCTGACATATGCCTCCCCCACAGTTTTGCCTAACAGTTATATATTTTCCGTAGTTGCCACGCCTGGTAAGCGGGTTGTCAACTATTCTTATCCTGTCCGAAAAGTACTTTCATTATTTGCTATTTTATTATCTGTGTTTTTATGAACACACTCTGTTACAATGGTTTTTCTATTCCTCGTGTTATGGTTTAGTACCGTTCAGTGCTTTACGAGGGTTCACATTTTATGTATTTCACGTATGTCACTAAAGTAAAATTAATCTCATTTATATGGGCTTTATGTGAATATCGTAACTCCTATCTAAAACCAATAAAAGTAAAGCAAACTGTACATGTAATACTACATTTCATCACATTTTAGTTAAATTTCTTTAAATTAAATTTGAAGTAACATAACAGCGCACATTCGTCTTACAACTGAGCACAGGTAGGCATCCTGTGAATTTCTGAGAGGCAAGAAACCTTAAAGAAACCACCTTACTCTTTTTTAAATGGCCGACAACGCACCTGCAATTCCCCGGGTGCTGTAGTTGTTTAGGGGCAACGGTCAACACTTATCATCAGGTGACTAACATGCTCATTTGCTCCTTCTTCTATAAAAAAAGGCTAGGAAAAATTCACAAGGCAGGTGTTACAATAATCGGCGGACTTTACAATTTAAATTTATTTACTAGTAAACACGTGTTCTACGGTAGAGGAACGTGATGAAACTATATAAGAGTGACGAAATAGCACACAATCCACCTGAGCTAAAATGACACCTTAAACAACTACAAACAATTATTCTGTCACACCTGAGAGCTAAGATGAATTGGCTAGTACTAAACGAAACATCGCAACATTAATTGAGTTTGGTATTTTGTGAGAGCGTGGTCCTTCACTGGATGAGTTAGCCTATTGGTGCAATAACTGCGCTAGTAACTAACGTCACTCGTAGATGGACGAGTTCCTTTCTGTCAATAGCCAAGCGAGAGGTTAAATGCGTTTAAAATAATTGCAAACATTTGATATAAAAATTAATTAACTAAATAGTTAATTAATTTTTTTTTATAGGATAAGGGTAACAAACGAGCACACAGTCCACCTGATGGTAAGTGGTTGCTATGGCCCATACAGATCTACATCTATCCTCGACTATGAATCAAAATGCAGATGGCTTGTCACCCGTGAGGACTAAGATAGAATGCCTCGTTTCCAGTAAAAGGGGTCTCCGGTTCTCTACACTCACCATACGAAACACAGCAGCGTTAAGCTGCTATTTTACGCTGGTATTCTGTGAGAGCGTGGTCCTTCCCCGGTCGAGCCGACCCATTCGTGCTACAACTACACTACTAACATAACTGCATCATGACTCTACCACGTATAAATAAGCATTATTAACGATAACTCAAAAACAAGTTGTCAGATCTGGGACTACATGAGTAGCACCAGCTTTCAAATAAAAAAAAATCATTAAAATCCTAGAAAAAACTTCTGAGATAACACATATAAAAATACAGTTGAATTGAGAACCTCCTCTTTTATTTGAAATCGGTTGAAAATAAAAGAAATCAAAGAAAAACCGTGCGTTTTTTAAAATATGATTTTCATCATCATCATCCCGTAAAATCAGTGGATTTTACGAGATGATGATGTTGCAAGAAGTTGAAAGAAAAAGAAAATGGAAGAAGCCAATGTCACGCAGTGGCGCGACATTGGTTTCTTCCATATTTTGATTGAAGGATTTCGGTAATCGCCACACTTGGCAGATCGATTGGCTATCACAATACCAGACGTTTTACCACCTTTTATACCTGATCTGGGTACTATGCATCTGGTAAATGCAAGATGATTATTCCGCGATCTACCGTACACCATAAGATATTTTGGTTATTCCCATAGTTGCCTCTTATGACACCTATGGGATGAAACGCTTCCCTTGCACTGCCACTACATTTCAATTTTTTTACACAACACATCTACGCACGATAAAACAGTTATTCGAGCAGTAATGAACAAACGCAAATAAAACTTGTCATTCACTTTATATTGTAACAACGTGTGCGATTACATGGGCGCTATCATAAGACTTTTAGCTTAATTCAGACACGTGTATATTTTATGGTCCAGGGTTAATATATTCCACAGTCCAGGTATAATATATTCTAATAAATCTTAACTCTTATTCCGTTATTCGAAAATTTATTCAGCAACTGAACAACGTAGAATTATTTTATTTTATACTTTTACTTTCACTACTAATTAATAGGTGGAAAAATGTGGCTTGAAGACTGCGTAAAAAAATTGAAAATTAAAAATTGTTAAAATTATGGGAAATCTGTTTTACCAGGGCCTATGGTAAAACAGATTCCCCAGCCATGGCTGTTACGAAGTTTTTTTTTAGTGCGTAACGGAGTGAATATCCTATTAATGTACCTTTCGAGAAGTAAAATTCCAAAAGCAACCTTTAGATTTAATGACTTTACATAAACTTCAGAAAAGGCCATTGTTGAGAAGGTCAACAATCTTTAAAATCGTCTTTTTACTAGACATACCGTCGTACTTATCGTAAACTAAGCTTTATTGTTGAAGCTAGTACAATAGATGATTTATAAAGATTATATTTAAAAACACAACAACAAAATAAATTTAACGAGATTGAGATTAACGTTGTGTTCATAAAAAAGTAATGAAGAATAAAGAAAAATTATTTGAACGAGATGGAAATTATTAATGTTTAGTCCATTAAGGGATAATGATGAATAAAGAAAAAATATAAAATATTTGATTTGTTTCATAAAAGCAAATTACTAATGGTCGCAGTGTAAGAAAATCTATCAATAATTCCCATTTCATCCCGTAGGTATCATATATGAGGCGAATATGAGAAAGGCCAGAATGATCCTGCAACCTACAATAGAAGGCGGTATATTATCTCACACTAATAAAAATACCCAGCCCGAATATAAAAAGTAGCAATAAATCCTTCCTATAAAGGGAGCGGTCCATGTCCAGCAGATGGTAGCACCCACACAATAGAGAAGATGGCTGGGTGCTACTATCTGCTTAGGATCCTATAATTAATAAAATTAAATCCCAACCCAAGCATACAACTGCAATACTTCAAGATACTATAAGCTCATTTTGCGTGGATGGGACCAAAAATTAATAAAAATAAGTTTATATACGCGGTAAAATCCGTAAAACTTATAATAATAATAATAATAATAATTACTGGCAGTTTGCCGTATTATTGGCGCCAAATTTCCCACGGCTGGACGCGCTACTAGACAAAGTAGCGCCATCCCAGCCTGGAGAAAAAGAATTGAGGACCGTATCGCAAAGGCAAGAGCCCTCATCGGCAGACTGACAAGCTTCAGGTCGGGTAATAATAGACCCAGAATTGTGCGCACCGTCAGGATGGCGTTTGCAACAAATATCAGTTTGTCCCAGCCGGATATAACGCAAAAACTGACGGAGCGCATAGACGACCTGAAGCAGAGAATCGCTGCTTGGAAGCGGATTCGGCGATATACCGAGAGGTCGACACGGTTCAACCAGAATCGTCTCTTCCAGAGTGATCAGAAGAGGCTCTATGAATCATTGAGCGGATGGTACGTAGAACGGGCTCAGCACCGAATCAGGCCGACACTATCGCATTCTGGCGCGGCCTGTGGTCAGAGCCCAAACCACAGCGAGGGCCCTTGGACGGAAGTTGTGGCGAGTCAGTTTGCGAGTGTTACGCCCATGGACCCCGTCATCATAACGCCGGATGACGTAGCTGAGGCCCGTAGGGCCCGAACTGGAAAAGTCCGGGACTCGACAGACTGCATCACTACTGGCTGAAGGGGTTCGTGGTATGTCACGCTGTGCTCGCCCGACAGTTTCCAGAGGCTCTCGACCAAAAGTCACTCCCAAACCTCTTCACTACTGGGGTCACTCATTTGGTTCCTAAAGACCGGGATTCCACAGACCCGAGCAAATACCGCCCCATAACGTGTCTACCTACCATATACAAGACACTAACATCCATTTTGAGCGCGAGAATCACTCGTCACCTGAACGCAAATCAGGGGCGGTGGTCATGGAACCAAGGAACCACTCCTCATTGACGCGGTCATTGGAAAGGTGGTTAAACGCAACCATCGGAACCTCTCCGCCGCCTGGATAGACTACAAAAGGCATTCGACTCGGTGCCTCATACATGGCTGAAGAGGGTCCTCGAGCTGCCAAGGTTGACTGTACAGTTAGAGACTTCCTCGGGCAGTGTATGGAGCAGTGAGTACGATCCTTGTCATCTAGGCGAGCGGATGACGGCTGCGGAGAACCACATAAGGATAAGAAGGGGTATCTTCCAGGGCGATTGTCTGAGTCCAATCTGGTTCTGCCTCTCTCTAAACCCTCTCAGTACCTTACTGGAGGGTTCTGGGAGGGGATTTCAGCTTCGGAAAGGAGGTACACAAGTGACTCACCTTTTCTATATGGATGATCTCAAGTTATTTGCCTCCAGTCGCTCACATCTTGTGGAATTGCTAAACATCACTTGTGATTTTAGCAATTCTATTAGAATGGAGCTGGGGACGGATAAGTGTGCGGTCCTCCATGTCGAAAGGGGTAAGGTTGCTAACTCTGAGGGCATAGATTTATCTATGCCCATCAACATAAGGACCCTTTCCCAGGCTGAAACATACCGATACCTGGGTATGTCACAGAACATAGGTATCGATGAGGCGGATATGAAACAGTCAGTTTGCGATGTGTTTTATGCACGCTTGACAAAAGTGCTCAACAGTCTTTTGTCGGGTGTGAATAAGACACACGCATATAACGGTTGGGTCATGCCTGTCCTCATATATACCTTCGGCATGCTCAGGTGGACTCAGACCGAACTGAACGCTCTGGATAGAAAAGTCCGCACTGTTATGACGTCACACAGGATGCATCACCCGAGATCGTCAGTAATGAGGCTGTACTTGCCGCGGAAACATGGTGGGCGCGGCTTTTTGAGCGCTCTCACCATGCATAATCGCGAAGTGTGCAGCCTCCGTAATTACTTTCTGGCGAGATCGGATGATCCATTCTACAGGGACGTCATTTCGTGTGATAAAGGGCTTACTCCTCTATCCTTAGCCAACGAGCAATGGCAAGACCCAGCAGTACAGTGCATTTCCGACCGGGAGACCGTATGGAAGGAGAAGGAGCTCCACGGGAGGTTCTACAAGGCTCTACATGAGCCTTTCGTGAACACAGTCGCCTCCCTCCACTGGCTACGTTTCGGTGACCTCTTTGGGGAAACCGAGGGTTTTGTCTGTGCGATACAGGATCAGGTTATTAAGACCAACAACTATCGGAGATACATCCTAAGGGATGGCACCGTCGACATCTGTCGAGCTTGTCGCCATCCCGGTGAGTCACTGGGCATGTCATCTCCGGTTGTTCGGCGCTTTCTAACTCTGAGTACTTGCACAGGCACAACTTAGTAGCCAGAATTCTACCAGGAGCTCGCTCTGAAATACGGTCTCGTGGACCGGAAATTGCCGTATTACAAGTACTTGCCGGAAGCCGTGCTCGAAAATGACCGCGCCAGGCTCTACTGGGACCGGGCCATCATCACAGACAGGACTATTCTTGCGAATAAGCCTGATATTGTGCTGATGGACCGGGCACAATCAGGATATTTTGGTCGACATCACCATTCCGTATGACGAGAACCTCGTGAAAGCCGAAACAGATAAGCGAACAAAATATCTGGACCTGGCTCACGAGGTGACCGACATGTGGGTGGACTGTCGACCGAAATTATACCTGTAGTCGTCTCTGCGCGGGTTAATCCCAGTCAGCCTCTCGGGTCATCTGAGGCGACTGAGACTCCGTGACGGACCGCTCCAAGCTCAAATGCAGAAGGCGGTGCTCCTCGATACCGCCCGCATCGTCCGCCGGTTTCTCTCCCTTTCCCCCTAACCCTCGGCCGTTTGGTCTCCCCTGCCGAGGGTTTCCATCTGGTTGGGTTTTTATTTATTTATGTATTATTTATTTATTTATGTTAGTATATTAAATATATATTTATGTTTATTTATTATTTCCTTTAAAATATTTATTCAGCCCAACCAGATGAGAATACTATATAAATACCCCAAAAAATAATAATAATAGCCATTTAATTCCCAATTTTCATACAAAAGTCAATATTAGTCAAATCATTTACAATTTACAATATTATTATGATTCATGCCATTTTGTTTTCTTTACTAAGTGTCATGTCAATATCAGTGTTAATTTTAAATAAAAAGTTCAAATTTAATTTACAAGATTAACTTTTTATTATAAATAATGTTTCAGTAAATAACCATTTTATATTTAAGTAATTGTCAATTTTTTTTCTTATAGTTGATTTTCGTCACATAATATATAATTAAAAATAATAAAATTTAAGTTAATATTAATCAACTGAATTTGACTACATACATACAATAGTGACATAATTTAATAATTTATTATATTAATTATTAGTATTATTGGGATACCCATTTCCGGGTGAAGGCCTCCTCCATCCTTTTCCATGAGGTTCTGTCTGCCGCTAGCCTGATCCACGTTGCTCCTGCCACCTCTACAATGTCGTCGCACCAGCGCGCCCGGGGCCGGCCGCGCGAGCGCGTCGCATCACGCGGGTACCAATGAAGCACCCGTTCAGTCCATCTCCCATTCCTCCACTTCAATTGGCACGCCAATTTGGCTGCGTCTATGATGTTTTTTCTTTTTCGTATATCACTTTTTCTATGTCGGTGTCTTAGTTTTATGTTAAGCATGCTGCGTTCCGTTGCTCGTTAAAAAACTTGTAGTTTAGATATTATTTTCTTTGTGAGAGCCCAATTTTGACATCCGTATAATAAAGTGGGGAGTACAGTAGTATCCATCGCTTTCTTTTTTAATTTAACCTCCTAAGACCCAGACTTGAAATAACAAGGTAGTCGTAAAAACCCACTGTACAAATTTATGCACAAATTAATTTATTGCTGTCAGACCCAGAGACATAAAACTTCATAAATTTTAAGCTATATCTATTAGGATTTCGAGAGTATATTTATCATTATACTAGATGTCTAAGGGACATTTTTGGTTAACTTACGTCGTTCTATCTTTTGTACAAAATATTGAACATTGGGTCACAACGTTGCAGAGAAAATAAAAACATTATAATTATAAATTTTAAGATTTATTAATGCAATTATAAAAAAAAAATATCAAAAATAGGACGAAATCCTTCAGTCTTAAATCTTTAAACTTAGGTACATTCTCATAGTGCCTTATGAGAATGTACCTAAGTTTAAAGATTTAACTAGTTTTCATAATATCACAATTACAATATTTAATCATCTTTGGAAAAATTCAGACTCTTCAGGCCAACAATAACAAACATATTTTACTTATAACTAAAAAATATTATCTTAACATTAGTGCGACCTTTTAGGAACTTTAATTATACTTATCAGAAATTAGTTATACTACTCATGAAA
Organism: Parnassius orleans; assembly: GCA_029286625.1. Classification (NCBI taxonomy): domain Eukaryota; kingdom Metazoa; phylum Arthropoda; class Insecta; order Lepidoptera; family Papilionidae; genus Parnassius; species Parnassius orleans. The sequence continues at coordinate 4,237,658 of JAGSMP010000037.1, forward strand.
CGCTTTGTAACAATTACGAGTGGAAGTTAGGCAGAGAGCTACCAGGCAGGTACTGCATTTGGCGGTAGTTCTTTTCTTGCATCCAGGCAAACGGCATCTATTTGCTATGCCTTCAAAGACAGGCATGTGCAATGCTCCGTACTGTCTACGAATCTTTGACGGAATAGGAACTATTGCTGGCCTTCCTCTGTTTGGAATTTCGGGCTCTGAATTATTCTCCTCTTCTAATACATCTTCACAGTAAGTGTTTTCTTCAATAATGTTTTCCGCTAACTGCATCTTCCATTGCCTCAAAGATTGTATTTTTTTGAGTGGAATTTGTTGTTTTAATTTGTGATTTCGGAATAGAATCCAAGCGTTTGATGCCGATAAATCCAACATGTGGGAAATGAAGCGAATGGTCCATTTTTTGGTTCTGGATCGGGATGGACATACTGCCAACATACGGTCTGCCAAATCGACACCTCCCATATTACTGTTATACATTCTGACAACCAGTGACCTTTCGACGTTTATATTTTTTTTTGACTTTTACATCAACGCCGACACAGATCTTTCGGATCGCTGCCATATATTTTCGACATTAGAGTAACCGGCTTGTTGTCGCACCATTTTGTCACAGCCACTGTGTCATCACTGTTTACAAAAACAGACGTAGATCCTCTTCCACTACGTTTTATTTCCTTGTCAACTGGCAAAACCTCTTCAGTCAAGCAGCAGGAATCCGGTTTTTCGTTATAGTACTTGAGCATCTAAAGCCTCTTGTGCTTAGTTCTTGAACTAATTTAAGAGAAGTAAAGTAACGGTCGAAAGATAGGATATGCCCAGGAACTAACGTGCGCGTCATATGTAATACCGCACTTGCACCAAGACCAAACACAGCCGCAGACTCTTCTGGAAAAGTTGTCGAACCTTGATAGACAGTAAAGTCACATACCATGCCATTTGGGTTAGCAAGCACAAAGGCTTTTAGCCCCATCGGATTTGGCCTATTTGGGCAATACTGTCTAATACTGCAGCTGCCAGAAAACGGAATTATCATTTCAAATGTGTTGGTCTCGCATTTGCTTGTGGCATCCTTGCAGTACTCTCTCGATCAAAGGTCTAACCTTCCACAGTTTATCTTGGTTTCTTTGCTGTTGACTTACATCGGGATCAAATACAATTTTCAACGTGGTTCTCAAAAGAAAGTATCTATTACGTGGCATACAGTCTGCTACTAAAGGAACTCGCTATTTATTTTCCCAGACCGCTTCTTCTGCGATAGCTAATATTTCTTCCCCGACTACAACCAAGTGACCCACGTGGACGACGTGTTCCGCTACGACTTGGAGCAGTAGAATCATATGGTATTACCTCGTTGTCATCTTCATCAACCGAGACTTCATCTTCACAGGAAGAACTTGAAGAACTGGACGATTCCTCTCGTTCATTATTAGGGCTGTACTTATCATCCGTCCCATTATCTTCAAAAGGGTCCTCTTTCGAGTTTGACTCGTATTCTGAGTCATTGAGACTCTGAAGAATGTAATTTTCAGTAAGATCTAAAAGTAAAACAAAAACACTCATTTATAAACAGAGACCGAATGTTTGATACTGCAAACCAATGTACAAAAAATTGCACAAAATAATTGATGACTTTGTAAATTAGCTACATCTAATACTATCACGAACATTATTAATAATGTGTTTTATTTGTACCTTTAAGTTTATATATATCAACAGTTACGTGGGAAAAGTAGTGATTAAATTAGTATTTTCAGATTAAACTTACTTTTAGCACGAGGCCGCGGCATGTTTCCTCGTTCGTCGCTGCTGGTTTTGACAGTACACCTGTTTTTTGGTTGGCGGCATTAATAACATAGACAATATAGACTAATCAAGTAATTTTGACATGTGAAACTAGTCGCGGGAAGATTTGAAAAAAATTAGAAGAGCTTAAAGAATATGTACAAAAACTTGTACAGTGGGCGGTCAGTACTATAAATTTTATTACAAAGCTGGGTCTGATAAAGGTATTTTATTTTGTCTTTTATTTTGTACGCGGGGTCTTAGGAGGTTAATTGGTATTTTTGCCTTGAAAATATGTTTTAATGACCAATATTTGCTCCATGCCAATTTAATTCTTCTATTTACTTCCGTAATTGTTAAGTTATGAAAGGGGAAACATTTTACCCAAGATAAATATATTCGTTTACATATCTGATTTGTTGGTTTTGAACCTGAACAAGCATTTTTGTGCTGTTTGTCAATATACAAGTTTTATCTGGGTTCATTTGTAGGCCACATTTTCTGCTTTCTGTGGCTAAAGACTGAACCATATATATAAGATCTTCGTGATTTTCGCTCAATATGATAATGTCATCTGCAAAACGTAGATGACTCAAAATTTCTCCGTTAATGTTAATGCCTCGTCTGTCCAGTCTAGTTTTGAGAAAATGTACTCTAATACACAAGTAAATAGATTAGGTGAGATCGGGTCCCCCTGTCTCACCCCTCTCTCGATTTTAAATGGCTGTCCTGGTCTCTCCATTTTTGTGTGGTTCGACTATAAATTTCTTTCAGTATTTTTATATATTGGTTATGTATACCATGAGATTCCAATGCCAACCAAAGTGAGTCATGGTAAATAGAGTCGAAAGCTTTTGAGTAATCAATAAACGCGATGTAGAGTTTTGTTATATTCTTCATATCTTTCCATTATCTGAGTCAAAACAAAAATGTGATCCATTGTAGAGAATTTTGGACGAAAACCAGCTTGTTCTCTCGGCTGCATATAGTCTAGTTTGGGTTTGACTCTATTAAGTATATTACATTACACATAATTTTAATTAAAATTAATTATATTACACATAGATGGGCACAGGCGATCGAGTCCAAGGGGGAGGGATTAGCCGTTAGTTTGGACATAGCGAAGGCCTTCGATCGGGTCTGGCACAAAGCGCTTCTTTCGAAGCTTCCTTCCTATGGGCTTCCCGAGAAATTGTGCAATTGGATCACCAGTTTTCTGGCTGATCGGAGCATCAAGGTCGTAGTAGACGGTGCGTGCTCCGATTACAAGACGATTAACGCTGGTGTTCCACAGGGCTGCGTGCTATCACCAACGCTGTTTCTTCTGCATATCAATGATATGTTGCAAACCGGTAACATTCATTGCTATGCGGATGACAGCACTGGTGATGCTCTATACCCGCCGTGCCAATATTTCTCGGGAAAACGTCGCCGAGTACCGGAACAAACTTGTGTCTGAAGTCGAGACTTTGTTGAACAAAGTCTCGGATTGGGGCGCCTAAATCTAGTCCAGTTCAACCCCAGAAGACACAAGTTTGCGCGTTTACGCTAAATGGAACCCTTTGTCGTATCTCCTCAGTTTCAAGGCACTCCTTGTTGCCTCAGCCAGTATCGGAATCCTCGGCGTTGACATATCGAGTGACGTGCAGTTTCGTGGTCACTTGGAAGAGAAGGCCAAAAAGCCTTTAAAAGCTTGGCGTGCTCAGTAGAGCAGGGCAGTATTTCATGCCGGCACACCGCCTGCAACTTTACAAGGCGCAGGTTCGGCCTCACATGGAATACTGTTCCCATCTCTGGGCAGGGCTCCCCATTGCCAGCTCCTTCCACTTGACCGCATTCAGCGCAGAGCGAGAATCGTCGACGACCGAGTTCTTTCCGATCGGCTTGCCTCACTAGCACTGCGTAGAGATGTTGCATCTCTTTGCGTATTTTATCGCATGTACCACGGGAGTGCTCTGAGGAATTGTTCGGACTAATTCCAGCCGCTCAATTTCACCATCGCACATCGCGACAAAACTCGCGATACCATCCATACCATCTGGATGATTGGCGGTCCACCACTGTGCGATTTAGAAGATGTTTTCTTCCTCGCACAACTTCCTTGTGGAACCGATTACCACCAGCGATTTTTCCGGACCGATACGACTTAGGGACCTTCAAGAAAAGAGCCTACTCCTTTTTAAAAGGCCGGCAACGCATCTGCAATTCCCCTGGTGTTGCAGTTGTTCATGGGCGGCGGTAGTCACTTAACATCAGGTGAACCGCATGCTCGTTTGCCCCCTCTCCTATAAAAAAAAAAGTAATATGCTTGTGAAAACTTTATAAATTGTTTGCAATAGGGATATAGATCTGTAGTTATTAATATTTAATTGATCACCTTTCTTGTGTAATAAAATTATAGTAGAGTTTGCCCATTCTTCTGGTATTTGACTGAGGTCAGGTATGTCATTGAAAATATTTGTTAATATCGGTGTGATGGGTTCTTTTATCGCTTTCAGAACTTCATTTGAAATACTATCTTCTCCTGAGCTTTTTGCACTTTTAAGATTTTTTATGGCATGACATATCTCGCACGGTAGAAGTGGCGGAATACGATCATTTATGTCCTCATTACAACAATTATTAATTAATTCACCCGTAATGTTATTGTTGATGTTATGGCTTTTGTATAAGTTTTTATAAAAATCAGTAGCTATTTTTAGGAGGTGTTCTCTATTTGTAATTTTGCCACTATCATTTGCTTTTAGTGAGGTAATCCACTCCTTGGATAATGTGAGTCGTTTTTGTGCATTTTTAGTAGAGCCTTTTTGTAATAAATCTTCTTCTAATATTTTTAAGTGGTAGTCTAATTTTTTTTTTTTAATTTTTTTTTTGAGGTAGAATTTGGATAGTATTTTTTTTCTTCTTTGGTTTTTTTTATCTTTACTTTTCAGTTTTGTTCTTTCTTTAATGAGTTCTTTTATATCTGGACAAAATTGGAATTTTTATTTATGTGTTTTTGGCAACTTTTTTATACATTCTTCTATTGTATTAGTCAGCTTTCTGTAGTTTTCTTGCAAGTTTTCCTTTCCTTTATTATTGATTAATAACTCTGTAAACATGCCCTCGAGGAATTCTTTTTCACTTAGTGTTAACTGTCTTTTTGGAGTATAAATTTTTTTTCTGTCCTTTTTTACTTTAGTTTTAATGTTGACGCATACACGTACAAGTCTGTGGTCTGATGGATAGGTTGTATTTATTATTTCTAGGTTTGTCATTTCTCTTATATCTTTTGTAAGAATGTTCAATTTTTACGCGTTTTGCCATTGTGTGATTTTAAGTCCATCTATTCTTTAATTTTTTGAAATGATATGTACTACTTATTTTAAATTGATTTTTCTAAACAAAATTGAATTAGTAACTCACCCTGTTCATTTCTGTCACCAAAGCCCCAGGTCCCATACTATTTTTGTCTTCGGCGTTGGTTGTCCATTTAACATTCTCCCATTATCATTGTAGATGTTGATGAATTTTGTAGAGCTTTTAGTATGTCTGAGTAAAAGTTTGAATTTCCTTTCTTTATATGTAGGTGCATAAACTTGGATTAAACTTATTTTTTTGACCAAACATCATATCTAGACGTTTGACTCTATCAGAAATACTTATGTAGTCAAATATATTTCCTCTCATTTTCTTTTAATGACAAATCGACTCCATTTATACTCTTCACTCCTGTATGGATAAGTATATATTGTTCATACTCTAAAATTTTAGTCCCTTCTTTTTTACTTCAGCTAAGCCTATAATGTCCCATTTTATGTATCTAAGGCATAGTCTAGTTCTTCTTGGCGACCATATCCGACTAGAGACCTTTTAATGTTAGCATGTATTTTAATATGTTTTCCTATTTAATTTGACTTTATGGATGGAGGGTTTTGGTCTACTGTTCCCGGTGACCAACCATATTGGGAAAGTAATTCCGAGTAGTATATTGATTTTGATTCATTGTTTTAAAGTATTGCCTCTTTTCATATATCTGTAGAGCGTTCATTCCGGTTCTTTATTATTATTTTTAAATAATACGATGTTATTGTATTATGGCTCGATCTATGTTTCTTACTGATTCTTATATTTTCACTGTTTCTAGAATCTTTTTCTGAATTTAGAGGAGTGACATGTAGATTGGTTGTATGCTGTGGTGACGGTGGTGATAAAGAAAGTGGTCTTTATTTGGGTGTACATCATTTTTTCTTTTATATTGAGTTTGTCGTATTTATGTAAGCCACGTTCCCTTTCTCTCTATTTCTGTGTTGTAGTTGAGCTTTAAGATTTTTCTAATTTTCAATACTCTTTCTGGATATTCTTCTGTTACGTAGATGTTCGATCCTTTAAGCTGCTTTTTATTTTGCAATATTTTAATTTTTTCCTAGCGTAGTTACGGCTGCATGGGTCTGATATTAATTCCTCTTTTGCAGACTTCTTACTGATTCAAGTTCAAAGTCTTGTATATCAATTTTCATTTGATTTTTAATATATACCTTTTCTTGCAACTCAAAGTATGTTAATTCTCCTTCCTCAACTCCAAATAATACTAAATTTCTTTGTTTGTTTATTTTTTCAAGTGTGAGTATTCTTTTTTCTTGATCTAAAACTTGTGCTTGTAAATTATCGAATTTGTTGCTCTGTTCTTGGAATTTTTCATTTATATTTAAATTAATTTTTGAAGTCATTCTTTCTTCTAATTGAGAAAATTGTGATTCTATTGAATTTAATTTTTTACTAAAATCTGTTCTAATTTCTCTTATAAGTTTCTGCAGATCCTCCATTGTATCTTTATTCTGCGTGGATGGGACCAAAATCAATAAAAATAAGTTAATATACGCGGTAAAATCCGTAAAACTTAGTTTAATTTAAATGTGTAGTGTTAGCATAAACATAAGAAATCAATTGTTCGTTATTGGCTGGTGAAGACAAAAAGAAAAAAAATCAAATGAGTCCTTACACTATGTACTTACAATATTTTTTAAATGATAGACAAAGAACACCGACACAAAGAGAGCGGCCAATTTCCAGCAGGGGGCTGTCACTGGCTGATGAGCAAAAAAAAACACATAAGTCCTTATACTACGTACAACATTTTTTGTATGATAGACAAAAAATAGCGACGCACAGTAGGTTTCGAAGCACTCTTGCATTTGAAACAACTGCTCCATATCACAGTGGCTAAGCGTTCTTCTGCAACGCTACGATCTGCGGTTTCAATTAAGCTCATTTCTGGAAGGGTTTTCAGTTTTATAACATCTTACGGTGCTACACACACCACATACATTTTCACGAACTTCGCATGCACTCCAAAAATTTCCACACGATCTTTTTCTTCACAGTTGAGCAAACAAATTAGCGCTATTTAGCAAACCAAATAAATATTTTGACAACTGATTCGTCATTTCAACTTATCACTGGAACGTATTATATGAAATTATGAAACATAAGTACCACGGCTTTATTTATAATGAGCTTCCTCTGTGGGTGTTAAAAGAGCTTGTCAATAGATTTTTACCACGCGAAAAAATAATAATGTCTATTTTATTCCATTTCAATCGTAGAAAATAAAATTATATTTTGTGCCTAAAACAATTTTCATAACTTGTTACCTTCATTTGTAAGTGAAAAATGTTTCAGCGTTTCAAAAGGCTACATTAGTCACGTTCCGCGTATCAATAAACTTGAGGAGCTATTCAAAAGTTTTTATAGAATAATGGAAATATATATATATATATATATATATATATATATGTGCCGTGGTAGCTCAGATGGTTAGCGCTCGCTGTAAATTTTACAGTACGCGATCAGCCCGGGTTCGATACGTGCCGGCACCAATGAAATTGTTAACTCCAATTTTACGTGCTGATTTCCCACTTGCTCAGCGGTGAAGGAAAATCGTGAGGAAACCTACATGTCTGAGAAATAAGAAAAGAATATATATTTCGAAGACATGTGAAGTTCGCCAACACGCATTGGGGCAGCGCGGCGGACACTTCCTTGCCCTAAAAACTCTCTCATAAATGAGGGGAGGCCTGTGCTCAGCAGTGGAACGTATACAGGCTGTAACTTTAACTTTAATGCAAATAAATTATTCTTATACTCATGTTAACGGAGTTGGGAACTGAACCGTTCTATATAAAAAAAGAACTGGCGAATCACAAAAAGAGGCTCGGCCCCTTGGTAGTGCGTAAATCACAAAAACATCGACCGAAATAGAGCATACAGAATACGGAAAAAATCTAGCCATCAGTGAATGTATATCAATACGATTTAAGTACACGACGAATAATAAATACATTGGCCATATTAGAAGCCCTCTGTGAGCGCCACCACCTGCCAGACCGCCGTAAGTGCAGAGGGAATGTAAGTGTAAGGTATAACCACTGATTGCATTATCAGTACGGCTACTAGCCGCAGAGCCCGTCATAAGTCCACTGTTCATCTTTACTCCAGGGAAGGAGTCCCAAGTTGAGCGGCTTTTGGCCGCAGACTTGAGCCTCTCCTCCTGTTATATACCACTCGCATAAGGTCGACGCACTAAAACGCAGATAAAGCCAAAATATAATTTAGCCATCAAAAAGGGTTAGTGTAAATGACGTTGAATAAAAAATTTAATGACTAGTTTAGTGCAAAGCCATATTTCTGTAGTTGCGACGACGAGCGGAGCGAGGAGAAGCTTTTAGTGTGAGTTCACACAGAGACGCGCAGCGACATCGCAGGACATTTTCGAATTATCTCAATAAAATGTGTATCTTTTGTGTGGTAAACAAAGTTATATTTTGTATCACTATCTTAAAAATGCGCGCCGCTTTGCGTCGTTTCACGTCTCGGTGTGAACTGACCCTTAAGTTACTGCTGATAACAACGCGCAAGCTGTGCGATCGAAACAAGCATGCCGCGGCTCACGCCGGTGAGGAGTCAGAAAAAAAAATTGGCATTTCTTAGTGTCCTGTCACTTGGTTGGATTAAATTAGAACTTCTAAATAAAAAGTCATAAAATGGGAGAAAATGAAGGTAATTTTTATTATTTAATAATCCCTTAAAATTCTATCAGTACATGAGTACGTCTAGTAAATTATATCCATAATAATTGCTATATAATTTTTGCGGATTTTACCATATTTATATTTGGTAAATGGTATTCTAATGAAAATATGTGTTTTAATTTCAATCTGACGTTTATAGAGCAAACGTTTTTCGAGATACATAACTGTCTGTAATTTTTTGCGGGGGGAAATCTTCCCACACAAAAACAATCGTCTATCACTACGAAACCCACACATAACAATTAAAATAATATACTAACAATTTCACACACACATATAGATACATTATAACAGTATCGCTCGGTAACAGTGACAACTCAAATACAGGATCGGATCAGAATAAAAAAAGAATAGAATAGATTAAAAATTACTTATACTCGTATATGAAATGTAACGCCATCATTTTGTAAATTTGACGTGACAGATTTTTTTTGCAGCAAAAAGCTGAATAATTTTTGTAGGACATCAATTCAGCCGCGGAACTAGATTTAGTCTAGTAAGCAGTGCAGCTGCAACTAGTTTTATTGTACGCATAGGACCACGTAGACTTATACTTTGACAGAGGTGAACGCCTGTGTACGACTACTCCCCTCCGGTCCTCCGGTAGCCCGTGTTTCTCTATGGACGTTTATAATATGATTTAATTGTTATAACCGAATATTTTATTACTGATTATAATTATCAACTTACATGCCAAATTTGTAGTCTCGCATATATTTTTTTTAATAATTCTAGTAATTACAATTTTTTTGATGCCTGCGGGGTCAAACCCGGGTCTAGCGGGCGCTTAGACCCTAAGCTATTCTCTGTACAATAAGCAAATATATACTTATAATCGCAATGTTTGCTTGACAAACCCGTCAAGTTTAACAAACAAATACATAAAAAAAACAAAATACAAACAAATAAGAATCTGACATTTTTAGCATAAAATAGTAAAAAAGTCGATGAATACAAGTGGCTTAGGATCGTACTTTGTAGCGTTCCTTTACTAGTGTCCTAGTTAAAACAGAGTTTATAAAATTACGAAATCAAGCAATACGGCTGGGTTGACTCCACGGCAGTACTGGGGTGGCTGCAGGGTGATCCAAGCAGGTGGAAAATCTTCGTAGCGAACAGAGTCAAGCAAGTTACCGACGTCATTCCCGCGCAAGACTGGCGATACGTAAAGTCCCAGGACAACCCAGCGGCCTCCGCAAGCAGAGGCTTAACTGCTACACAACTAGTGAGTTATTCTCTGTGGTGGCGGGGACCAAGCTGGCTACCTACTTATCAAGATAAACAAGAAGAAACAAGTTATGATGCCAATGAAGAACAAAAGAAGGTAAAGTTGATGAATATTTCGACATACCAAGATCAAGAAATGAATATTTTGGGTCAAATTATCAATAAATACAGTAAATTGAATAAATTGATCCGCGTCGTAGCCTGGGTATACCGTTTCATAAACACTACAAGAACAAAAATCAAGATGCCATCGTACTTAACATTAGAAGAAGTCAGAGGAACAAAGCAAAGAATAATCAACCATGTTCTGCAAGAAGAGTTTTTGCAGGAGATAGAAGATCTCAAAGCAAAACAGAGCGTAAATACCAAGAGCAAGATAGTAAACTTACACCCTTATTTAGATGAAGAAGGCGTTCTAAGAGTTGGTGGTAGACTGAGAAACGCGCATATAAGCATGGAAATGAAGCACCCAATCATCATTCCACACGCAAATCATCTTACGGAGTTGATCATAGATGAAGCCCACATCTTACATTTCACGGGGGACCAAGATAAACAGCATCATTTATTCGTCAGCAGTACTGGATCGTAGGGGCAACAGGGCCACTAAGAAGCGGTTACGACAGTGTGTGAGATGCAGGCGGTTTGAAACAAGCAAGCAACATCAACTCATGGGTGACCTACCTAGTGCCAGAAGTAACCCAACTCGCCCGTTTTCTCACACAGGATTGGATTATACCGGCTCCATCATGATCGAAAGCAGTAAGGGCGAGGCATCAAGTGTACCAAAGGATATGTAGCGGTATTCGTGTGCATGGCAACCAAAGCCGTGCACTTAGAACTAAGAACTAATATCGAACCTAACAACGTCATCATTCTTAGCGGCTTTGAAGAGGATGGCTGCCAGACGGGGAACACCTAGTCACATTTATAGTGATAATGGCACCAATTTCGTTGGAGCAAGAAGAGTCCTAATACAAGAATACCAAGAAATTATATCGACCATCAACCAAGATAATCCAGAGTTTGTGCAAGAGATCACAGATGCACATACAGTGGCATTTTAACGCCCCTTCCTGGCCCTCAGCAGGCGGGTTATGGGAGGCGGCCGTTCAAAGTCTAAAATATCACCTGAAACGCGTCATCGGTGAACAGAGATTGATTTATGAGGAGTTCACCACCATACTGTACCAACTAGAAGGTTGCTTAAATGCAAGACCATTGTGAGCCAAGAACGAAGACCCAGACAACCTGAACTATTTGACGCCAGCACACTTCCTAGCAAGTGGACCTGTGTTGGCGATATTTAATACAGAGCAAGATCTACGAACAAGATGGTACTTGTGTCAAAAAATTTACAACGACATATGGAAACGATGGCGTTCAGAGTACTTGACTCAACTAAATGTACGCAGCAAGTGGCAAATGGAACAAGAAAATATCAAGATCAACGACGTCGTGCTCGTCCACGAAGACAACTTACCTCCAGGACGGTGGGCCATGGGTCGCATCGTCAAACTTCATCCCGGTTCTGATGAGCAAGTGAGAGTGGTCACAATGAAAACCAAGAATGGCTACCTCAAAGGCCGTTAGTGAAATTATCGCTACTACCTGTAAATCAAGACTTAGATTGCAGCGATAATAACACAAACAAACCATCATCAATCAAGAACGATCAACAAACAAGAGCGCCTTAATCTGTTAAGAAACCTCAAATTCATTTCTCGCCGCTGGCGTTGGCTATGCTATTTTTCTTGATCTTTTCTTAACACACCTCTAAAGTCAAACCAAGGAATATATTTCGACAAAATCCCTGACATGCAAGTAATTATACACGAATGGACCATGGTCGTCTATTATGACATGAGCCCCTACTGGCAAGGGATGAAGATCTTTGAACAATATTTTAATTACTTGCAAGGAACATGCGATAAATTACAAGAAGACCAATGCAACATTATACTGTGGCAACTACCTCATAGTTACTCCGAGTTCCAGCATTATAATACTATTTAGATGACACAACATTCGCTCGCGCCGCCACCGAGGACTGATCAACGGAGTCGGCAGTATCGCGAACTCATTATTTGGAATTTTAGATGAGAATTTTGCTAAAATATACCAAAAAGACATAACGCTCATCCGTGATAATCAGCAGCATCTGGCAACATTGTGGCAATATCAAACATCTATAGTCGAGGCGGAGTATATTTTACTTAAAAGGAGTGAAGAAGCTATGAATAAGCAGCATTAACTTATAAACAACTTATAAAAAGCATTACCTTATGTAATAAACAGACAGATGCTTAATATAGAAAACGTCGTGAACATATTAAACTCAGAGATCGTGAACATGTCTCAAGTGAATCAATTAACTTTGACAGCCGTAGCTGCAAGCAATATCATACAGGAATTACGAAGCGTGCTAGAATCATTGCTGGACACGATCACAAATATTTATCATGGGAGATTTAATTTCCATCTCTTGTCTCCAGAGCAGTTTAGAAATGAACTCGGTGTCATAGCAAGTCGAATATCGAAGGAGCTGGCCTCACCAATCGAAAACATACAAGCAAGCCTTCAAAGTATTTATCATCTCTTAACAATAAAGGCCAGAATTTGCAAAGATTACCTACTGTTCGAGATAAAGGTGCCGCTCTTCAGTAGAGATTCCTTCGAATTCGAAATATTTCATCTTATTCCAGTACCGACCAAGATTAATAACAGCAAGATGGTTAACACGATACTAATATCGAAATACGTGGCCATAAACCTAGCAAAGGATGCGTACATTGTTATGGATATAGATGAAATTTCATCATGCAGTCAGCAAAATGACATGTATTTATGTCACTTGAAGAAACCAGTTTACCATCTCTCACGAGACGAGAAATTCCGTGACTTCGATAATAGTAAACAACACAGTGTAAAACTGTTGTGGACTCCTGCAATAATAAATGGACTGAATTAAACAATATAAACAAGTACTTATACTTTTGTTGTGAAAGGTGTCAGTTACGAGTGATGTGCGCGGATCAGGTGACCGCGCCACAGCTGGAGCGCGCCGGCATCGTCAGCATTTCACACGGGTGCATTGTCAATTCCGACCAATTTACGGTGCACGCTCGTAACCTTGATCGCAGCGTTATCAAGACGAGCCCAGACATCAAGGTTGAAGACCTCAATCCGATAAACAATATCATCAACGCGTCGATCCCGATGTCATCTATAGTAGATGAAAACATCAACGACCGCCAAAAACAATTTTCGGACTTAGAAAAACAGCTAAAAGATTTGAAAGAGCAGACGGTGTTGACAAAAAGAAATAGAGGGATTTTTGACCAAAAAAATGCGACAAGTAGTTTTGACAGTCCTATCTTGATGTGAACCTAACGCTACCTAAATAATTCTGAAGAAACCGAAACAGTTAAAATCTGAGGGTGCAAGGTTAGGACTATATGATGAATGAATTAACACTTCCCAACCAAGCTCATACAGCCCATACATACAGCATCACCTTTTTGTTAATCCGGGTTTCGCTACAGTATTTTATGGAAGTCAGCTTTGGTGCACCCGATCCCTAAAAAAGGCGACCGCTCAGATCCGTCCAACTACAGGCCTATTGCTATCACCTCCTTGTTCTCCAAAGTAATGGAAACTGTTATTAACTGCCAGCTCATGCGGTACCTTGAGGATCACCAGCTGATTAGTGACCGCCAGTACGGTTTGCGTTGAGGTCGCTCAGCTGGTGATCTTCTAGGTTACCTAACTCATAGATGGGTGGAGGCAGTGGAGTCCAAGGGAGAGGCGTTGGCCGTTAGTTTGGACGTAGCGAAGACCTTCGATCGGGTTTGGCACAAAGCGCTTCTTTCGAAGCTCCCTTCCTATGGGCTTCCCGAGAAATTGTGCGATTGGATTACCAGTTTTCTTGCAGATCGGAGCATCAAGGTCGTAGTAGACGGTGCATGCTCCGATTACAAGCCCATTAACGCTGGTGTTCCACAAGGCTGCGTCCTATCACCAACGCTGTTTCTTCTGCATATCAATGATATGTTGCAAACCGGTAACATTCATTGCTATGCAGATGACAGCACTGGTGATGCTTTATACACCGGCCGTGCCAATATTTCTCGGGAAAACGTCGCCAAGTACCGGAACAAACTTGTGTCTGAAGTCGAGTCTTTGCTGAACAAAGTCTCGGATTGGGGGCGACTAAATCTAGTCCAGTTTAATCCTCAGAAGACACAAGTTTGCGCGTTTACCGCTAAAAAGAACCCCTTTGTCGTATCTCCTCAGTTTCAAGGCACTCCCATTGTTGCTTCAGCCAGTATCGGAATCCTCGGTGTCGACATATCGAGTGATGTGCAGTTTCGTGGTCACTTGGAAGAGAAGGCCAAATTGGCCTCTAAAAAGCTTGGCGTGCTCAGCAGGGCGGGACAGTATTTCATGTCGGCACACCGCTTGCAACTTTATAAGGCGCAGGTCCGAACCTAACCCCACATGGAATAATGTACCCATCTCTGGGCAGGGGCTCCCCAGTGCCAGCTCCTTCCACTTGACCGCATCCAGCGCAGAGCAGCTCGAATCGTCGACGACCGAGTTCTTTCCGATCAGCTAGACTCACTGGCACTGCGTAGAGATGTTGCATCTCTTTGCGTATTTTATCGCATCTATCACGGGGAGTGCTCTGAGGAATTGTTCGGACTAATTCCAGCCGCCCAATTTCACCATCACACATCGCTACAGAACTCGAGATACCATCCATACCATATGGATGATTGGCGGTCTACCACTGTGCGATCTAGAAGAAGTTTTCTTCCTCGCACAACTTCCTTGTGGAATCGGTTACCACCAGCGATTTTTCCGAACCGATACGACTTAGGACCCTTCAAGAAAAGAGCCTACTCCTTCTTAAAAGGCCGGCAACGCATCTGCAATTCCCCTGGTGTTGCAGTTGTTCATGGGCGGCGGTGGTCACTTACCATCAGGTGAGCCGCATGCTCGTTTGCCCCCTCTCCTATAAAAAAAAAGTCTGTGGAGTTTGACTACGATTTCATTACGTTTTAATAAAGAATCGCAAATGAGTACACGATTTATTAGGTTTCTTTCAGTGAGCTCGTAAGTTACACAAATATCGAGCTTTTTTGTAAAGTCAGACTTCTTTAAATGGGCCAAAACTATTTTGTGGTCAATTCTCAATTCATCGGCTATGTCGCAACTACTAATATGCCGATCTTGCTCCAATTTTTCAAAAATGGCATCGACTTTATCCCTATGAGGGCGACCTGAGCGAGCTGCATCTTTGACATCAAAATTCGCGGACTGAAAACGCTTGGACCAACTTTGCTCTACTCTTACTGACATTGCATTAGGTCCATAAACGTCACAATTTATTTTCGCGGCTTGAGTCGCATTTTTGCCTTTTTAGTAATAAAACTTCAGAATGTATCGAATTTCTTCGCTAGATTCACTCATTTTGGCGGACAGGAAAACAATTGAAAATGACGGGAAAGTGTTTTTTACTTTTTATTATTCTTTTTCTTAATGTCCTATATGTATTGATATTAAAACCAGCCAGATACAAACAGTACAACCAAAGACTTTTTTTTTTCAATTTTATACAAACAAAATACGAAGAAACTTTTTCCCCATATAAAAATTGCGTGTCACATTGTTTGTCTTCGATAAACTCCTAAACTACTGAACCAATTTCAATTAAATTTAGTACACTGTGTGCAGTTTGTTCCAACTTGAGAGATAGGATAGTTTTTATCCCGATAAGTGACCCTCAGTAATTTTTATTACGAATTTAAGATTTTTTTATAGGACAAAGGGTCGTCGTAGAGAGCATAACAATGTCTGCCTGGCCAGCTAGTTCTATAACTAGTTCTATATCTATATAAATTAAACATAGTACTTAATATCAAATAGAAATTATACATATAATTTGTTATTACTCGTGTCACTTATACACAGTGAGCGGTATGCTAAATGTTCAAGAATGTATGAAAATATATTCAGAGTGCAAAAGGTTACTCTGGATTCAAATTATCATAAGTAGATATAATGGGGAAATGTAAGGGCGGCATAAGGGAATGCATCACTTAATCGAGTCGTTTGAATGTCGTAAAAGTTTACAAAGAGAGATTTAATATATTAAAACGTCGTGGCCTTATGGTCTCCAACGACAGCGAAATAATCGCTCGGAAAATTCCCACATGACTTCACGGGTAGAATTAATTAACACATATTAATATATTAATATAACACTCACTCACACGTCCTAATTCCATACCCCATCCCATGTTACGCATGCCGGCATATTTATAAGCAACTAGCTGGTACCCGGCGCATCGCTGTCGCAGAAGAAATAATTGTAAAATTATTACGTTAAATTTGGAAGAGCTATATTGTTTAATTAGGAATGATAATGATATATAACTTTCAAATATATTTGTCGGTACGATACGCGCGCCACCTAGTGTAAGTTAATTGTACTATGCCTATAACCTTCGCGCAAATGCCAGCAATAACTTGACAAAGTTTTACCGCAATCTGATGAACGGTATGGCATAGCATAAAACACGAACAAACTTTAGCGAGATAAATAGTCCATATAAATAAGTCCACAACACTAACAGTTAAAATGTTTAATTTAGCACAAACAAGCAGAAGATACACAAGCCAAGATAAAAGAGTTTATAATAAAAATACAGTCTAGAAAAGCACAATAAATATTAATATTAATAATTAAAAGTCTAAGGCGAGAACAAAGGATTAGCGATAGCGAACAACGTGCGTTCCGCGTCGTATCGGTAGATCGACTGGTGAGCGCGGTGCGTGGACGCAGGCAATCCTTTTGCCAGCTGGGCTAACGGAATTCCGGGCGGCGCGTTCAACGCCCGGCTGTTGCTACGTGCATTGTGTTGAGAGTATATAGTGGCGTGTAAAAGTATTATATATGTTGAGTGTGAGAAAGTATATATAATGTAGGAAAGTAGCCTACATTCACTCTCCCCCATAGGCCATCTTATCACGGGAATCTAACATGGCATCCCAGATCTTGTAATTGGACCCGGATGGGACCCTTTAATATTCTTTGAGAAAGCGGCCTGTATGGGACTGTAACTGCTACCGTCAGCTAAAATGTAAGCCGGTTTAAATCTGTCGACTGAGACATTCATATCTCCGCCTTTGTCCAGGAGTTTAAAAATCTTATCTCCTCTGGAGAGTACCTTGTGCGGACCTGAGTACGCGGGTTGCAAACTCGTACGCGAAGCGTCTTCTCTTAAGAAGACGTGTTCAGTAGTTGCGAGATCCTTGTACACAAAAGTTTTCGCTTTTATGTGGCGTGAAGCTGGGACAGGTTGTAAAGGATCGAAAGGGTAGCGGGTGCTATGCATAGACTGCTGCCCAATCTAGGGGGACCAACGGAGGAAGTACGTCGCCTCTATGCGGGAGTTATACGATCCGTAGCTCTGTATGGAGCGCCTGTATGGGCAAAAAGGCTGGCCATCCGACGCTCTAGAACTAAAATCTATAGTGTTCAGCGGAGGATGGCCATACGGATCGTACGAGGATACCGCACTATATCCTTTGAGGCGGCGACAATCCTGGCTCGCTTTCCACCACTAGATATACTGGCGGAAATGGATGCGAGGGTGTACTTCCGAATCCGTGCCCTCCGCCAGAGCGGTGGTGGTAGTGAGCCAGAAGAGGCGCTCGTATCAATTAAACGGCAGGAACGACAAAACGCTCTTGCGTCATGGCGCTCTCGACTTGAGGAGCGCTATGAACGCAAGCGCGTCATTGGAGCAATCCTGCCGGTCTTCGAAGCCTGGATGCAGCGACGAGCAGGAAGACTCACCTACAGACTTACACAGATAAATACCGGGGTGCTTCGGTGATTATCTGTGTAAGATCGGACGCAAGGCGACGCCGATCTGCTTCCACTGTGGTGGACGGGACCAGGACTCCGCTTCCCACACGCTCGCAGTATGCCCAGCGTGGGAACGGGAGCGAACGATCCTGGTAAACCGCATCGGACAGAACCTCTCCCTGCCAGCAGTCGTGTCGGCGATGCTGAGCGGGGATTCGGCGTGGAAGGCCGTAGCCACCTTCTGTGAATCGGTTATGATTCAGAAGGAGGCTTCTGAGCGGGATCGGGAGAGGGCGGATCCCGCACGGAGACGACGTCGCCAAGGCGTTCGTCACGGCCCTCCCCTTGAAAACGGTGTCCCCTACCAGAAACGGGGCCTTCGGGGTTGCAGACGCTCGGGGCGGGGGCCTCGAACGCCTAGTTATGTAACCCCCGAGGAGGACGATGACTCGGAAGTGGTCTCGAGACATCGTGATAGCACTGCGAGGGTGCTGGGGGTAGCATGTACTGCCCCCGGGACGTGTTATTAGTGTAGCAAAGCGATGGAGGGGCCCCGGTTGCGTTCCGAACGGAGATCCCGGGACCCCTCGTATACGCTGATGGTGACCACCGTGGGGTTTTAGCCGGTAGGAGTCCGGCATAACCTTTTCGTTGCCCCCGCAGCGGAAGGTATCCATGAGGATTTCCCCACCAAAAAAAAAAAGGTTTTTTTTTTATTATTCATAGATAAAGGGCTTTGTCGCTGATCCGATTATGACGCCCTGGTAGTTACAAAAAATCTTAAATATAATAATTACTAACAAATGAACTTATTATACTTACTAATTACTTAATCTCTTATCAACTAACAAATAGAGTTTTTTGGCATCATCTGATAACGGGTCCGATAAAATACTATTACTGCTACCAATTAAGGACAAATCTAAATTACAATTTGCTCTTTCTCTTGAGTTCTGGGCACATTCTATCAAAATGTGATAAACATCATCGATAATATTACAAGATGGACATTTTGGTGAGGTAGTTTTTCGCATCAAGTATAAAAATTTATTGCATGGAATGTGTCCAGATCTGAGTCTTAATGCTGTTACAGTGTCGCGTCTACACAATAGTCTGTTATCTATCCAGGTTGATCGCATTGGGTGCGGCTGGATCGTACGGTACCAAATACCCTTCTCTTTTGATCTTTCATCAAAATATTCTTTCCAGAGATCAGAACAATATTTTTTCAATAAAGGTATGTAATTTTGAAATGAAGGGGTAATATCAATGTCAATGCCATCGGAGATAGCTTGCTTGGCTAAGATATCAGCTTTTTCATTACCCTCTAAGCCAATGTGCGAAGGTATCCACTGTAAATATACTATTCTGGAATCAGCCTGTAACTTATGCAATTATGCAACCGGGCTGTAAAATCGGTTACATCCGACGTAACATTTATGGTGGGGTCAAAAAATTCACGAGGTTGCCTAAGTGGTTCTCCATACAGCAGTGCGGCAGACGAAGACTGCAAGTGTTCCTTAAATGCACTACGAACGCCAAGGAGAACTAAAGGTAAAGATTCAGTCCAATGCTCATCTGCATGGCACATGATCGCTGCCTTGAGCTGCCTGTGGAAACACTCTATTCAACCGTTGCATGCCGGATGGTAAACTATTGTTATTTTATGCTGGAACCTATTTATTTTCGACAAATATTGGAACAAAACGGATTCGAACTATCGACAGCGATCTGTAACAATATCTACTGGACAGCCATACCTAGCTATCCATCCAGACAACAGTGCTTTGGCAACGGTTTCCGCAGTTATATCTACGATTGGTACGACCTCTGGCCATCGTGTAAAGTGATCGACTGCAGTGAGGCAGTATTGAAAGCCTTGCGATGGTGGCAGAGGCCCCACAAGATCGATGTGGACCTTAAACGCGGTAAGTTATATGTGCCTAAAGGCGCAGATACGTTTCGCGTCACTTTGGCACGTTGGCAAGCCAAGCAGGCACGTGACCACTCTCTGCAGTCCTTCCTGATGCTAGGCCACATAAAACGCTCTGCAACTAGTTTTGCTGTAGCGTTCGCGCCTGGATGGCTCAAAGAATGCAGACAACTTGTCTGTCTGCGCAAAAACTTGTCTGCGCAGCACTTTAGGGACAAATGGTCTGGGAGTCAGTGTACTGACATCGCAGTACATACATGTTCTACTCCCAGGAATGACATACGTCTCTAAGCGTTCCATCTTTGAGAAGTTCAGCCAGTTCGAGATCTTATGCTTAAGCTTCGGCCAATGTATTGAGATTGACGGGCGCTTGCAGTTCCTCAACTCGAGATAAGGCATCGGCAATAACATTGTCTTTACCATATTTATGCCTTATGTCGGTTGTGAACTGCGAATAGTTGCCTTTCCCCTCGTGGAAAGCAAAACTGATAGGCTTGTGATCGGTATAGACAATAAAATGTCTCGCCTCTAACATATGCCGAAAATACTTAAAGGCCTCATAGATGGCGAGAAGCTCTCTATCGTACGGCGAATATTTTTGCTGCGCAGAACTCATTTTGCGTGAGAAAAACGCAAGCGGTTGCCACGTGCCGTCTTTATACTGCTGCAATACCGCACCCAAAGCTATATCTGAGGCGTCAGTAACAAGAGCGAGCTTGGAATGTGTGTCAGGGTGAGCTAGTAAGGCTGCTTCAGATAGGCTTAGCTTACAATCGTCAAAAGCTTTACTAGCGCCTCCCGTTAAATTAATTGGTTGTGAACCTTTTGTGGCTCCTGCAAATAATGCATTTAAGTGAGCTTGAATGCGCGCAGCATTAGGCAAAAATCACCGGTAGAAATTTATCATGCCCAGAAATCTTCTGAGCTGGCGAACATTTTTGGGCGAAGGAAAGTCTTTTATCGCCTGAACTTTCTCCTGGAGAGGCTTAATACCACTGGCGGAAATTTAATAACCCAAAAATGTTACTTCAGACGTACCGAAAACACATTTAGAGGTGTTGATCAACATCCCGTACTCCTTCAGTCGGTTAAACATCTGGCGTAAATGCTCCTCATGCTCTGACTCGCTCCTAGAGAATATTAAAAAGTCATCCAGGTAACAGTAACAAAAATCTAAACCACGCGTGACCTCATCCACGAACCTTTGGAAGGTTTGACTTCCATTGCGCAAACCGTAACTCATATACTTAAATTCGTATAAACCAAATGGTGTGGTAATCACGGTTTTAGGTATGTATAATTCCCTTATCATATATCATATCTGATTATAGGCCTTAACAAGATCTAAGGTAGTAAATATGTTACATCCAGCGATGCTGTGAGTAAAGTCATGAATGTGCCTTATCGGATATCTATCAGGAATAGTCCTTGTATTAAGCAACCTGTAATCGCCACAGGGTCGCCAGCGATTCTCTTTTTTGGGAACTAAATGTAAGGGAGAGGCCCATGAACTCTCTGATGGTCTGACGATACCGCTAGCAAGAATTGACTCGAATTACTGTTTCGCGATTTTTAATTTATCAGGGGCAAGACGCCTGGGAAAGCATGAAATAGGAGGAATGTTACGTTGCAACCCAGCCGGACGTGTAATTTCTGGAAAATCGGCTAGAATATTATGGTACCTTGTGTCAACAGTCGCAACCTTAACGGACGAAACAGCATCTAAATTTTTAACATACAATGCATTGACAGAAGCAGTTGTGGTATTATCTACAAGGCGGTGATTACGACAATCTATAATTAAATTATAAAAAGAAAGAAAGTCTACACCAATAATAGCCTTTGTTATATCGGCAACTACAAAACGCCATTTAAAGTCTCTACGAAGGCCAAGATCAAGAGTAAGGTGTACATAACCATACGTGTTGATGACACTCCCGTTGGCTGCGCAGAGTTGGTAGGTGGTCTTCGTACGTCGCTCAGGAAGCCATGCACGAGGGAAAACATAGAGGTCGCTACCCGTGTCGACCAGGCACTGCGTTTTCGATCTTCGGTCAGTGACAAAGAGACGACCAGTAGAACTTGGGCAATCTTCAGTCGCCATTAACAACTGCCCTTCATGTTTTCTGCCTGGAAATATCACATGGGCGAACACACCTTTTAGCGTTGACACCGAATTTCGCATGGAACCAACATTTAGGATGCCTTCGATAGGAAGATGCTGATTGGGTCGATGATGAACGTCTGCGACGCTCATGATATCTCGTGCGAGAGCGAGATCTCCGATGGAGCCTTGTTGTTAGGTTTTTCACTTGCTTTCTTGATTCTGTAATTTCTTTGGCCATCGAATCCATCGTGGACCCAGGAGTTGGAGGTGCACAGTAACTGGTAGTAGCTACATGAGGCAATGATGTAGCAATGTCCTGGATTCTGTCCACGAAATCTGCTAATATCTCGAGCGAGGCGGTTGGTTGTGCTGCCAGAACTGTCTGGATGTTTGCTGGCAGTCTACTCGTCCAAATTGTCCTCACGAACTCATCCGGAACGTTAGGTCTCGCTAGACTTTGCAGGTGCCGGAGAAATTGTGACGGTTTTCTGTCACCGAGCTCTTCATGCATGAGCAATTGCTTAACCTTCCTTTCATGAGACGCACTCAGTCTTTTAATAAGCTCTGACTTAAGCTTTTCGTATTTATCACTGGCAGGAGGGTTCACATTAAT
The DNA here is from genome assembly GCA_029286625.1 of Parnassius orleans. Classification (NCBI taxonomy): domain Eukaryota; kingdom Metazoa; phylum Arthropoda; class Insecta; order Lepidoptera; family Papilionidae; genus Parnassius; species Parnassius orleans. The sequence continues at coordinate 4,260,278 of JAGSMP010000037.1, forward strand.
GTCTTTTATTTCCTTAGATACTTGATGTTCTAATTGGCCAATAACGTAATTGAATTTTGTAGAATCATTAGTTATTCTAGAAATCGAAAATTGAGTAAACCAAATCTCCGGTTCTTCTGGCCAAAATGGCGGAACACGAATCCCAACTTTGCAAATGTCGGAAGGTCCGACAGACATGTGCCCACCGCTGTGCTCGCGTTGTTTAGCCATTATTGTATCAAATACGTATTCAGCTCGGGATCACCAATTTAGCGAGATAAATAGTCTATATAAATGAGTCCACAACACTAACAGTTAAAATGTTTAACTTAGTACAAACAAGCAGAAGATACACAAGCCAAGATAAAAGAGTTTATAATAAAAATACAGTCTAGAAAAGCACAATAAATATTAATAGTATTAATTAAAAGTCTAAGGCGAGAACAAAGGATTAGCGATAGCGAACAACATGCGTCCCGCGTCGTATCGGTAGATCGACTGGTGAGCGCGGTGCGCGGACGCAGGCAATCCTTTTGCCAGCTGGGCTAACGGAATTCCGGGCGGCGCGTTCAACGCCCGGCTGTTGTTACGTGCATTGTGTTGAGAGTATATAGTGGCGTGTAAAAGTATTGTACTCGTATATGTTGGGTGTGAGAAAGTATGTACGTGTGTATCTGTGTAGATATATGCGTGTGTGTATAATGTAGGAAAGCAGTCTACAAAACAAACATTAATTTTTATACATAAGAAGATGAGTGAACTGAAATTAAAACTTTATTTTAACAGAAAGAACTACACTCTACACTCTCATTCATACATTGTCACAGAATACCCGCATTAAATGATCAGCAAAATGCTTCTGTGTTTCGTATGGTGGCGAGAATCAAATGATTGTTTTAATTCTATTTAATTTGTAATTAATTCTTAATTCGAGATAAATGTAGGTGTCTACAGTCTAATGCATACATTTTTTATGTAAAATATACAGTACTTAAGACACGAGAACGTCCAATCTCAGAGAAAATGTTTCACGAATTCCTTAAGGCTGAATCTAATAATAAATCCAACTAACAGACGAAAAGTTTTATTGTACTTTTTTTTTTTTTAATTAAAAATATAAAGTTTTATTATCCATTATTTTTGGGTAAAATTTAAATAATTTATATATAATATAAATACCCGTGGCTTTGGATGCCCAATGGTATGTTTCTTGATAGGATAGAAGTCGGGGCTTTAATTATTCCATTTTTATACGTGGTAGACCCATACTGCAGCTATATTAATTGTATAATTGTAGCACGAATGGGTCGGCTCGACCGGAGAAGGACTACGCTCTCACAGAATATCAGCGTAAAATAGCAGATTAATGCTGCTGTGTTTCGTATGGTGAGTGTAGAGAACCGGAGACCCTTTTTTTATAGAAATAGGGTGACAAATGAGCACCCAGTCCACCTGATGGTAAGTGGTTGCTGAAGCCCATATACATCTACATCTATCCTCGTTTGCGAATCAAAATGCAGATGCGTTGTCAGCCATGAGGATTAAGATGGAATGCCTCTTTTCCAGTAAAACCCTTTTTACTGGAAAAGAAGCATGCGAATTCGGCGTTCGCGCGTACATTGACCCCTAGTCAGCTGATTGTAATTCAGTAATTCCACTGCTGGTTTTATGTTTAAGTATTTTCATGATTTTTTAAATGAAATATCGTTTCATTAAGCTGTACTAACATGATGGAGCGTGAATAAAGTTAATAAAACGTTGTGAAAAGATGATTTTTTTTTCCTCGGGATCGAATTTCTTTGTGACCCATCATCATAGGTATCCTTAGTACTATCATCTGTCTTCGTTTTCGGGAGCGTTTAACAAACACCCGGTTTATACATAAAATAAAATAAAATTGATTGGTCTCAAAATACTGCCTTATTCAAAGCTACCTTTACCAATATTTATCGTTATCCACTTTGAAATACTGATACCGATTAGTTAAGTGATCTTTAAATATAAATCGAATGCGTCAAATGACATATTCATTCAAAAATGTACCGATAGTCACCACGCTGGACAGGAAAGTTATTGAACACATGCGATTCCCTCGCACTGGTAACGCTGATCTCTATTCCTAGTATAACGCTCTCCCCTCCCCATCTATAAAATATATAAAATTTACGTGACCATTATAATAACCGTATATTGATCTATCACAAGGATCTATTTAAAGGTTTAGTTATGGGCCGTTTAATAAATTTATGGCGTGATTGTCTTAATTAGGACCCTTATTTACGTTGTGTTTGTTTAGTAACTTAGTTCCTTTAGGTGTCTCTTGGAAGAATGAATATCCACTAGAGCAGTCGAAAGCCGTTGGTAGTGCCTTATAATTATTTTAAGCTAAAGAACCCCGTTCATGAAGAAGGGCTCAGAACGGTTAAGAACGTGAAATCGTCCCTATTCCACTTGTATCAGGTTCACATCAGTCAATTCCTTATTAATTAATCCCTTCCCGCTTCGAAAAGGCTCACAATATTTATATAAAATAGCAGATACAAGGGCTTCGCTCTCCAACATTTTTTTTTTAAATATGGAGGGAGGCACACGGCTCCACATAAGCCGAACGCGCTTCCCCCGAAGGGACGTTAAATTGGGAACTGAACTATCGCGCATGTCAATGCGTGTAAACGCCATACAGAATACGATCAAATCCAGCCACAGTGAATGTACGTCACACGGATTAGGCAACACGTCGAATAATAGGCACACTGGCCATAAAAAGACCTCCGTGAGCGCCACCACCTGCCAGACCGCTGTTCCTGCAGACGTGATGTAAGTGTAAGGCATCACCACCAATTGTATGATCAGCACGGCTACTAGCCGCAGAGAGTGTCATGAGTCTACCGCTCACGTCAAGGGAATGGGGTCCCACGTGCGCGGCTTTCGGCCGCAGCCTTGAGAGCTTCCTCAGATTTTTCCTCCAGATACCACCCGCATTAGGTCGACACATCATATGCTCGTCCAACCAATACAACGGCAGATATAGCCAAAAGGCAGTTATAAGATAATATTAATAATTCGCCATCAGAAAGGGTTTGTGTCACTGACGTTGAGTATATGCATTTTTCGATCATGTTTGTCTCACCCACCAACAAGTTGCCTACAATCATTCAAAAGTGAGAAATTTACAGAGATATATTATTATGTTGGTATATAAAACATCATGGAGGTCAGAAAATCTGCAGCCCCGTAATGAAGTGTCCCGACTTGGGGAAAGCTACTTAGGTGTGAGTCAAATCAAGACGCAGAGAGCGCCATTGAGATTAGAGACCCGCCGATCAACCATTACAGAGACGCAATGCTGCGAAACGCAACAAGCATCAATACGACTATCGTTGGCTTACACCATCCCAAGGTCCCTCATATAATCCTAGCAGACATCACCACCCAGAATGGAGGTACCATTGACCAGAACCACAAGATGCGTTGAATCAGGCGCAGCACACCCGCAGATCCATCACAAGACACAATACCGCAAGTAGCAGTAAGCATCAATGCAGCTATCATACGGATGGTGCCCCCTCCCAACACACCCACATGATCCCTATCGAATTTGGTAACAAAATTGGTGCTGTTGTTAACTAAAACTAGCACCACCGTATCATAATAGCACGCTACTAAGACGCTAGTAGCCAAAAATCCACGTATCATAGCGCTATTGCACTAAAACATGGAATTGAGTATGCTTGCTGCACTTAAAAGTACTACCAAACACACTCACCCTAATCCAAAAGGTAGCCGACGTATCATAACGCTATGTGCTAAGATGCCGCCCACAAACTGTGTGCGATATTCACGGGGAAGTCGTATTGCTACAACAAACCTGCTTACCACCGGCACTAAGATGATATGTCTAGGACACATCGGTTAGTGAGTCCAAGTTTCCTCGGTCTCGGACGCTGTGAACCAATCTACACGCCATTATAATAATCCTTTTCAAGTCCCATTTCTATCAATATAATGCTTTTACATATTTGAGACCTTCCACATATTTGCTCTATTTTATAGACCTTACTATTATATGTCTTTTATATATAGGACTTCAAGTCATAACTCTGCTATCATAGTGCTTATGCATCATAGAGACCTTTTATAGTAATGCTTTTATATCATAGACCTTACTAACATAAGTCCCTAATATAGGACTATACATTGTGCAACAGTACTATAGTAGTCAGTCACTCGACCACCCCATATATATGTACGACCTTGGGTATGCGTATTTATAAGCAATCATTACACGTACTCCAGTAATACAAGAACACTCTCATTAACTTTGAAAATTTTTGACCCATTTTTGTATTATATTACAAATTATTTATCTTTATTGCCGTAATATAATCGACTTGTATTTCTATTATTTAATACTTTTTGAATATTTTAAGCAGAGTTTTAATAAATTTAAAGGTTTTAAAGATAATATTATAGGTACTATAATACTTAATGTTCGAAATGAATGTATTTGAACTTTATGCTTATTAACGCATTTTAATTGGTCAAAATATTATATCTATGATATTTTTAAATGACTTTATAGTGAATTTAATGATTATTTATTATTATTAATAATAATAATAGGCCGTCACATTCAATTTAGGATACCGTTATTGCAGTTTTTAAAAATACGAATAAATGAGGCTTCTACTTTTATTTGAAATTATCCCAAATTGATTGTGATTTATTGGCAACAACTACACGTACGCGCAACTACTACTGTGTGCGATTGAATTCACAACATTTTTGCCGACCGATTGACCCTTACGAATGTGTACGTGCGTAGTAAAATAGTAGGTATTAGATATTTATGAATCAGTTAAAATAATGCATTGACACGCATTTTGAATTTAAAAGATAAAAAGGACAGAATGTTTGAGATTTTTTAATTACTTTTCTTCACCATTTGCTTATTCTGAACCTCCTTTATAAATTTGGACGGTTATTGAAAAATAACCCTATATGTCTCCTTTTTAACAAAAAATGCAAGATTATGCTTGTAATAAATGGAAAGTAAATATATTACGTAAATTTTATTTCTAGATATGCCGTCACTGTATATAAAATCAGAAAGTTTTGCGAAACTAAAAAAAAGTTCTTCGTTAAAAATATTTATTATTAAACATATATACAAAACACTTTCTCCAGTCCGAGTCACATATCTTCTCTTGCGGCTTGCTCGAACGCTGCTAGCTCATCTTCTGGTGATGAAAACTGTATCCCTTTCATCTAATATTTTGATTAAGAGAATAAAAAGAAATCACACTATTTGTAAACCATGTAAATAGTGGTTTGGAGTAGCCATCGAACCCACAGCCCGCAACTTAACTCTTTTGTTGCAGATAGACACATTGCTTCTGCGCTATCAAGCCGCGACAGCTAACTCAACCTTCAAGCCCTAACACAGCAATAATTCAACTGAGACGTCCATCCACACGCTTTGGGAGTTTTAGGACTTACCTGACGAAAACTTCTTTCAGAAATGAGAAGAACTGTGTCATAAACTGTTCTTTTCTTACTTTATTACTTAATTTAAAAAAAAATACATTGAAATGTATGTTGTAATGTTAAAAAACTATAATAAAAAAACTAAAATAAAACGTTAAATTATTAGTAGTAATAATTATTCAGCCCTACTCCCCGTGGTATCGTGTGCCGAGAACGCAGGCTGCATTTTCTCGCTGAATGGTTATTATACTATTAGAAAAGAACCAGCCCCACTCTTATTACCAGCAGAGATGATCAGTCGGGGATACAGTTACTTTAGGAACTTCACCACACGTAGACCTCACGGACCGATAATATACAACAAATGGCACAAATATGTAGTCATCTCTCAGAGACTCGTATTACTTAATTTACTTTAAAATACTTAAATGAAATATTAATATGTATCACTAGCTAACAGCTTTAAAAGGTATTAAAATATTTTCACGAAGAAACAATCTGGCTTCAGAGACGGTTTAATTTCAAAGTGCAGAAATTTGTATGGAATTAATGTTGATACTAGGCTTAATTGACGGGAAATAATCGCAGGGGGAAGGGGTGGAAACATTCTCATTCGTCTGAGCTCTTTAAATTATATCTTTCCATTAAGCTTGATTTCGAATTCTTTACACTTGAAATTGTTGAATAAATTACTTTGTTCAGTATAATCTGAATACATCACTTTTATGTGATGTGAAGAAGTAAAAAGTTTCTATATTTTTCCATACGCACGTAAAGAAAAACAAAACGTCTCAAAATGTATTAAATTTTTTTATTTTACGCATTTACCAAACACAAAACACATAATGATGGTCACATTTATAAACGTATCATTAAAAGAAAAGGAAATAAAAGCGAAACCAAACAAGATATGTTAAATAAAATAGAATGGGAGTTGGTTGAATAAGTGGATGAGTATTTAGAACATGAAGATGCGTATTTAAGTTGTATGTATAGCAGGGATGGTAGACATGACAATGATAAAGAACGAAGAGTAGTTACAGGATACAGAGTAAATGAGGCTCTGCACTATATTGTGGGAAGTCAGGATGTGTCAGGAAAGGCACTTATGGAAATTCACGATGCTGTGTTAGACACTACCTTATGTCGTATGGTAGTGAATGTTGGCTGTGGTAGGAGAAGCATGATTATAATTTTTTGACATTTTATTTAGTTCACAGCAATTATTTGAATAGTTCTTCTTCTTCTTCTTTTAAATTTAGACAGATATAATTTTAAGTATCAAAAATATTTTCCTAAAATCCTCGGACCAACAAAGAAAGATAGACGGAGCGCGTTGCGTACACTTTACCACGTTTTTATTAGTCACATTCTTGTTTGTCTGTCGTTCCGGGTGAAATTTAGTGATTGATTTTAAACTAACTTCCAGATGAGTTGGAAACTTAATACCTTTCTTTGTTGGTCTGTTCGCAGGTCTGTGGTAGTTTGGTACATCCTTTGAATGTAAAATATATATATAAATGTAATAATGTTCTCCAGACTGAATTCAGTCACGGCGGCTAATCTCAGGCGCAGGGCAGGATTATAGTGGCTAAGTGCATGCGAAAGCATAGGTGCACTCTCTATTCCCTCACTCTCATAGTCCAATGGGACGGTAAATGACACGACAGTGAGACACCGCCAACTTCCTGGCTCCGGGCAGCTACTGAGAATTTCTTGACGGAAAAACTCAATGAGTGATTTTTGGCCCGACCCGGAATTCAAACCCGGTACCTCCTCATGACCAGTAGTCGCGTTTACAACCACTAGACCAACGAGGCAGTGAGTATATAAATGTATACGTATATTATATGTACATATATTTTCTTCTTTTACGTCAACCCGTTACTCTCTACTACTCAACATGGGCCTCTTCCTTAATAGGGATGAATTTACTTCAATCGCCTCTATCGACAGGTGGATTAACGATCATAGTACTATACGTCTGCGCCTTTGTAGCTGCTAGCTGCTAGCTTATTATATTGCCACTATACTATATTACCACTTATAATTCATTAATCATTCATTACAGCCTATCAAAAGTCCACAGCTAAACATAGGCCTTTTCTATAGATTGCTAAATAAGGATATATTAGCAATAGTTGCTACGCTTGACAGGTGGATGGGCAATTGCAGTTTTTATTATTATTATATTGTTATGAGGAAGATGCTGTTGCCCATCTCCTGTTTCATTTTTACTCTGTCGTCTTACAACAGCCACGGGGTGACATGGGTTAGTAAATTTTCTTAGACCACTACACGACAATTGAACAGAATTGAATGTTAAGATATATAATGTTATTGAATCTGAACGGTATGTTAGGTTACAAATACGTTTTGATTTTTTTATTACTTTCTTATTTTGAGGATTTTAATCCAGAAAGGTAAGTCAGCCCCATTCAGCCTTAATAATATATCACCAAACAAATATTACATTTTGAATTGGAAGAGAGAAAAACTGTTATTGATATTTAGTAATTTCAAAGCTTTAGCTGCATAATCGTGCTTGTGCTAGAATACAAAAAATACACCCATGTCATATTGTGCGATATTCTCAGTGATACTTAAGGATTAATGACTCTCTCTCTCTGATATTCACACATTGCATGAGTAAGTAAGTATTGGACATTATCAAACTTGCCACACATGTAGCATTTTAGTGAATCAGCTTTTATCATCAAATATCCAAACTTTTCAGATTGGATATTTGATGTGTGATGGGTGGTGACCAGATCGTAACTATGGGCTACGAGTTACCAAGGTATACGAGGAGGCTGACTTTGTATTGTTTTGTACAAAATAGTCTTTGCCTTTACCTCGCTTGTTATAACATTTAATTTTAAATTCTGCAAATACTGCGATACAGTATAGTTTAACAAAAAAACGTGCGTCTTCAGTTTTAGCCAATATTAGCTATAACGAAAGGTACAGGTTTTTCTCTCCACCTGTTAGCCCCCTCGTTAACATTTAAGCCTATATGAGATGGAACATTAACTTTATATTTACGTTCCGACTAAGTAGCGGGTTCGAATCCGCAATTCGAATCACTCTTAACATAAGCATAGTTAAGCTTATTTGGAGTATTAGTGATGTTAATAGCGTTACTAGTATTTGTTTAAAAAATAATAGAAAAAAGAATACTTTGTCACTATAAAATACGTTGATTTTTACGAAAAAAACTGTATAACATGCAGTAGTTACAAGTGAATTTTGGGTTCCTTTTCTTCAGTCTTTTAAGCCCATTTCTTATAAGCGATGCTCGCCACATTGGGTAGGCAAGCAGATCCCTTCATACGGTAAATGCCCATGTTTTCTTAAGTCTTTTATTTTCCGGTCAGAGAAACTTCATTTTGAAACGGTAGAGATGAAAAAAGAGACTTTTGAAAGAATTTTTAATGCTTACCTCAAAAAAGAAACATTTTCAAATTTCGGGGAAGAAGAAATTATACGTGACTATGTTTAAGATTAAAGGTAATGTAACATTACCGTGTAGTGCCGGTGTAAGAATGTCCACTACCCCATATCGTCCCGTGGGTTGTCGTAAGAGGCGACAGAGGGAAACAAATCAGGAGGTGGGCAGCAGCGTCTCCCTAATAACGACCATAAATAAAAAACAGCGGTTGCCAACCCGCTTGTCAAGCGTGGCTACTATGGCAAATATCCCAACTATTAAACAATCTATGGTGGAGGCTATCTTCAGCAGTATACTTTAGTAGGTTGTAACGGTAACGGTAACGGTAAAGGTAATGTCGACTACATTCCGACACTCCGTTTGACTTACACTCCGAGTGAACTTGGTATAATTCTCTGGACACGAATTTCTGGGGCAGTCACTGGACGTCGCTGGTGAACTTATCAGTGACCAGACGGCTCTGGTGATATGCGCAAGCTTTCTCGTAGTATCGACGGTATACTGTGAAGGGACATCGCAGGGAAACCCGTCTTTGCTCTTAACTCTCTATAGACTCTATCATCAAAAAAAATATGGTAATCTTGAACATGACGTCGCTTCGAGAGAATTAACGCTACTAACTTCGTCAATTAAACCTTTTCTATGAAGAATCAGTTTTTTAATTAGTCGGTTTTCCATCGTAATCACTATCACTTACGTGTGAACACACAGATGTGTTCTAAGTGCCGTTAAACATATACATGTTTTGTAAACTAAACGATCATTAGGATGACTCATTCGAGGTAATATGATACTATGCACAGTAGCTATATGCACAGTATAAAAACATAGTATAAAACCATAGTATCATATTATCATAATATCCTAATGATCGTTTAGTTTACTAAACCTTTCAATGATTAGTAAACTAAACGATCATTAGGATGACTCATTCGAGGTAATATGATACTATGCACAGTAGCTATATGCACAGTATAAAAACATAGTATAAAACCATAGTATCATATTATCATAATATCCTAATGATCGTTTAGTTTACTAAACCTTTCAATGATTAGTAAACTAAACGATCATTAGGATGGTTAATACACATGACATACGATAACACCACAGTTTAGACCTTACACTTGTGAAACGCCTTTGATGTCAGGCGATGCCGCCGCCCGCGTAGGTATTTACTCGACCAGCGTGTATTCTATGGGTTGTCACGAAAATGGAAATAAAATAATTTTGGATATTATAATACTCATTATCATTTATTAACATTATAGTACATACTTATAATTTAAAACCATTTATTGAACAAGAATATTTTAATTACTACAAGAAAAAACACATTTACAAGTGTTGCATTGCCAAATATTTTTGTGGCACTTTCCCTTTATAGATGTTTTCAGTTTTCGATTGTTAAATTTATTTATGACAATTAACAATTTTATAAAAAAAAATAAGGGGAAGCATAAGCATGGCCGTCATTTGAATTCAATTTCACTTAGTAACTCATATAACTATAACAGTAATTCACCATTATAGATATTATATTTTTCGAAAACGGCACTTAAAATTAGTTAAATAAGTACTATAAAACACGCTCACGCCAACCGCATGTATTGTCTATCAGACTCAGTGAAGTGCGCTAACACAAGGTTGGCCCGCCCCCTGCCGAAGAAATGCTGAAAAAATGCGGTCAATGAGAAGTATGTTAGAGTGACTCTGATAAACAGTGTAAAAACTGTGTGATAAGAGAAAATTGTGGCTCACAAGATGTTGTTTAAGAAAATAAGATTCGGTGATTTGAGTTCGTAGAAATAAAAATGAGGAGAGCGTGACAAATTTATGCTACAGAAGTTAGATACACAGTCAGCAAGGGACGCTCTGGACGAAAGATTGTCGACCAAATTGGCGACATGGAAGTGTGTATGTATGTAACACACAAAGTTCACTGAATTGTCCACTCTCTACTGCAATTTAAAAAAAAAACAAGTAACATACGCCTGTTTAATATTTATTTGCAGTAATTACCAGAAGGTTGAGAGTCCTTCAATAGAGAAAAAAAACTGTATGATTCGGCTCTCGAATATTAGCCAGTAAATTCTTATAATGTAAAGAAGATAAAGCACGTAAAACCTTTGGTCCTGTGCCTGATCTCACTCCGTCGTGTCGGATTGCCGTCCCATTGGACTATAAATGTGTGAGAATGGGCAGTGTAACAGGATTTTAGGATTATAGCGATTATAGCATTACAGGATTATATCGCACGAGTGTGTGCGTTGCAGATGGCTAGTCTCCGTTGAGATAGACCGCCATGACCAAAATTGGGTTTGGAGGACATTATTATCATGTAAAGAAGTGCTTGCTTTCTCTACATGACAATGAGCCTCTCAGTAAAGCGAACTGTAGAAATGGTATGTGTCGATTTAGACTACCTCATTTTTGTTAGTGTTTAATAGACCTAGCATAAATTAACTATTCAAAATTTAAGTTTAGATCACTTTGGATAATTAGTATAATTATCTAGCAAAGAAACACAAAAACAGAAAGTGAGAAATTTGAGTTCGTTCTCATAAATGAATATTGCTCGGAGAGGTTTAGAAATAATATAGTGAAAAAAAATCTTTTACTTTAATATAAAAACGATACGGACTATTTATATGGCGCATTATTTAAACCTATAAGTTGGTCGTTTAATAAAATGCTTAGTTCTAAAACATTCTCATTTATCACAAAGTAGAGCCATGTTGCAGCTATATTATGGTTTGTCAGTCGGCTCAACCAGGTAAAGACCACGCTCTCATAAATTTTTCTCGTAAAAACGTTTCGTAGGGTAAGTGTACCCGTAGACCCTTTTTACTGGAAACGAGGTATTCCATCTTAGTCCTCAGGAGTGACAACGCAGCTGTATTTTAATTCCTAATCCAAGTTAGATGTAGATGTGTATGGGCCACACCATCCACTTACCAGCAGGATAGAATAGAATAGAATTACTGGGTGTTACAAAACTACCCGTAAAGCCGAAAGGAGGTTAAATGGGGCCTTATAACGAGTCCATTCACAATATTTAAGAACCGTAGTAACGCTGTATAACATACCCCAAAAAAATTAAAAAATATTATTATTTTTACTGAAGTGCAAACCCTATTTCAGTAAAATTAAAGTAAACTACGCAAACTGTACCTACATTTCTACCTAATTCGCGGAACGGCAAAAATTTTAAAAGACATAACCCAACGAAACAACCTAAACGAACACTTACTTTTTCATACTAAACGTGAAATTTACAGAAACGGCTCAAAGTGTGCTCAATACACAACTTCGCTCGTCGGAATATGGCTTGTGTGGCATTTCGCACCATCGTCGGTGTTATTGATGCGAAAACCGATCTAACACGCTGTTCCATCTCGGCAATCGTTGGGCAATCGGAGAAATACACTCTGTCCTTCACATAACCTAATATAACTAAAAATATAAACGAGCAGGCCATAGCACCGGTCCCCCGCGGCTGATCCATCCTCGCGGAAAGCAAACGTTAAGATGTTCTCGTACGTTGCAAGCAAAATGTGCCGGAGCTCCATCATGCTGAAATACCATGTTTCTTTGGTTCTCAAAGTAATCCCAGTCAGCCACAGGAAAGTCGTCAATCGCCTCTTCGAATTCCGTTTGTAAAAACGTTAGATAGTTGCTACCGTTCAGACGTGATGGCATAATGACGGGACCGATGACATGCCCGTCATAAAAGCCAGCCCACACATTCAGCCGCCACTGGTGTTGGAATCTGCCCTGCCATGAAGCATGTGGATTCACGCGAGCCCAAACGTGATCGTTATGCATATTTGAAAGTAACAAACAAACAAAGAACATAGTTTACGTAATTAGGGTTTTCCTCTAACTACCTGAGGTACCACTCGCAGAAGTTCGTCCTGGGTGCAAAATCGGAGGGTATCAGCTCCTGTGTACGGCGATAGTGATAAGGGTGACGATTGTCGTCACGAAGAATTCGCCAAACTGCAACATGGTTTATACCCAATCTTGTTCCGGCTCGCCTCGTACTTGTAGCCGGATCTTCTTCAAAATGCTCTAACACTAATTCAGCCTGCCTGGGGTCGACTGTGCTTGGACGTCCACTTCCAGTAGGCCGATGAAAAGAGCCGGTAGAATGTAGTCGTCTTGACATGTTCAGAAAACACTGGTACGAAGGCAGCCGTCGCTGTTCAGTGGGGGGTCTACCATCGATAAATCGTTGCCGATACAGTTCGCGAGCACGATTTAAATTGCTATCTTCATGGCCTACGCATAACATCATATCATAATATTCCGAGTTAGAAAGCATCGTTATTTTGCAAAAAATGTTGGAAAAAAAAGCTCAAAATAGTTGTAGGATATCGATTAGAAGATTTGAAATTGACAACATATTTTTTTTCCAACTTGAGTATAATGACGTCTTTGTATTGAGGTAGCAAACATTTATGAATGAAAAATAGAAAAACTATTAAAGTAGACAATTATTAGTTAAAATAGGTACGTAGGTCTTTCTGTTAAATAATCTGGTTCCCTGACATAGCTTACTAGGGTTGACAAAATTTTTGGCTTTGATAATTAATTATATTTTTACGGGGTATTTTGTAACACGTTGTATAATGAGAAAATATTATTACTAAAGGAATTAAAGTAAGAAAAGGTTATGCGCATAATAATAATATGTGTAATCAATATGATGCATATGATCGTAAGTTCGCTTCAGAAGCCCTGGTATTAAGTAAGAAGAAACTGCGTATTTCGGCAAGAGCCCTGACTGGACATAGCTGTAAAAAAGCACATGTCCATCTTGGGATTAAGCAATACAAGGATGTGCCGATTCTGTTCCTTAATGGAAGAAACACTGATTGCGGAGCCTTAATGCGCAACCGTAACACAAGTGAAAATGCTTACAGCTACGCAACTCTATCAATTCATTGAAGATATAGAGCTTAGCAGAGAACTATAGACATAGCAACAATCACAATAGATCTTACTGGTTGCAGTCATACTGGTCTTAATAGGCCTGCATAGCTGCCCAGCTGAGTCGCAACAGAAACTAGCCATCTATGCAGGGCAGGATTATTGTGCCTGAGTGTATGCGTAGGCACAGGTGCACGCTGGGAAAGATTAAAGGACCGACGGCTTTACGTGTTTTTTGAGGCACAGGGGTGAAACACCGCCATCTTCCTGACTCCGGGCTGATAATTTCTTTACAGAAAAACTCTATAACTGATTTTTAGCCAAACCTAGAATTCAAACCCGGAACCTCATGATCAGCAGTCACGTTTGTGGACTACTACTACTACTACTAGACCGTCAAAGTACCAAAAAAATGTATGTGTGTAATATTTGTATAACGATAACGGTGCATGAACCATGGATTATCCTATTCCCAGATCTCGTCCATGGATTTTTGAAACTGTCTTCATTTTATGAAAAACTTTTTTACCACGTCAAAATAAACCTTATAAAACTGCAATCCATATTCAAACATACTCAAGACAATATATCGGATTTGTTTTACTTGCTCTCAACTACGATTGCTTGGATAAACCATTTTGTTTCAATTGTATACTTTCTAGCAATAAGCTAAGAGCGTTCCATCCACTTTTGATAGCATTTTATTTGAAATGATCAAATCGCGACATTGGATCTCGTAAAATTTAAATATAGATTTTCAATATAATGTTATTTATGTTCTCTTTAGACCACTCAAAGTAAACTTAAAAATCCTTGTGTTAGCTTGATTCATTACCTTTGCAAAAACCATGAATTAAACAATTATATAAAATGTCTATGTCTGTTCATTGTACTTTGCATAACTTTTGTTAAATACCTGTAGAATTGCTAAAGTTATACTGGATGTTACAAAACTACCCGTAAAGCCGAAAGGAGATTAAATGAGCCTTATAACGAGTCCATTCACAATATTTAAGAACCGTAGTAACGCTGTATAACATACCCCAAAAACATAAAAAAATATTATTACCAGCCAGCAATGTTAGAAAAAAAAACTCGAAACAGTTGTAGGATATCGATTACAAGATTTGAAATTGACAACATTTTTTTTCCAACTTGACGTTGTTTGAAGCCAGTACTTGAGTATAATGACATCCTTGTATTGAGGTAGCAAACATTTATGAATGAAAAATAGAATAAACTATTAAAGTAGACAATTATTAGGTAAAATAGGTACGTAGGCCTTTCTGTTAAATAATCTGGTTCCCTGACATGACAGCTTACTAGAGTTGACAAAATGTTTGGCTTTGATAATTAATTATATTTTTTACGGGGTATTTTGTAACACGTTGTATATCATATACCTTTGCATTACTTCATTGTAACCTACCACCAAAAAAAATAGTTCTTTGCCTCGTTATAACAATAATCATTTATTGCATTTTAAATTAAGAAATTAATAAAGTTCCTATAAATAGTAGTGTAACCTTTCATACGCATAATAAGTTAGTGTGACGGTAAACGCAAAAAAGTGGTACCTAATGTATTTACGAATTTGTAACGTATTAGATTAAGTGAATCATAATATGCCGTATACTTTTATAACTGCAAATAGTGGTGTCATGGGAAGAGACTAGTGTCTAAGACATAGGCTCGGCCTAGTTTAGACGCTAGTGCATAATATTGTATAGATAAGTTATAACTCATATCATTTGTTCAAATGTCTTAACGATAAATAATGTAAACCTTACTTTGTGTCAATAAAATTTATTATTATTATTATTACACTGTTAAAGAAAAATTATATATTATAGCCTATATTATACGTCCTAGGAATGGGCACCGGCCTCCTCTTATTTCTATGCGTGTTAGCGGATATCAAAGGTCTTCGAAATATTGTTTTAATTTGTTATATGTACAAATTAATATCCTCTCAATGATTTCCTTCACCTTCAAACTGTAGTAAAAACAGCATTCAAATATACAGTTAACAATTTAAATTGTGCCGACAAGGATTGAACCCAGATTTCTCACGTTCTGTGAAATTTACGTCGAGCGCTTAAAACTTGAATAATCAATTGGAGCGTCAATTAGTGGTGTGAACTTCCGAACGACTGAACCGATTACGCTATATTCACACGATTTCTTTATTTTGTTGAAACGCTAGTTAGGATCTGATGGGGAACCCTGTAGTCAAGATATTAACAAATTCTATATTAACTTTTTTACTTACACACAGTGCACTCCGGCGACTGACAGACGATTATTTGATGACTTAAGAGAACCTAAGAAACGCTTATATCGAATTTCACAGACTGGTTTAGGGAGCAATATTTACATTATTTAAGTATTAGTAATAGTACATAGCCTAACTACTTTACACTGCTGACGGGCCTCCACCCCTTTGTTGTCGATATTTCACACATTCGAACCAAACGGTTTGTTTGCTTAGTCTTTCGCAAGAAAGAAAGCGAATTTGCAAAGAAGTGTAATAATTTGCTGGCGTCTGCCTTTCTGTTCGATTACAATTTTCAATCATAATTATAAAATTATGCGCTTGCCAACCCTCCTGCCAAACGTGGTAATTATGGCAAATGTGAGGCAATCTACGAGTGTGACGGAGGCCCATGTTCAGCAGTGAAATTTATAGGTTGTAATGAATGAATAAATGAATGAAGGCAATGAAGCCAACTGCCTTTTTACCGTTTTACGAGATAGTTTTTGCTATTTGGCAACGAAATTTTGAAACAACCTCCCACCACCGTTTAATAATATTAATTTACAGTCTTAGTACAAAAATTAATAAGCAACATTAATTTCCGATTTTCAAAGTGAGTTCTGTATCCGTAGTTTTAATGACTATAATTTTTTACTTTGTTATTTTAACTTTCTTTCGCTAAGTCACATGAGTAAAGAAACCATACCTAACCGTACCGTGGTAACTGCCAGGAACCAACATGTCGACTAGTTAGTATTGCCTTCAATAAGATGTTTATAACCAATATCTTAGGGAAACCTCAAAATACTAAATGTGAATACGATTTCGATATGTTACTTATGAAACCAGACGATTGTCGTATTTTAATACAACATCACCGCAACCTGACGATGTTACTGCTCCTGTGTTAATAGTAAAAACAAATGATTATCTATTTGATTTGCCAGAAAAAAATAGTTTCGTCTATGTGTCGGGATATTTGTATAGAAAATGTTGTCCCGAACACCACAAATGTGAGAAAATAAAACCGTACGTTAATAGATCTGAACAACCTACAAATATGGGAAAAGATTCCTTTTTCAGCTATTACAAGTATTTTAATGAAGACAGTGTTCAATCGCGTTTTTTTATAACACCACTTTCTGACAATTTTATCGCATTTGTTGAATTGCTTGAGCAAAAATTTCGCCAATATTTTGACCTCGAAAGAAACATTGTAAATATTGGTAGTGAAATATTAAAACGTGTGCAAGAGTTTATATTTGTTATGAAATGCGAGTGCTTTCCAATAGATTATTTAAAAAGAAATTTACATTAAATTAAGAATTTACCAATTAATTAAAAGCCACAACAAATTGTTGAAGAATAATAATTATAAAAATAAATATTTAGAATACGTAGTTTGTAAAAGAATATTATATCTTAAGTATCTATAAAATGCTGATAAACGTTCTGTTTATTTAATTTTATCTTCCTATGCCAACCCTAACAAAATAGGTAAAAATTTTGACAGCTCTTTAGAAGCTTTGCCTCCTAATTCTTGGAGTGATGACGCGTTAAATATGATGTGGCAATGACAAGGATTTTACTTCAGCCGTAGCTGTCAAGTGTCAAGAATAATAACTTAACATATAATTCTCGTTAGTAAAAATATAAGAGCGCTGTCGACGCGCCACGAGCATAAAAAATATACCGAAGCAATAATTTAACGAAGTTCCGAACTACTCCCGCTCACGCTACGCATAGGTTCCGTACAACAACTAAATGCAAAGCTTTGACCACTCCCCAGGCACCTCGCCTGGCGGAAGGTATCCCCTTTTCCTTATACATACGTCCAAAAAAAAATTAAAGAGTTAAAAATTTAGTTTAATTCTTACAATAATAAAATGAAAAATTTATTTTTTTCTTATAAATTTATTAAAATGTTATTTGCACTATTTTTTTTTTAATTTTGTTATTAGATTTTTCACTTCAAATTTTAATTTTTTGTTTATTTTTCATATAGATAAAACTTGAGGACCAAGATAGAATTCCTCGTTGAAAGTAAAAAGAGTTCTCTACACTCACCATAGGATCACAGCAGCATCAAGCTGCTATTTTACGTTGGTATTCTATGAGAGCGTTGCCCACTTCCCCGCTTGAGCAAACCCATTCGTGCTACAACCATAAAATATTTGCTGCATGGATCTACCACGTATAAAACGTTTCTTTCTTTTTTTTATAAATAAAATGTACCCTATGACCCATATTTCTTTATAAAACATTATAATAATATGAAATACGAATATATTATAACCTACGGAGTTGCAGGTCTTGAGTGCCAATCCATGAGGAAACCAATGTTTTTGCAGAACACTAAATATTATATCAAAATAATTGGATTTGGTTAATTGATTTGGTTAGGAGATGTTTAATGGATTGATGCTAACAATTAGTTCACTTTTTTTATTGTTCCAATATTTCAACGAATACGATAAACCAAATACTGCTCTGGCATGCGGTGAAGCATTAATATTTTTAATTGCAATTTACCAATTCTATATTTCTATATTTAAAACTAACGTAGCTTTAAATCTTCTATCGATTCAGACGTGAGAAAATGAACCGAAAAAACTCAGGCCTTTTTTCTTTTTTAGCCGTCTTCAAAAAAGGAGAAGTTATATAATTCGACTGTATGTTTTTTTTGTATATATTATGTTACGCGATATCTTCGTCAATCGTGAACCGATTTTGAGGATAATTATTTTAGTGAATAAGTTATGCTTCAAGGGTATATAAAATAAATTTGGTGACATAATTCTACGTTAAAGGGTGGCAAATAGGGGATGAAGTTTTTAATGTTACTCTTTCGATGACTTTGATGTTGTGAAGAAAGGTTCTCGAGTGGCAGCCTCATACCGGTAGGCGAAGTGTAGGGCGGCCACCAACTAGATGGCGTGACGACCTGGTAAGACATGCAGGAAGTCGATGGATGCAGGTGCCTCAGGACCGTGCTTTGTGGCATTCCTTGTGGGAGGCCAATGTTCAGCAGTGGACTTGTGAAGGGCTGTAATGATGATGATGATGATGAGGTTGTGATATTCCTGTCTACTTAAAAGGGTAAAATTTTTTTTTATAAAAAGTATAAAAACGGCAACAAAGAACTAAGAAAATATTTAACATTCTGAAGTCGGGACTTTAGTCACCACTGACATATATACTGCAGTGCAGATAATATCGTGATTGTTGTGATAGATTAAGCGCAGTGCAATGCGTCAAATTGTGATGAGATTACAGCTCGTAGAATCGATATCTTCCTATAATATATGTTTTACTAGCTGTTGCCCGCGACTTAGTCCGAGTGGAATTTATAACGATTGGATATTAGGTTTTAATTTTTTTGCGCGGAACCCTAATTATTTTTCTAAAATAAAAGTAGCCTAAGTTACTCTTTATAACATCAACTATCTGCAATATCTATCTATTACTATCTGAAAGTCAAATGAAAATCGGCCAAGCGATTTCGGAGATAGCCGGAACAAACAGACATATAGGTAGGACAAACAGACAGACAGACAGAAGGACAAACAAACAGACAGACAGACAAAAATTTCAGATATTTTTTAAACATAACCTAACCTATCACATGCATTTTAAGCTTACCAGGAGTGGTTAAAGGAAATATTAGCAATGGTAATAGCATCGCTAGTATATAAAGAACTATATATACATATACATATATACTACATAAAATCTATATATAAAATAAAAAGACATTTTAAGAATTATTGACACGAGTATTAAAATACACATCATGAATCATCCTAAAATAATAACTAATCAACTCCACAACCCTCTTAAATGATAGGATATAGGAAACTCATTAACCAGGTAAGAACAGGAGAAAAGTAGTTAAATATTAAAAAATGATATTTTGTTTTTATAAACGAAGGAAACGAAAGTTTCCTATGTTACATGACACAAAGATTATACTGGTTCACATAATGATTTCTTATATTTATACGAATACTCGACATTGACAATGACAATATTAACGCATCTAACTTAGATTATTTTTAATTTCGGACATTTCGGGTGCTTTATAGCACCCATCGTCGCTTGGGGGATTGAGGTATTTGACGTCGCGATGTCATACAACTCAGTCATAATAATTTTTGGTTGGATCTACGCAGAACGAGTTTACAGTATCTTGAAGTCTTGCAGTGGAATGTTTGGGTTTGGATTTAATTTATTATACTGGCTTAAAACAAAATGTACCTTTTATAAAAGAGGGCCGTTCGGGCGATTTATTACTTAAATTGTAAAGAGTCCCTCAGAGAAAAATTTAAAGAAATAAACATAACTTTGGCATCGCGATATATTTATGAAAATGTAATTTATGTACATAAAAACATGAATAGCTTTGACAAGAATAAAGATATTCATACTTTAAACACTAGGAACAAACATAAGCTTGTGTAAGGCCAGTCACTAGTGAGTAATTCATTTATGGGGCAATATATACGCTAAAACAAAATCCCAGAAAATGTTCAGTTTGTCAATAAAAAAGTTTAAAAGTTTTATTAAAGAAAAATTGTACAAAAAGTGTTATTATAATATCAAGGAATACATTAATAAAAATAACCCCTGGGAATGAGGTGATCGCCACCATGCCGGTTCTATTAAAATTCATATAAAAATTGTACTAAATTATTGTAAAGATATTTAGTACAATTTTTATGAAATTATTAATTAAAATTTTAATTTCTGATTTACCACGGTGAAAGAAAGCAGGAATTATAAAAAATATTTCGCAGACATGTGAAGTCCGCCAACACGCATTAGCCCAGCGCGGTGGACACTTCCTTGCACTAAAACCCTCTCAAAATGAGAGAACGTGGACGACGTTGGATCTATAAAGGTTGTTACTTTTTACTGGCTCAAATCGTAGCTTCTTCTGGTAAGGATACCTGAGGATTCCCTATCCCCCCTTTAAAATCTTTAAGATAAAGTCAAAAGTATGTAATATGTACCGTAACAATAACGAATAAAAAATTTAAATTAATATTGGATTACATTAACAATTCTAAAATGAGAAATGGAATGATGATAAAAATCAAATTAACGTCACTTGCAGCGTTGTCAGTCATCATTCGGTTTTCAGTCTTTTGCTTTAACAAAATTAATGTCGCAGGGGCGATGAATAAAAACATTATGCGTGGAATGAATTTGAATAATTAAATTTTTAATTAATTTTAAAATTATAACGTATTTTTGAGGATTATGCTGTTAGACATAGTTTAGTATATAGTATATAATAATACTAAATAAAGCCTATAAAGCTTTGAGCTGGAAAAACTGTCCCAAAAACGTACATCCTATTCCTATTTACTACATAATACATACTGGATACTGCCTTAACCAGAACAAAGGAGTTTAAATATCTAAGTCACTGCATAACTGAAAATTGTAAAATTGTTGATATCAAGAGGGAGCGGAGGGCACTGTCGGTTCGTGGAAATATATAGATTAATAGATTAGCAGAGCGCAGCAATGTCATAATCACAAACCAAATTGTTGGTGCCAAGCTTTTCACAGCTGGACGCGCTACTGGACAAAGTACCTTTATCCCAACCTGGAGAAGAAGGACCTATTACCGGATAGCAAAGGCAAGGCCTCTCATCGGCAGACTGATAAGCTTCAGGTTGGGCAGTAATAGACCGAAGATTGGGTACACCATCAGAATGGCATTTGCTGGGACAAATTTCAGTTTGTCTCTGCGTGCTGGCTTTGCTATACATCGCTCTGATATACATGGCTACTTACTTTATGCATTTTTATAATCTAGGTTCGAAGAACCTTCGGAATCGAAAGAGAAAAATAAAATAAATAAATATATTAACTTTGGCCTCACCGTATATTTACGCAAATTTAATGTATGTTCCCTTGTAGTAGCAAGAATACCCACTACCCCGTATCTTCCCGTGGGTGTAAGAGGTGACAGAGGGAAACTGAGGCAGAAGATGGACTGAAGCATCTTTCTGATAACAGCAAAATAACAATAAAAAACTGCGGTTGCCAACCCGCTCAACAAGCGTGGCAACTATGGCAATATACCCCCCATGATAAGAGTTACAAATAGACGGCCCCCAGTCTCCGGCGGTGCTGGCTACGGTGGTGACCATGATAACGGCGGGACAGGGGGTGCTAAGAATCTCCGGTGGAGGTTCGGTTGCCATCTAAGACGACTCGACCTGGTAACATATAACGCATGCACCCTGAGGACTGACGGGAAGATCCTGGAGCTGGAAGAAGAGATAAACAAGTTGCGCTGGAATATTATAGGATAATCCAAGGTCCGAAAAGAAGGTAAGGACACGCAAATCCTTGAATCCGGTAACTTGTTCTATTACCGGAAGGGCGACCATCTGCCCCATGGAGGGGTCGCATTTATCGTCCACAAATCTCTCGTCAACAACGTTGTAAAGATTGAGAGTGTTGCGACAAGGGTTGCGTACCTTATACTACCAGAATCACCAGACGGTATTCGCTGAAGGTCATGCAGGTTTATGCACCAACCTCAGTACATCCCGATGAGGAGGTGGAGGAAATGTATGAATATATCTCTAGAGCCATGAATTCCTCCAAAACCCATTATACGATGTTAATGGGAGATTTCAACGCAAAACTAGGTGCAACAGAGAACGGTGAGCTGAAGGAAGGGAAATTCGGAATAGGGCAACGGAATCTAAGCGGCCTGCAGCTGGCCGTTTTTATGGAGATAGAGGGACCCTTTATGATAAACTCTTTCTTTCAGAAGCGGTCCCACAGGAAGTGGACCTAGTTGAGCCCCGACGGTTCGACAAAAAATGAGATTGACTTCTTTATGACGACTAGGTGGCAACTGGTCAGTAATGTCTCAGTGATCGTGAGGGTGAAAACCGGCAGCGATAACTGAATAGTGAGAGGCACACTGAACCTAAACGTTAAGTTGGAGAGGTTACGTCTAATGAATTCAACGCTCCGTCCCCCTCGTGCTCTAATCCAAAGTCCCGAAAACTTTCAGCTCGAGTTACAAAATCGTATTCAGGGCCTGGAAGATTGCAATGCAGTGGATGATATAAATGACAAACTCGTGGAAACTATCCATGAGGTTGGAGTTAAGTTCTGTAAGACCCGCTGCAGAAGAACAGAAAAACTCTCCGATCACACTCTTAATCTCATGGCAGTTAGACGGGAAATGAAGCTGCAGTCTTCAGCAGATTTGACAGCATACAGGCAACTGAACAGACAAATCTCCAAATGCATGCAACGGGAATTACGCAACTTCTACAGACTCTGAGTTATAGTGTGATAAACTCGGAGGTAATATACGAATCAACAAACAGAAGGGACACAGAGGATCCAGGGGCAACGACACAGCAGAGGAACTAGCCAGAGGAAGATCGGCTCTAGATGCCATAGAACCGGAACCGGTCATACCGATTCCCTTTGGGAACGTTTGTTTACTGGTACGTAAGCACTATACTAATCAACACTCTCAACTTTGGAAAAATTTATAAGACTGCAGGCAAATATAAACCCTACCAGCAATAAATAGTCGTTTAACCAGATTTCTAATAAGATCAGTCACAAACAGGAAAGCAAACATTTATTCACCATAGGTGTTACAGACAGTCCTGTGCAGGGCATGTATAAGAGAAGAGAAAAGGTGGCCCACGTATTGCTGGTGTGTCAAAGTCGAAGTTCGAATAATCACAAAATTTCTACTGCACCTACTGTAAGTTAAGTGTACTATGCCTCTAACCCTTGCGCAAGTGCAAGCAATAAGTTGACAAAGTTTTACCGCAATCTGATGAACGGTATGGCAGCGCATAAAATACGAACAAATAAACATTTATTTTTATATATGTCGGAAATACATCAGGAAAGATTAATTGTTGAAAATAATAACAGTGTGTGAGCGGATGTTCAACTTGCTCTCTTGCTTACGCAATTAATCATTATCAGCAATAAGACAGCGTATTGCGTTATACGTTCAGTAAAGAGTAATTACAGTTCGACCATACCGTAATATGTCCCCGTCACAATTACACAGTAGTGTAACATGAGGGACGTAATTACATGATAATACCAATGTACTTCTACGAGTCTTAGCATTCGTCGAATGACTTAGGCGGAATCTCCAACGCACGACGCCTGCAGTGAAGTTTAAACTGCACAAACGAGTTGGGGTTTGTCGATATACCATCAATTCCACCTCACCACCATCGATATGACGCTCCGTTAGAGTGACGCAACCTCTCGCTTACTCTCGATCCAACCGGTATATTGTAGACACGCCGACATATATTAGATGCTCATGCTGCTTCTCGAAAATCTGAAACATAAATAATATTAATTAGAAAACATAATTTATGTAAAATATATAAACGTAAAATTGTTACTTACCTTATGAACTAGTTGTTCTTTCTATATTAAATACGAACGTGTGCGTACAGGGACGGTGGCACTTACTGCGATTTGTATAGTTGCACCACTGAGTACATGATCCTGCGCCTATTGTCAATTGCTCTAGATCTAGAACATCCTCTCCCTCCCCGCGGATGTATACGCGCTTACCAAATTTTTTTAGTTTATTTTTCTCCCAGACGGCACCAGCGGCCTACATCATCAACGCATGTTATGGTTATGGTGTGGGTCGGTGACGGACCGGTTTAGTGGGCGTTGTTGCATATTAACTTATACAAAGATTTTTTTATATTATTAACTTTTTTTGCATGTTCAAATCAAAGGATAATTAGCCCGTCAAACACCTTAGCTTTTCCGTGACTATTTCTGCGCAGCACTCGAAATTTGATAAAACACATGTTGCGCAAATAAAAACCTCGACTTATACGTTCCGGTGGAGACCAAATGCAATAGCGATAAATAGAGCAGCATAATAAAATTGATCGAAAACAAAATATAAATTTCCATAAAACGTGCTTTCTTTATAAAATAACGGTGACATACAGCACACTGTCTATCTGATGGTAAGGAAAAAATGCAGATGCGTTGTCACCCCTGAGGACTAAGATGGAATGGATGAATTATTTCCAGTAAAATGGGTTTTCGGTTCTCTACACTCACCATATAAAACACAACAGCATTCAGCTGATATTTTACACTTTTATTCGTGGGAGCGTGACCCTTCGCGGTCGAGGCGACCCATTCGTGCTACAAAATATAGCTGCAGAGTGGCTCTAACACGTATACACTGTTGTTTGGAGGCAG
The DNA here is from genome assembly GCA_029286625.1 of Parnassius orleans. NCBI lineage: Eukaryota > Metazoa > Arthropoda > Insecta > Lepidoptera > Papilionidae > Parnassius > Parnassius orleans. The sequence goes on from JAGSMP010000037.1 coordinate 4,285,642, forward strand.
GAATAGGTAAAAGCGAGATACATATCCGGATGGACTCTTGGGCAGAAAAGGAGTTATAACACCTGGTGATTATCACTACTGACACCGAGTCTGGTCCATTTCGAGGCTGCTGTGATGAATGTAATTCAATTAAATCTTTAATTCATATGTGTTTAAATGTTGTTCATATTTATGTTTTCTTTAATAACGTTTATTATGCATGAATTCTGTGTAATAAGCATACACAATCCAATTCTTCTTTACTGAGAATTAGTTGTGTGTAACTCCTTTACTTAAATGGCATGGAGACTTTCGCGTAAATGAAGCTCGCTTTAAGACGTTACAGTAAAACTTAAATATTAACAGTAAGTTAAACTTTAGCGCTATTATATTACGTTCTGCATATATTATGCTTTTTTGTCCTGGTGTTTAAACATAGAAGAAGACTTTTTTAAACGCATGTTATTTTACCGACGCTTTCATGACCATAACCTAGTATTCTCACAAGAGTCATTACCACTTTTGATCAATGCGTGTTGTTTCTTAAACGCTAATATTATTATTCGATAATTAATTTCACTCTTAGATGCTTTGTTAATTTTGCAAGAATCCTTAGATTAATTGAATTGGCCTTCAGACATTCGTAGTAATTCATTGTTGTACATTGTATTTTATGATAAACTAATTGTAGTGAAATTAAATTACGCTCAGACTAATTATTTCATGGAATCAAATCATTTCTTAGTTATACTCGTAAGTAAGACTCGCCTTCATAGACATAAATTAATAGTCAATTACTGCCGTCACAAATGAAAGGAGAGCTAAGAGAGGTTAAAGATTCAAGAAGCGATATCTTTTTAAATAAATATTAAAAATTAGCAAAAAGCGGTAACACAAACAAATTTCTTAAAATTACAATTTTTAACATTGTTTTACAAAAAACAAAAATTACATACATTGTTTTCAATTAAATTTCAAACAGACTCAATGATTATCTATTAATCTGGTACAAAAGTTCTAGCAGGTGCTTCTTCCGGAATTACTGCTTCTTTATTTCCCATTCAACGTTCAAATTACCATTGACTTTGAGTTAAAAGCAGCAGTCCGTATGCTCAATTCGAATAAATGGTCCACTGGGAAAGCTTTTTTAAGAGGCGGCACTTAATATTTGGGATTATTGCATTATGCACCATAGGGCTGGTGTAGAAGTTGTGGACCGTACTCTTAAAGATCTCCGAAATTTAAGCGCCGTAATGGGTGGGGTGACTTTTGTGTTTGCTGGCGATTTTCGACAAACGCTTCCAGTGATCAAAAATAGGAAACATTCCGATATTATCAAGTTATGCCTCTATTGTAGAAATCGATTAGAATGCTCAATTTGCGCAGGAACATGAGAGCACATTTAAGTAACAGCCACGAATTATATTTCCTGGAAGAGCTGCTTCAACTTGAAGAAGAAAATTTACCTTCGCTAAATACAAAGATTTATCAATTAGTATTGGATAATAAATTAGGCCAAATTGTACACATCCCGATATTCAAAATCTGAAAAAAAAAATATAATTGGCTTTGTTTGAGGTCAATAGTTTCACCAAGAAACGATTTAGTTAATGAGGTAAACGACATCACACTGCAAAAACCACCAGGCGATATAAAATTTTATAAGTCTATTGTATCTGCAATATTAAGGTCACAGTTTCACTAACTACAAAAATTTTTGAATTCTCTAAATATGTCGGGTAACACGCCCTGAAATAAAAGTCGGTACCCCTATTATACTATTGAAAAATTTAAGCCCACCTAGTCAGTGTAATGACACTAAAATTAACAAAAGAACTAAGAGACAACTAAGTATGTATCAAAACTTTTTCTTACTATTATAGATAGGCTCGTGTTTGACCACTGTCTCACGTAACGGTAAGCGATGATGCGGTTGACAATGGAACACGCTTATGTAGAAGTAATCTATCTATTCTTGACTTCAAGCTGGGGTTCTTTTAGTCAAGATGTTTTCAAGAGTGGCGTTATAACTATCAGGAAACACAGACTCCGGCAGGGAATTTCACTCCTTAGCTCTACATACAAAGAAAAAATTTCCAAAACGTTTGACTCAAAACTTTAGTCTCACTTAAGGATAGTGTCATTTTTATTGGTAAAATAAGTTTTAGAATCGACATTAGTTTACGTGAAGGAAGTTGCGGGCGACTCAGCTAGTATATAATATATATGTATATAACGCCTGGGGCACCCTCGCCCATCTAGGCTGTTAAAGGAAATAAACGACCGGTTACACTATGTCGTCGCAACCAGAGACCTTTTACAACACTGATATGTCACTTCCAAAATATAGAGGATATAATACGGAAAACACTTCTAACTCCTCTAGGGACTACTTACAAAACCCTCCAAAAGAACTTAACGAGACTGTTTTGATCAATATTTTATTCGCTTGAGAAAATTATTTCTACGTTACTTAAAACTTGACCAAAGGTCGTTTAAAGATTTTTTTCCTTGAGTTTCGTTGGTTTTATACTAGTTATTTTCAGAAAAAAATAGTTACTTTAAAACAGTTGTTAAGGAAAAAATGACCCCGGACCCGAAATGAGACCCGAAATGTACCCGGCGCTTTGCTGCTGCAGAAGAAATAATTGCGGAAATATAGTTTTAAATTTGGAAGAGTTATATTGTTTAATTGAGAATGATAATACATTCATAAAAGTTGAATGATATATAACTTTCAAATAGTTGTCTGTACGATACGCGTGCCACCTACTGTAGTGGTTAAAGTTAGCGCTTGAGTGTTGTTGATGCGAAAATAATTTATATTTATTTACTAGCTGGTACTCGGCGAGTTACGAGTAAATTGTTTACTTAGAAGTGATAATACATTAATTGAAGTTGAATGATATATAACTTTGAAATAAATTTGTCTATACGATACGCGTGCCATCTACTAAGTTAAGTGTACTATGCCTATAACCTTTGCGGAAGTGCAAGCAATAAGTTGACAAAGTTTTACCGCAATCTCATGAACGTTATGGCATCGCATAAAATATGAACAAACAAACATTAATTTTTATATATTAGATTAATTCATTCGTCATTTCGCTTTATCGTCAGATTATAACAGTCCACTAAATTACTGGACTTATGCTTTCAACAAGTTATAACATATTTAATTTACGTTTGGTAAACGAATTGGTGGGTAATTGAGGCTAAGTGGCGCGCCTTTTGAGAGGCCTATGTCCAGCGGTGGTGGTATACAACTGCAAGACTTCAAGATACTATAAGTTCTTACTGCGTAGATCAGATCAAAAATTAATAAATTTAATCTGAAGGTAGCCGTGGTTAACTATGACATTGGAACGTCGAACAATTCAGTCCCCCCGTGACCATGGGTGCTGTTATTTATAAAGTGCTAGAAACGTCGGGAATATAAAATAAATTAATATACGAGATAAAATCCGTAAAAACTTGTTTTGTTTAAAGGTCAGCTTTTTGGCGGTGTAAGAATATTCACTACCCCACATCGTTCCTTGGGTGTTGTAAGAGGCGACAGAGGAAAATAAACCAGTAGATGGGCAGGATTGTTTTCTTAATAACAACTAAAAATTAAAAATCTGCGGTTACCAACCCGCCTGCCAAGCGTGACAACTATGGCAAATAATCCCCAATGAGGCAATCTATGGGGAAGTCAATGTTCAGCAATGGACTTTGGTAGGTTGTAATGGTAACGATAAACCAATCCGTGCAGTGATGGTGTAAGAATATTTACTATCCCATATCGTCAAATGGTGAATAAGGAGCATACAGTCCATCTGACAATAAGTGGATACTGTGGCCCATAATTCGCACTATTATGTAATCATGCAACTCATGCACCTTTCAGGCCGCGAGTCCTGTGTCAGATTAAGATGTAAGAGCCGCATAGGCTAACAGCGCAAACATCACGATATTAAATTTGCACTCATAGTTCAATTATTTATTGAACAACAAACATCGCCGAATCTGGAAATTATAAAATTCCATGATAAAATTCCTCGTAAAGAAGGGTAATACACCGAAAGACATTTTTGAAGAGATTTCATCGGTCCTTCAGGATTCTGCGCCTTCATATAAGATGGTGAAAAAATGGGCCCGCATATTTCAACAAGGACGAGAGAGCTGTGAAGACGACCCTCGCCCGGGCCGCCCTGTCACGGTACTGACCGAAGGAAACGTCCGAAAATTCGAAAAAATCGTTCTGGCCGACCGAAGAATTAAATTGTGGCAGATTGCTGAAGAACTGCAGATTAGCAAAGAACGAGTTGGAGAAATTTTACATGAAAATTTAAATATGAGAAAAATTAGCGCGCGCTGGGTACCGAAAATGCTCACACCGCTCAACAAGCAACGTCGACTCGCAAGTTACAAAGATTTTTTGGACCTAGTCGGCGATAACAAGGAATACATTTGACAACGGATAGTCACCGTAGATGAAACATGGATTCGCCAATATGATCCGGAGTCCAAGCAAGAGTCCATGCTCCATGATCGTCCATGATCGTCATTTTGAAGAGAAAGATACAGAATATTTTTTGGGTGGGTTAAAGGCATTGTATGCGAGATGTGAGAAATGTATTTCACTTGAGGGAGATTATATTGAAAAATAAAAAATTGAAACCATATATTTTCTTTCATTAAGTACCTTAGGCCGCGGACTTATCAGCCGCCCCTCGTAGGTGTTTTTCTGTTAGTCCTCATGGGCGACTACGACACATTTATTTGTGGTCTCTTTCATTTCGTATAATTATTCATTATTTATTACTCACTTGCATTTTTATCAATGATCTGCACTTTTTTGAGACACTTATTATCAACAGTAAATACATTTAAAAACATAGTGTACACATATAAATTGGTTAATATTACAGGATACTTTACTACAACTGCGCGCGCTCATTGATCAAATTAAATAGCGTGCGCTTCTCTGGCTTCCTGTTACACACTTCCGTCACATGAGTAAATAAACGGAACAGAGGCAAAGCTTCATACAACCGCGCAAATCGGTTGCACAACTACAAGCACGTGGGGCATGTGTGCGTGACCACTGGCCGCTTGACGCGTACGCGGCGAGACTGGAAAAAACCGATTCGCTGGCACAGCCAGTGGACAACAATCTCAGGGTCAGTGCGACGCACGTTGTTGTTTTGTTAGTTGCAAGTTTGAATATTTTAATGTAAAAACGTGGTATTATTAATAATGGTTGTTTATTGTACTGTGTGTATGAATAATACTAGAAAAAATTAAAAATATATCATACTTTAAATATCCCAAGGAGTACTAGGTAAGAAAATATTTGATTATTACTTTTTCAAGTAAGTACCTTTATTTTATTGTATGATCCTATTTTTAATAATAAGAGGGTACTACACGGTGTGTTTTTACCTTTTTATTGTTATTACAAGCTTTTACTAAACAATTGTAGGTATGTGGGTGGGTTAGTAACCGTAGGTATGTAGTAGGTATGTGGGTTAAGTTAAGTTCTGATTGAGTTGAAATTTTGTATACCATAATTTCAGTGACAATACAATAATATGATAGATATTGATTTGTTTCATTTGTCTTCACCTATTGTGACAACCCTACCAAAATAGGTAACAATTTTGCACGTTCTTAGGAAGCTTTGCCTCTGTTCCGTTTATTTACTCATGTGCTTCCGTCCCTTTTCACGAAATCACTTCCACAGATTGCGGGAAAGCGAGAGGAAAGATGTTACACATCAAAAACAAAAACAATAACAAAACAATAAAAATAATTTTGCAGGCATTCAAGACGATTTAAACGGTGATTTCTCACGACGTTTTCCACCACACCTTTGCACGTGGTAAATCAGTACTTAGAGGTGAAGGAAAACATTGTGGAGAAACAACATATGTGGTATGTGAAACTATAAAGTATTTCGAAAACGTGGGCATTCTCTCAGAAATAGGATAGGAGGGTAGGAGGACTATGCCCAGCTGTAGGTCATATATATAGAATGTTACGAATTTTATTTAAAGTATATTAAGTTATTTTATAATACCGATGTTTCGAGCACTTTACAGCACTCATGGTCACGGAGGGGACTGAGGTGTTCAACGTCCCAATGTCATAGTTAATCATGGCTAACTTCACAGAATACCAGCGTAAAATAGCAGCTTAATGCTGCTGTGTTTCGTATGGTGAGTGTAGAGAACCGGAGACCCTTTTTACTGGAAAAGAGGCATTCTATCTTAGTCCTCACGGCTGACAACGCATCTGCATTTAAATTCGCTAACGAAGATAGATGTAAATGTCTATGGGCCACAGCAACCACTTACCATCAGGTGGACTGTGTGCTCGTTTGTCACCCATATTCTATAAAAAAAAAAAGATTAAATTTATGAATTTTTGTTCCGATCTACGTAGTATGAACTTATAGTATCTTGAAGTCTTGCAGTTATATACCACCACCGCTGGACATACGCCTCTCAAAAGGCGCGCCACTTAGCCTCAATTACCCACCAATTCGTTTACCAAACGTAAATTAAATATTTTATAACTTGTTGAAAGCATAAGTCCAGTAATTTAGTCTTGCAGTTGTATGCTTGGGTTGGGATTTAATTTTATTAATTAAGACGGCTCCGTGGTGCAGTGGCTTAGCAATGAGTTGCTGCGCTAGGGGCCGCGGGTTCGAATCCCGCACGGAACAAGTATTTGTATGGCCTGCAAATAATTGTTCCGGGTCTGGATATTTGTCCTTGTGCAATTTATGTTTCTAAACTGCCTCCACGATACAGGAGAAAATTCTAGTGTGGGGGTAACGTTTTTAAAAATTAAAAAGAATAAAAAATATTTTTTTATTAATTATAGGATCCCAAGCAGATGGTAGCACCCAGCCATCTTCTCTATTGAAATTAGGATGTTTATTGATTTCAATAGCTTCGCAAATCATACTTGGAAGGAATCGGTGTTATTTAGCGAGGATTTGTGGTCTATCAAATCTGATGTAGTGACGGGGGTGAGGATAGAATTACAGCGTTGCTTCTGAAATCGGGTAGAAAACCGGTACTTAAAGTCCTTCAGAAGGTCTTTAATTTCGTCCTCCATGGTGGGACTACTCCGGAGGCATAGAGCAGAAGTGCAGTGGTCTTGTTCTTCAAGAAAGGCGACAACGCTCTCTTGAAGAGCTACAGACCGATTCCCCTTCTGAGCCGCGTCTACGTGCTGTTTTCGAGAGTCATTACGAATCGTCTCGCACTCAGACTCGACGACTTTCAGCCTCCCGAACAAGCCAGTTTCTGAAGAGGCTTTAGTACCATAGACCACATACACACCCTTCGGCAAATTGTACAGAAGACAGATGAGTACAATCTGCCACTTTGCCTTGCGTATATGGACTATGAGAAAGCCTTTGATTCCGTCGAAATTTGGGTGGTGCTACAGTCCTTTCAACGATGCCAAGTTGACTGTCGGTATATCGAAGTGCTGAAGTGTTTGTACAGCAGGGCTACGATGGCTATCCGAGTACAGAATCTGATTACGAAACCTTTCCAACTGCAGAGAGGTGTAAGACAGGGTGACGTTATATTCCCGAAACTCTTCACCGCTGCATTGGAAGACGTTTTCAAGCTACTGGACTGGAAAGTATTGACATCAATGGCAAGTACATCACCCACCTTCGATTTGCCGACGATATAGTCCTTATAGCAGAATCGCTGGAGGACTTAAGCACTATGCTCAATGACCACAATAGTGTCTCCCAATGGATAGGTCTTAAGATGAACATGGACAAAACAAAGATTATGTTTAATGTCCATGTCACACCTATGCCGGTAGTTGTTGGGAGCACTAAGCTCGAAGTTGTTGACCAGTATGTTTACCTGGGACAAATAGTCCAACTAGATAAGTCCAACTTCGACCGAGATGTCAATCGACGGATTCAACTCGGCTGGGCAGCGTTCGGGAAATTACGGCACATCTTCTCGCCAGGTATACCTCAAAACTTTAAAATGAGACTGTACAACCAGCGCGTGTTGCCTGTGATGACCTATGGAACTGAGACGTGGTCCTTCACTGCTGGCCGGATGAGGAAGCCCAAGGTCGCTCAGCGAGCTATGGAGAGGGCTATGCTCGGAGTTTCTCTGCATGATAAACTTAGAAATGAGGATATCCGTAGTAGAAACAGAGTGACCGATACAGCCCAACGGATTAGTAAGCTGAATTGGCAATGGGCCGGCCACATAGCTCGAAAAACCGACAACCGATGGGGAAAAAAGGTTCTCGAGTACCGGTAGGCGAAGTGTAGGGCGAGCCCCCACTAGATGGAGTGATGACCTGGTAAGACATGAAGGAAGTCTATGGATACAGGTGGCTCAGAACCGTGCTTTGTGGCATTCCTTGGGGGAGGCCTATGTTCAGCAGTGTACTTGTGAAGGGATGTAATGATAATGATGAATATGAGATATTTAGGATTACTTATTTGAGATATGTGTCATTTCAGGCAACTCCAATTTTGAGCTCATTTAAATGAAAAATATATACTTATAATAAATATACTTTTATTGAATTTAATTGTACGTTAGAGTAGCAATCAGCCTTTTTATCTTGAGATAATAACTCAGCCGTTTTTCGAAAACAATTAACAGAGTTTGCTTTAGGTGCTGATTTTTCGTAAGCTTTTCCAAACATCATACATTTGCATTTGCTTTTGCATGCACACAGATGCATGCTGTTTGGCAAATCTGATGATTTATTGGTCAAAACATATCAGGGATTATCGTGTAACCAAGTTTCAATTATAGACCCCACTGGAGCACCATCCATTAAATATTGTGCTATATTTATTCTATGAAAAATTATCGTTGGAGGTACATTGATTCCGCAAATTCGGACTACCGTTATTACAGTCTCATTAACGTTGAATAGTCTGTGTGGAGCAAAGTTTATTTTTACCATTGCTGGTTCATCTGTCATCAGGTACTCTTTCAATATATGCCCATTTTCAATATATCGCCAATTTGGTCGATAAACTTTCGCCTAGGGCGTTCCTTCCCGACTCTGCCGTTCACTTCTGCAACATAAATTTGCTTTGTCACTCTTTCCTCATTCATTCTTTCTACATGACCAAACCACCGAAGCATTCCTTTTTTAATCCTGGTCACAACATCATCTTGCAAACCACACTCTTCTCTTATCACACAATTTCTCACCCTGTCATTCAGATTCAGCCCTAACATACTCGTTAAAGACCGCATTTCTACAGCATTTATTCTACCCTATATTATATTAGTATTGTAATCTATATTGAATAAAAATGATTCTATTCTATTCTATATAGATCGAAAAATGATTTTCGGCGTCTGCGTTAAATCGTCCAATACTTGGATCGAAAACAGCTTGTGGTGTCCTGTCTACTTATAAAGTCTCGTAACCATTTCTTACCAGCCTTAGAAGCCTTTTACAAACTAAATGGTGGGTAAACTAACTAAAATGTTATAAGTTTTTGACATTCTTTCCTGACATAACGTTCCCAGGTACCTTCTGGAACACCATATCCTTTTGATGCTTTTTAGAATCCTATTTGTTTAACGTGTGACTGGATTAACACTATAGAACAATAAATAGTATAGAGAATATTTTTAGTAACACTTTCATGTAGTATTAAAATATATTGTTTCTCTCAGTTCAGTTCTCGGTTATGCGTCGTTCGCGCACCAAGCCGAGTGTTGAATTATTTTAATTTTTCATTATCTCTTGAACTATGCGTCCAAATAACATATTATAATGAGCAAAATCTTTTTTCATAAAATTGTCTTGATGATGAAGTAACCTTCGTTCGTAAGGGTTAATATGCCTTGCCTAATAATACGAGTATAATTAATTTTCAGTATAAAAGAATAATGTAAAAGACATAAGTAAATGGTATCGCGGACAATTTTTTAGATGGAGTAAATATCAATATTTTTGTAGAACATTGTATTTACATATCAATAACAGTGACGCCAGCGCACGGATAAACAGTTCAGCAGCTCTTTTTCTTCCGATTTGCTTAATAAAAAATAATATTTAAGGCTATCTGAGAGATTTAGCCCAATGCTAGATAGCCTATACTATTTTTCATGAGGGTAGCTATCATATACGGAAATAATTTTTCAAATCTGACTGGTAGTTCCAGAGATTAGCGTGTTTAACCAAACAAAAAAAAACAAAAAAAATCTTTTCCCCTATATTATATTATTAAAATAAGTATAGAATTATAAATAACAGCAGAGCGTTCCTACAATGGAAGAGATCTACGTTCAGCAGTGAGCTGGAAAGAGGTTAACAAAAACCAGAAGAAAAATATCTCTTATTTTTTCTGTATATTTTTATTTATCTTAATAGTTTTGCGAAAAGAAAATTTTGTTACCATATTTTTATGTTTACTTGTATTTACGACTTAAAGAAAATAAAGTGGAGTCACGTTGCAGCATTTTATTGAAGCTATAAAGCACAAAAAAACTTAAATTCGACCAGGAAACCTAGTATTCTCGAATACTAGCGTAATTCTGCTTTGTTTCGTATGTAAGCAACGAGAACCTTTTAAATAGTAATGGGACAACGCATCTACATTTTGATTCTAAATCAAAGATAGATGTAGGCGTGTATTGACCACAGCATCCACTTACCATTAGATAAACATGTGCTCCTTTGTCACTCTCACTTCTATAAAAAATAGAAAAAAGTAATAAGACGTAAAAACATGCTCGACTCTTTCATCATGCAAATGATTTGAAATGTAAAAGGCACACAATATCACAAAGCACGTACGCATTTAAACACTGGACCGTAATTTACTGGGAGGTGTTCTTAAGACGAAAAGATTTAAAAGGCTTTTGAAGAACCTTTTCCTAAAGAGCTTACAACACTTTGTTCTCGGTATACACGCTTAACGTTAAAATAATTTTTTTTTAATAGAAAGGGTAGCTAATGACGAGCGAAGTAACGTATTTTTGAGAAATATTTATTCTATAACATGTACAATACACCTAGAATAAGTTAGGCCTGCCTGCCGGAGTGTGAATAAATAGTCGATTGCAATCTGCTGAGGTGCAGCCGCCAGTCTTAGGTTCGAACCCACTCTTGTAAACGAATGGTAAATGATTGTAGAAAGTCTACTTGGCTAATCCCGCAGTTCGTTATTCCATCTAGCTAGTGGAAGGCATTCTCCCTGCCGTTTGTCCAGATGAGGTGGCCAATCAATGTTTGCATCATTTAAATATTTCTTCTTTAAAAATATGTTTTCATATATTTATAATTTTTTTTCTTCTACGCTCGCTTGGATGCATTAACGTATTCAGGTTTACAAGGATTAGGAAAATGTTTCGTGCCAAAACTGTAAAACCGACTACGAAGCTGTAAAGAGTGCCCCTACCTCGGTGCGGATGCCGAAATTGAAATAAATAAAGTAATAATATTGATTCGTAAACACAACACAACAATATTGTATATATATATATATATATATATATATATACAATATTTAATAAGCGTTATTATACTACTTAAGAGTATTTTTTGACTATTCTAAGTCAGCAATTAACTACTATCCCACCTGATGGTAAGTGGTGATGCTGCCCAAGATTGTGAAGTGCACTGACTTAACAAAATCTTAATCACTCTTACCTTGAAGACACACTCATTTTCTGTACCTACGCATGATGAAGGATTTAATTGATGCTAACCTCTGGGAATGAGGTGATCGCTATCATACTGTTTCTAAATGTTTTTATATTTAATTGTAACATATTATCTTGTAGTTTAATGTTTAAAAAACTCAGGCTGGGTTTCTTTCTGGGTTTTCCCAGGTTAGAGGTTTTTTTCGAACGTGTGGTAAAAGCTAAAAAAATAAGTATTCTTGTAATTTATATTGAATAAAAAAATTCTAGCCTATTCTATTTTCAGAATTCATGACGATGAACTATCATAACGTGGTTCATGTTTATTCAACCCCGTTGCATAGAACAAGAAAGGATAATTTCAGTCCGATACTAGGTCTCGTTATTTTGGCCTTGTGCACACTGCCAATTTGCGATGGTTTTCAATTTGTTTTGGATGATAAGTGCCCTCAAGAATTACGCGAAATATCGACCGTGTGTATGCGATTTTAATGGATTCTGTTGTCAGTGTAAAACATGATGGACAAATTGACTAGGTAACGGCAATGCAAGCGTAAAGTATACGAAAATAAATTATATAAATTTGGCAATACTTAAAATACTATTTGTTCATAGAATAGAATAGAAAACCTCTTCCTTCTTTGAAGATGGCTAAAAACTAAGATTAAGTTTATAATTTTGAACTGGGCGACTGTCTAGGATCCATTTTCAGTCGAAACAGCTGTTACCAGTAACGAACATACTTTTAACATCTTGTAGACTTTCAATTCCAATAGGTGAGATATAAAACTTTATATGATATCGTCTCTTACGAATTAAAAATAATAAGGCTTCAAGATTTTAAATTAACTGTATGCAACATTAGTATTCTGGGTATAATAATAATAACATGCCCCGTCATTTTATTAGGCTCTGAGGAGCACAGATAAAAGTTAGATACTGGATGGAATAATAATGTCCTCTAGACCGAATTTCATTCATGGTTCAGTCAAATTTTATAATCGTCTTTTCTTATATTTAGATTGTTTAAATAATAAAGTTTTTTTTTTCCTCTAAAACTCATATTTGGCATATATATATGAAACAAATGATGAAAAAAATTTTTTCTTATATATAACTTCATTGTTTATTAACTTAATAAACAATAAAATTATTTATAAAAAAAACCTATAGAGAAATTTTGTCAACCTATAGAGAAATGCCAATTATGAGTTTTAAAGAAAATAATTTTCTTTATTATTTAAACAATCCAAATATGTATAAAAAAGACGATTATAAACATGTGGTGATGGTAATGTAAAATAAGGGAAAAGTGCAACGCGCCCGAAGCGCGTATATTTTACGTTTGCCTTGACAGGTGTTGGTGATGGATCGGTAATTTCTGACGGTTTAGGGATAGTTGTCTCTTTAGGGGAAGGTTGAGGATAAAAAGTAGGGATGGAATTAGGTGAGAGGTCTGTCAGTATGTAGGCTTGTTTAAGACGGTCTATCGATACTGTTACCGCTTTCCCTTTTACCCATATTTTAAATGTTTTATCACCGTATTCGAGGACTTCGTAAGGGCCAGAATATGGAGGTCTCTTAAAGCATCGGTCTCGTAAAAATACGTGTGTCGAAGCTTTTAAATCTTTATGTATAAAGATGTTGTTTTTACTATGACGTGTGGCAGGTGTCGGTGATAGCTTCTGGGTGAACTATCGAAGGCGAGTGGTAAAATCTGATACATCGGTGCTATCATGAGCAACCGGTTGGAAAAATTGCCCTGGAAGCTGTAAGGGCTCTCCGTATACCAACTCTGCCGACGAAGCTTGAAGCTCTTCTGTCACACAGAGAAGTGTTTAAGTCTATCACGCAGAGAAACAGGTTAGTGCGTAAGCCTGTATGATCTTCAACGAATACTGTTTGGTGATTCTGAGTATGATTACGCAACCCTCGTCGACACACTCCCAATCTTTACTACGTTGTTAACGAGATACTTGTGGACGATAAATCCGACACCTCCTTGGGACAGATGGTCGCCCTCCCGGTGATAGAAGAAGTTGCTGGGTTCGAGGATTACCTTGACCTCCCCATCCCTTTGGACCTCAGATAATCCTATAATATTCCAGCGCAACTCGTCTATCTCTTCTTCCAGCTCCAGGATCTACTCGTCAGTCCTCAGTATGCATGCGTTAAATGTTTCCAGATCGAGTCGTCTTAGGTGGCAACCGAACATCCACCGGATGCCCATCTCCTGTCTCAGTTTCCCACTGTTGCTTCTTACGACACCCACGGGAATATTAAGAAGACTAACTTCTAAGCCTTACTAAGCCACTACACAGTGATAGTATTAACTTACATAAAATAAAATATTACACTTTCTTTAGATTAGAGATTTAGGGCTTCTAAAGCGCGCATCTTCTGGTTGATTACTCTTACATCGCCCTCACTCTCTCATTGCGTCTGTCATTCACGCCCACTGTTACGTGTCCTAATTATTTTGCAACTGAACTATATTATATTGCAAAATAAGTAGTTATAATTCATAATATATGGCCGCCACAGGGGCGCCGATGAGGTGCTAGCCTAGGGCGCTGTTGACATTAAATCCGCCTCTGATAACATTAGGCACGTTCAAAGAAAAAAATCTGAAGACGACAAATTATCCTTATCTATTAATAATAAAAAATCAGTATCGACAAGTGTTAACAAAGTTATTGGCATGATTAGTTTTAAGTACAATAATATCTGAAATCACTATTATTGTCAACATTCAATTATCTTAGTTAAAATTATAAATACATAGAAAACAGTGAAGCATAAACGCAAGAAACATTCCCACAAATCGCCAACAAGCCCTAAAACCCTCTCAGAAATTAGAGGAGGACAGTGACCAGCAGTTGGACGTATATAGACTGTTATTTTAATATACAATAAATAACTTTTTTGGAAAATGTTACAATTTCGCCCGAGTAATATGTCACATACATTCGTTTAACTTTCTCGTTATTAAGAAGAAATCCGTATTTACTTTGAAACACAGATTATTACCGTCCGTTTCCTGTGCTTTACCGATATAAGCTAACATTTTCATTAACTCTGATGAATTTTGTACCTCCCAACGATAATGGTTGTACTCGTCCGTACCTCGTTATAGAGTGCTTCAAGGCGCTTGTTTGTATATTTTGTTTTATACTTTATTTTTGTAATAACATAGTGATTTGTAGGTGGCCGCCACAGTCCTGGTAGACAATGACAAATGCCAACAACTTCAAACAAAGATATCCATACTGAATAGGTACTCTTATATCCGGTATTGAATTGATGCTTTGGTCGTAAATGCAATTGCTTGCGTGTGCAATTCAAATCCCGAGCCTGGCTAAAATCAGTTATTGGGCTTTTTCTGTCAATAAATTCTCAGTAACAGCCCAGTGTCAGAAAGTTGGCGGTGTTTCACCCCCGTGGCTCGGAAAGCACGTAAAGCCGTTGGTCCTGCACCTCATCTCTCTCCGGTCGTGTCTGATTGCCGTCCCATCAGATAATGAGAGTGAGGAAATAAAGAGTGCATTTGTAATTGCGCGCTCAGAGCCTAATAAAATGTCGGTGCATGTTTTGCCAAGAATACTAATTTTGCATACAGTTAACTTAAAATATTAAGGGTGGATTCAAACTGTCGGCCGCGATCACTTACTATATCTGTTGGACATCCAAATCTGGATATCTACAATATCAACATCAACAACTTTCCAACGGTCTCAGCTGTCATATCGACCATTGGGGAGACTTCAGGCCAGCGTGTGAAACGGTCCACGATGGTGAGGCAGTACCGATTTCCCTGTGATGGGGGCAGAGGGCCTATTATGTCCACATGGATAAAAGAAAAACGTGCCTTGGGTAGATCGAACGTGCCGAAGGGAGATGACACGTGGCGATGCACCTTTGCACGTTGACACGCCAGACAGCTCCGTGACCACTCTCGACAGTCTTTACGCATCGCAGGCCAAACGAATCGCTTCGCTACAAGTTTGGTTGCCGCCCTGACGCCTGGGTGGCTGAAATTATGAATACTATCGAAGAGTTGTTTACGGAAGGGCTTTATCACAAATGGTCTAGGTGTAGGTGTGCTCACGTCACAATATAGTTCCGACATTCGGAAGCTTAAAAAAGTAAGTGATGATTCACTGCTCAAGATATCAGCTAGTTCCGCATCAGAGGATTAGGAATTGGCAAGTAGTTTTAAATCGATTGGCATCTGCAGTTCCCCGATTCGAGACAAGGTGTCAGACACCATTCTTGCCCGAAATGTGGCGGATGTCCGTCGTAAACTGCGAGACGTATTCGAGGTAGCGGTACTGACGAGGCGAACAGTTAGCTTTCCTATCATAAAAAGCGTAACTGAGCGGCTTATGGTTAGTATATGCTACAAAGTGCCTGACCTCTAGCATGTGCCGAAAGTATTTTATGTTGTCATATATCGCCAAAAGCTCACGATCGTATGGTGAGTATTTCATTTGGAAATGACTAAGCTTGCGCGAAAAGAAAGCAAGTGGTTGCCAAAAGCCATCCTTAAACTGCTGCAAAACTGCACCCATAGCCAAATCTGATGCATCTGTTACCAGAGCAAGTTTGGCGTTGCAGTCAGGGTGTAAGAGTATTATTAGAACACTTGAATAAATAAAGCCCCGTAGGTACAATTTTTTTATATCAATATTTCAAAAAGTAATACGATTGTTTATAGACAAATTTTTTCCAATCTCTGTTTTTACAAAAGTCAACATAAAAGTTTAAATAATTGACCTATAATTTTTTTACTTCTTGGGGTCCTTTTTATATACATACTTAACAAGATCACGTAATAAAAGTTTATAAAAGGTTAATATTTTGTTTGTTATAATTTTTTTAAATTAACAAAAAGTGAAATATTTAAAAAAATGTTGTTAATTTTTTTTTGACAAATGCAATGTTGAAAAAACAGTTCGACATAAAAAATTTGTTCCCATGGGGCTTTATTTATTCAAGTGTTCTAATAATACCATAATTTTTTCAAATTTTAAATTAATATTTAGTACTATAAAATAAACTATTGGTAAATCCAATTGTGCATGCTTTAAACGCATTAAAAATTACGTATAACATGATTATACGTAAATTTTTAATTTAATTACACACAAGTTTTCACTAAATACTTTATAATTATTACTATACTTCCAATTTTCCGACAATTTTATTTCAAATTTCAATTTAAAAACAAAGAATGGTAAATCCAAAATTGCACGACTCATAATGCTCATATGATCGTGAAAAAATTTAAAAAATATATAAATTGTAGTTCTATTCATCAAAGAGTTCCAGTAGCAGTCACCGAAATACACCTTCATGTCACTCCATCAAATCCGGAGGTAAGGTTTATTCATAACTAACAAAACGAAGCCAAACTCGGCACACCTAGTTCTACTCTTCGAGGAGTTCCAGTAGCATTCACCGAAGCACACCTTCAGGTCTTTCTATCAAGTCCGGAGGTAAGGTCTCATCATAACTAACAAAAAACGAAGACAAAATCTGCACACCCAGTTCTACTCTTCGAGGAGTTCAAGAAGCATTCACCGAAGTACACCTTCAGGTCACTCTATCAATTCCGGAGGTAAAGTATCACCATAACTAACAAAACGATGCAAAACTCGGAACACCTAGTTCCACTCTTCGAGGAGTTCCAGTAGCATTCACCGAAGTACACCTTCAGGTCACTCTATCAAGTCTGAAGGTAAGGTCACATCATAACTAACAAAACGAGGCCAAACTCGCCACATCTAGTTCTACTCTTCGGGGAGTTCCAGTAGCATTCACCGAAGTACACCTTTAGGTCATTCTATCAAGTCCGCAGGTAAAGTCTCATCATAACTAATAAAACAAGGCCAAACTTGGCACACCTAGTTCTACTCTTCGAGGAGTTCCAGTAGCTTTTACCGAAGTACACCTTCAGGTGACTCTATCAAGTCCAGAGGTAAGGTCTTATCATAACTAATAAAACGAGGCCAAACTCGGTACACCTAGTTCTACTCTTCTAGGAGTTCCAGTAGCATTGACCGAAGTAACCTTCAGATCACTCCATAAAATCCAAGACGTATCATCATCATCATCATCATTATTACAGCCCTTCACAAGTCCACTGCTGAACATAGGCCTACCCCAAGGAATGCCACAAAGCACTGTCACGAGCCACCTGCATCCATTGACTTCCTGCATGTCTGACCAGGTCGTAACTCCATCTAGTGGGGGGACGCCCTACACTTCGCCTGTCGGTACGTATAAGTATATTTATGTATAAATCATACGTACTTTTAGCGAAACAAAATATTGTAATAAAAATCTGTGATTATAAAAATAATAACCTTGGTCAAGTATGTATCAAATTTAGTTTTTGGAATATTTTGTATTGCTATAGCGATCGTCAAGGTCCCCGACATGACGTTAAACTGTGTCGTATACCTTTTGGTGTAAACGCCATTCAAAGCTTAGGAAGAACTAATTAGTCCTTCAAGGTTTGAATGGAACAGTTGGCATCAGTTCAGGATGTCAACTTAGGACGGCGGCGAAGGAACGTTTCACACGTCAACGGCGGCGTCCACAAGCTCAGTCAGGTAGCTTACTGCACACCCCCAAACCGTAATGGACAAACGTGGGGTTAAATGTCCAATCCCCCAACCTCATGACACTTACAACCAAAAACATGCCCCCAGTGCTCGGCGGCTCCTGCGAAGGAGTCGCTAGTAGCGGTATGCGGAACCTCCCTGGAGCCACGGGGCTTCAAAATCTCCGGGTGATGGATTCTAATCGCTGTACGACCAAGGCTAGTCAGAATGATTTCGATGCATTTCATGTTTTAACATTTAACGCACAAACTTTAGGAACTGAATATAAGCTTGAAAAGTAATATGCACTAGAAAAAATTAAATGGGATGTGATAGGACTTTCAGAAGTAAGAAGAATGGGCGAAGATATCATTGAAAGGGACAGTAACATTATCTTTTACATTGAGAAACACCCAATTTGTAGAAACATTCGTACACAAAGATATAACACCTTTATTTTGAAATCGGCAACAAACGCAACCTTAACAGTTTATCAAGGTTAACCTGGAAGAATTGTCATTATCTTGAGTACACTACATCAAAATGTTCATATTGATACTGATTCAAAAAAAAATCCTGAGACTGTACAGTTTTATAACGAAACCAAGGTGAGCGTGGACATAGTTGAGCAAATGGCACGAAAGTACACCGTAAGAGCTGGAACTCGAAGATGGCCAGTCCATGTCTTCTACAATATTCTAGATTTAGCCGCTATAAATTCATGGATTGTTTATAGGAAAGTTGCAGGTGAAAGCATTTCTCGCCATAATTATTTTCTCCAACTCGTAAGTGAACTTCGAGCTGAGTAAATAAGTAAAAACAATGTTCAACCGCCATTCAAAGTATAGATAATATAGATATTACCGAAGAACAGCCTTCCACATCAAAAAAAGGACGTCAATGTCAAATTAATTCGAAATGTAAAAAAAATGCACCTGCGATATATGCACTGTTTGCCAAAAAGCTGTTTGTGGTCAATGCGTAAAAAAGTCTATAAAAAAATTGTTTGTCATAAATGTTCGACGTAATAAATGTATTTAAGTAATTAAAACCAACATTCAAAATTCATAATTTTGTTTCAATCACAAACATCCAATATACCGTCAATTTGACGGTCGCTGTCTTTGAAGGTATGGTATGTTCCCCGACCCTTCTAGTGTTAAGGATCTTTTTTCAAAAGTTCTTAAATATTAATAGTTTATTAGTTATTAAAGAAAAACTAAACATCTTCTTTTCATGTTATTTCTTAATAACAATTGCAATTATTTATGTGCTAATAAATCGTCGAGATACATGTTTCTAGACGTCATTACGAATCGAATGAGCTATCGCACATATTTCTAAGAGCGGGCACAAGAATTAACACGTTTTTGAACTTGTTGACTAGACTAATAAAAACTGAGTGAACAGGTTTGATACAATATCAAAGTTTTGTAACATACAATTTAAAAACTTTCGCTAGTCTCGCTTCAATAAGGTTAAAGTTTGAAACTGTGTTGATAGTATAATATGAACCACGGATCGAAACTAGGCTGAATAAGTTCAACTTCTATTATTATAAGAATTT
The DNA here is from genome assembly GCA_029286625.1 of Parnassius orleans. Taxonomy (NCBI): domain Eukaryota; kingdom Metazoa; phylum Arthropoda; class Insecta; order Lepidoptera; family Papilionidae; genus Parnassius; species Parnassius orleans. The sequence goes on from JAGSMP010000037.1 coordinate 4,305,456, forward strand.
AAAATGGTTCACTATCCGACGAATATTGGAAATACATAAACAGTAATATAGGGTCGAGGAAAAAGTTTCTTCGTATTTTATATACAAATTCAAGACATTTTTTTTTTTTAATCAAAGTTTAATTACATTTAATTATAATATATATGTGCCATTTTGCTCGATAAATTATTGCCATCTTGTAGGTAGTGACCATGTAGTGACATAATCCCGTTGCTGTAGAAATCTTAGGATTTTGATTAAAAAATGCGACAAGTTATTTTGACAGTCCTCTCTTGATGTTAATGTTGTTGGGTAGTATTAGTACCCACAGAATTCTGAAGAGACCGAAACAGGTGAAAATCTGAGGGCGTAAGATCAGGACTATGTTGGATGCATTAACTTCTCAACCAAGCTCTCTTAATTTTTGCTGAGTGGCTAAAGATGTGTGTGGTCCAGACCACAAAGCGCAATAACGAAATTGTCGTATTTATGTATGTTTCTTAGAGTAGACTCACCTGGAAATATCGATCCTTACTACTTAGAGAGTAGTATATTCCTTGCTTTCTACTCAAGCGCTATCGTCATCAGCACGTAATAAATGCAAAATAATGTTTTGTCTGCTGTTGGTCGCTAACTTACTAATGTTATTGGAAAATATTTATATTTCATAAAAATAAATAAGCAAGGACAAACAATAAACTTAATTTCAAATTTGAAAACTATGAATTTATAACTATTAATTTATACGAGTAGTAAACGATAAATAAACTAAAAAAAATTAATAATAGTGTCAAAAATTATAAATTAAAAACTTTAATAATAATAAAGTAATAAAAAAACAATTGATTTTGACCTGACCACGGTTCAAACCCGGGACCTCATGATTAGCAAATCCGTTTACGGCCATATATTTTGAAAATAAATTTATAGTAAACGAACTGACAAATGTACAAAAAAAAAATTTATAATAATAATGTCAAAAATCATAAAGTAATAGAATAGAATAGAATAATTTTTATTCAATATAGATTATTAAAACATAATACTTATTGAAAGTCATTTTTTATTTACCACTGGTTCGGAAAATACCTCTGTCCTGGGAAGAACCAACAAGAAATCCAGCGGGACTTTTTAACATATTTCACTTTACAATAATTTTTGTTTTGTTTGGTTTGCACAAATTTTAAATGATGATGAGTTTTAATAGAACCAGCATGGTTGGGATCACCTCATTCTCAGAGGCTTTTTTCACTTATGTATTCTTTGATATTATAATAACCCTTTTCGTACAATTTTTCCTTAATAAAACATTTAAACTTATTTATTGACATATTTTGTACATTTTCTGGGATTTTGTTGTAAAAGCGTATACATTGCCCCATAAATGAATTACTAATTCTATGGAGTCTAGTAACTGGTATTGCAAGCTTATGTTTGTTCCTAGTGTTTAAAGTATGAACATCTTTATTCTTATCAAAGCTATTTATGTTTTATGTGACATTACATTTTCATAAATATATTGCGATGCCAAAGTTAATATGTTTATTTCTTTAAATTTTTCTCTAAGGGATGCATTACAATTTAAATTATAAATCGCCCGTACGGCTCTCTTTTGCAAAACAAATATAGCAATACTCCATTAGACATCACGCTATGAAAGTAACTAAAATAAACTAATCTAGCTGTCTCAAGATTGGTGAGACTTCTAATCTTTCTTACAGCATATGCTGCAGAACTAAGTCTGCTTGCTAATTTAGATATATGGGGGCCCCATTGAAGCTTCGCGTCAATAGTAATACCAAGAAAAACAGTGGTATTCACAAGACTCAACTCCTCCCCAATTAAGAGCACATTGGTATTTGAATGTTTAACATTAGGTATTGTAAATTTAATACATTATGTCTTAATGCCGTTTAAGAGCAAATTGTTGGCGTTAAACCATTGTACTAATTTCGATAGAGCATTATTTACATTGTCAAAATTAATTGACTGTCGTTTGAGTTTGAAAATTAAAGAGGTATCATCAGCAAATAATACTATATCGTGATTGTCCCCTACAAGATAAGGTAAGTCATTAATATATACTAAGAACAGGAATGGGCCAAGAATTGAGCCCCGAGGAACGCCCATTGATACTACTGACCCGGAGGAACCTTTGCCATTGATAACGACTTTTTGAGTTCTGTTATTTAAATATCAAATTTAAATATAAGGTGAAACTAAACAAATAATAAAGTAAAAAAACAACCTTACTAGGGATTCGCACCCTACACCCAGCGATTAGCAATAGCGTTTCCGACTAATAGACCAACGAGGTGGTTAGTCAAACGGTGAAATTAATTATGTGGTTATTTGCTATTTTCTTTTATTATTATTTTTTCAAAATTGATAACGAATGTATTTTCCATAATATACATATACATTACTTTCAATAAAACTTATACATTTATTTTGTCCTAAAACTAAATATACTAAACAATAAACAAAATCTCGAAAAATTTTAAGTTTTTGAGATCGATTCACAAGATCGATTCATTATTTAATATCGATAAAAAGTTATCGATTCTCTACTCCTAAAATCAATTATTCGATCTCAGACTGCCATCCATATACCTAGCGAAAGCAGGCGAGTGTTAGGAAGCGCGGCACAACCTATGGCACACCCGTGGCGCGTGTATATGCGTACACGCGCAATTGATAGTGCACATGAACATGAAGTAAGTAGGTTTCCCGCACTTTTTTCGGATGGTTAGCATGTACTGTGACTTTATACGGTTGTTGTGCGTATGCGATCTACTAATGAACATTAATTTATTACAGGCTATCAAAAGTCCACTGCTGAACAAAGCCCTTCCCCATAGCCTTATAGAGGGATTTTAGGGATTTTGCCATAGTTGCCACGCTTGGCAGGCTGGTTGACTACCTCAGTTTTTATCATTTTCAGGTATTATCAAGAAAACGCTGCTGCCTATCTTTTGTTTTAGTTTCCCTCTGTCGCCTTTTGCGACTCCCACAACATGGGTAGGTGATTATCTTACGGTGCCACTTTATGGCGGCTAATGTATGCCATTATTATAATATTTTATATAAACTTTGTCCTTTTAAATAAGAAAATGAATATATTTAGGAAATAAAGTAATAACATTCCATAATAAATAAAATAAAATATTTCACAATAATGTAAATAAATAAAAACAACTTGAAAGTTATTTACAAAATAAATAAGCATATTTTACAAAAATGCTAAACGCGGCCTTTACAATTTACAAAGTTAAAGCATAGCGTATGTCTTTGGCAAGAGAATTTACGCGGAAAGATGATGTTCAGAGCGGCAAGGAGGATATCTATCCATCCATTACAACCTATGAAAGTACCACCGCTGAACATGACCTCCCCTATGTATTCGGGGAATTTTACCACAGTTGCCACGCTTGGCAGGTTGGTTAGATTATCGAACGCATACGTTGAAGTATCTATATATTTTTATTAGTTATCAATTATAACGATTAGCTACCAAACTTAATTTGCGCGTGCAATATGATTGGTGATTTCGTAATTCATGGTAGTTTATAATTTGCCTAAAGGCATATGTGTAATAAATACTAACTAAAGGTACGAGTGTGTGTCAACCACAATGGAGCGCGCGGGTTCGAATCTCGCAATGTTGTAAATCTTTTTTAGTTTTTATATTTGTTTATTAATGTTCTAGCCCACATAGTCCCACAGATCGGCAAAATAAATGATTATTTGCGGTGTTACGCTTTGGTCGAAAAATGTTTTATTACCGTATTTTTTTACAGAAAATCTTTGTTTTATTAATATTATTTCAAAAACTATTTAAAACTTTTATTAATAATTAAAATGAAAAAAAAAATAATATGTACATATTTACATATATTTTTATGTAAATAACTGGTTTCTCGGAAACTGGCCTCACGTACGATTTGGGTGAAATTTGGTACTTAGATAATGTTTTACTTTACCTACAAATTTACGTTTAACGCAAACCCATCCAGAAAATTATTATTTTTTCTAATTCCGAGCAAAGTTCGGTCTCCAAGGAACTATAATATTATACACACATCACACAGCTTGCAAAGATGATTAGAAGAATAAAGAATGAAATAGTATTTTTTGCCGTCGCGATCACACTGTGCTTGACCGCACATTGACCCCGAGCGAGTTATGGTTGTAATTCCGCCATCCGCCGTGCTACAGCACCGCGGTCTCCGTGCGGAACGCGAGGGTGAAATCGGAAAATTACCCATTTCTAAAACCCATTCTTAAAGGTATACTAGGATCCGAAAGGTGGCGCCGAAGTCAAGTTATTAACTAATTCTTTAATTATGGACCAAATTAACGAAGTAAAATGTTGGTTTACTGTTGAAGAAGAAAATCCGAAATTCTGGACCTAATAAGTGGAGTTGTATTCTAGTCTAGTTATTAATGAAATTAATATTAGCACAGTATAAAAACTCACAGAGTAAACGCAGATTAGAACCGAAGGAATTTATCAATCAAAGTAACATCTAATACACATTTTCTCAATCTCAATAAACTACTGGGAGTAGTGATGTAGGGATGAGTGGTGAGGGGGTAGTGCAAGCAATCGAGGGAGGCCGGGAAGTGCTCTTCAAACTAGGTAAGACACATTATCATTTTATTTTTATGCAGATATTGGCTAGTTAAGTTTAACATCTTTAATAAATTTTAGTAACAAATCAAACCCATCGCGCAGCAAACGGAGAGGGAAGAACAACGTTCCAGCTAGTTTCTTATGAACTAATAAATACTCTCACAGAAAATCACGCTTATAGCAACTGGATAAACCACCCAAGACGTAATATTGTATCGTTTTTAATATCAGGTACATTTTTTAATAGAATAAGGGTGACAAGAGGGCACATAGCCCACCTGATGATAAGTGGATACTGTGGCCCATAGACACCTACATCTATCCTCGATTAAGAATCAAAATACAGATGCACTGTCACCCCTGACGACTAAGATAGAATGCCTAGTATTCAGTAAGAAGGGTCTCCGGTTCTCTACACTCACATTACGAAACACAGCAGCATTGAACTGCTATTTCGATGGTCTTATGTGAGAGCGTAGTCCTTCCCCGGTCGAGCCGATCCATTCGTGCTACAACTATACAATTAATATAGCTACAGCTCTACCACGTATAAAAACTGGGTGAACTGTAAGTTCGTTAATCACTTTAGTTATGTAAAAAAAGTTCTTGAACATGATATTTTCCGAATTTTATCTTATTCTTTATAATTATAACTACGAAATATAGGTCCCTTCTATATTTTTAAATTCTGGTGCAGCTTCTTAATCCGGGCACGGATATGGACGTAAGGACATACATAAAATAAAAAGTAAACGTTATCACATCGAATATGCATGGGGAATATAAAATAACCAACGTGACAATTTATCGGTTCTAACCATGCTCTCTGACTTTCGTCTTAAATAAAATAAACCTGTCATTATCGATCTTGTTACGGGTCACCATGGAAACAATTTTCATTTCCGCATCCTTTTGTTTTGGATCACAAGAGTGTGCCGGATATCAAGTGTTTCGAGAAACTTCCGCAGGCTTCCTTTGCCTTGAGGTTGGAGTAGACGGAGGAGTTTTCGTGTGTTTAGTCAAGGGCTAACGTTATGATGCAACGACGACCGAGGTCGCCCTAGTTTCACGGTCATCAACCCGCTGACAGACGGTATCGGGTGACGGAGTCGTAATCATCAGTGAAATAATACGACTACTATTATGCGTACCACTACTAAGATTACTGCGTGTTATGTTTACATTCTGCGACGGCGGCAAATTCGCAGCATAATGACCTCCTTCCTCAGCCCTGTTGCGGCTCGTTCCGATCTTATGGTTTAAAAGGGATATCAGTGATTTCGGCTTTCAGCGCTGTGATGTCTTTCAATAATCTGGTCATGCCCACGTGAACATCACGGGAGACAGCTTATTCAAATCACGCGCGACGAAAGTTGGGATGTTATCAGGGTTTGTCTCGTGAACAGTGAACAGCCTGTAGATGTCTAGCAGGTCTTTCTTACCTTGTCCATCCCTCTACGTTTCATCACACGTCATGAAACTGATGTTGGTCACGGCCAAGTCCGCTTACACTTATGCTTGAATGATCTGATGACTCAGTAAAGCTTGTCGTCAGTATCTACTCCAGAGAGACCTGTTCCATGACATGCAATTTTTGTGGAACAAAGGTCCGGAACTCGTGGACTACGACAGTATCGGAGCACCGCCTTCTGAATTTAAGCCCTTCACAGAGCACGGTATAGCTACGCCTCCGGGGGCCCAGCTGGCGGCGCGGCCGCACTAATATTCCGTACTCTGTCAAACCCGTAGTAAGCCATCACAAAACCGTTCACGAGTATTTTATATACAATGACCTGTTCGCAGGAACAACTACAGTCGGTCACCTTGTGAGCCAGATATTTTGTCCTCTTTCAGGCTTTGGCTTTCACGAGATTTTCGTCATATTATGGAATGGTAATGTCAACCAAAAATATTCTTAACTGTGACCGGTATCACTACAATATTGATGGCTCCATCCCAGTAAAGCTTATAAATGGCAAGGAGATTTAGAAATCAATCTCAATCAGGAATCCATGCACCATGCGTTAGACCATACATTATATTATTCTTAAACTTGAAAAATAACATTCACATAACTAAGAAAAAGTTTAACAAACTGGATAAAATTCTTTATAAATATATAAAGAGCGTATCCTTTTACGAGAAAAAATCTGACGGTTTCTAAAACCAAGTACACATGAAAGCCCATTATATTGTACCGCTCGAATTCTCTTATTTTGTCGAATTCATTTTTTGACGAAAATCACAAAGAGCAGATACAGGAAAAAGCGATAAATTATATATTTATAATATTACACACAATTTAAAAACCCCCTGTTCCAAAGCGTATTCGATAATAATCAACGCAAAATATGAAAAAGGTGAATTGAGCTGTCCATTATATTACGAATACATTTATTTACATAACACAATATACAATATTTTATTATATACAATATTAAAAACTATAATTAAAAAAAAAACTAAAACTAGTAATTAAATTATCAAACAGTCCTACTCCACGCGGTATCGTGCCAAGAACACAGGAGGCTGCGTTTCCCCGCTGAATGGCTATACTTAGCCTTTGAGCGAGAAAAGAGCCAGCCCTCTTATCACCAGCAGCAATATTTATATTTTTCGACGTTTAATATAGCTGTCCATTGCTATATTAAACGTCGAAAAATAAAAACATTTATTGGCGCGGTTTATATTATTATTATTACGACATGACAATACTTTTTGGTTTAACATTTTCTAAGGGCTCCTTCCTTTACAGCTTAGAACCCGATTGGTTTACCATAAAGGCGCTCACCATGTACCATAATAGAAGTGACGTAATTGTAACCAGAAAGATCTCAAGGCCTCCAATAGACGGGTGTATCATCATCTCCTATTTAACAAATTGTAATCCAATAGTGGACTATTTCTAACGGGTTGATGCTAATGCAGAAGGAACGTGTATATTCTTAAAATTTTTACTCTGTTGATGTCACCATATTAAATTTAGAAAAAACGGAGGAATGTTATATTGTGGTAACAGTGAAGTAGAAAGGATCGCAATACACCAGCCCAAAACCAATCGTTGCCTTTTAAAAGTATTAAAAAAATTTAGATAAATAGATCAGTTTCAATACATTTTAATAGATAAAATAGAAAATTACAATAACAGATAAATTATACACTAAAAACTATTCTTATATCTATGATTTTATGCTATATCTACCTAGCAGACCCATGTCCTGTCCTCTGTCCGCTGAGGACAGGTTACCACCATAAACTGGACTTGGCGATGTATAATCGACGGACTCTGCGGCAAGACGGTAACAATTACGAACTCGAAGCTGAGTTGGAACTATACGATGGCATATTGTAGGGTTAAGTGATGTCCGAAGAGAGGGGGAGGACATACTTACCCTGCAATTGGGCCATCTGCTCTACTTTCGAGAGGGAGACGGACTTTCCCAAGGCGGAGTAGGTATCCTTGTTCACAGGGTCCTCACTAACAACATTGTAGAAATCTCCAGTGTGTTGACACGAGTAGCATACCTTGTACAGAAGTTAATGAAGAAGTTAATGAGATACTTTCTGAAGATCGTACAAGTATATGGCCTGACCTCGGCACTTTCGAATGATGAAGTTGAAACTCTTTATGAAGACATTTCGTGGGCGCAAGCACACGGGCGTGGAATCGACTTTGGGACCTCACGGTTTTGGAAGCAGATATCACAGAAGGCAAATACTTATCAACTTCCTATAAAAAGAGTTTTTCCAGAAGAAGCCTCAAAGAAAGTGAACCTTTAACGTGGACCGATAACGTTACAAAAACGAGATTGACTTCATCATGACGGACAAAAGGCAGAGATATTCAGAGATGTCTCAGTGATCAACAAATTCAATACCGGAAGCGATCACCGACTTGTCCGTGATACTCTGAATATCAATTTCACCCACAAAAACAAAAAAAAATTACACACAAATAAGTTTAAAGTGGAGATATTACAAAACTTGAAGTGTATAAATGCCAAATGAATTTTGACGCACACACGTGACTAGTCAATATTGATATCTATTCAACGCATTTTCCTGTTATAAAAACTTTTGCACCTCCCGTGTATTGCTTGAAAGTTTTCTGTAACAAGAACGTTTGATCTTCCCTAAAAGTTTTATTCAGTTTAGCATTTGTATCGTATCGTGATTTGATGTTTAGTAAGTTTTATTGTTGATACGCACCAAAAAACACAAATAACGACGAGTGACGAGTCAATTTGTTTTTTTTTTTATAAATTTGAGTGATAAATTAATAATCTACCTAATGAGAGTGCAGCCCAAGGACACCTGCAACAAAATTTTAGCATAAGCAAAAATGCTACAATTGCGTCGTCACCCCCGAAGACCAAGATGGAATGTCTCACAGCTTTACGTAGTATAGCTGCGGCACGAATGGATTGGCTCGACCGGTACAGGACCACGCTCAAACAGAATACCAGCTTATAACAGTAGAATAATACTGTTGTGTTTCGTAGGATGAGTTTATAGGACCGAAGATCCTATTTACAGGTAACGAGACATTGCATTTTAGTCCTCAGGGGTGACAACGCATCTGCATTTTCATTCTTAGTCGATGATAGACGTAGATGTCTATGGGCCATAGAATCCACTTACCTTGAGTTGGACTATGTGCTTGTTTGTTATGTTTTATTTATTAAAAATAGTTTATAATTGTACTTCCTTTCTATACTCTTTACTGCAGTACAGACACTGCTGTTTGACAGCAGAAATAGATAAGAAAGTACTAACCCAGACAAACCCCTAGGCACGAAAAAGTCCTAACGTTTTAAAAGTACATTACGTTTCTGTGCATTTGATAACTTTCTTTTTTATTTGGAAGGTGTCGCCTTACTCTATAAATAAATATCATTTTTAACCCCAATAAATCTGAGTTTCAAGGTGTAATTCGCGCTCGGTTATTACGTTGCGGTGTGGACTCACGCGGCTTTTAAGTTTTATGGCTCCGCCACACTAAACTCCTCAGGCTGCTTACCGCTCTAATCCACGCGCTGCCGCGATGATGCCCTCTCTGCCCATACACAGCTCTACTCGCGCAATTAATCGCGACGCTCCACCGCTACTCAAAAAAACCGACAAAACAGGGAGCGATGGCATGAACGAGGAGCATGAGGTACGGCATGACGAGTATTGTTGCCACACTACGTCTCTGCCTCCTTTCTTCGAGACTATATATACTATATAACAGCTTAATGCTGCTGTTTCGTATGGTGAGTGTAGAGAACCGGAGACCCTTTTTACTGGAAAAGAGGCTACATCTTAGTCCTCACGGCTGATAGCGCATCTGCATTTTGATTCGCAAACGAGGATAGATTTGCCATAAATCTGCCATAAGTGATTGGTCGTACAGACATGGTGTTCGGTTAATCTTTCCAAATGTAAAGTAATGGTTATAGGTAGTAGCAGAATGTTAGCCAAGAAAAATAACGATGATCTTTCTCCCGTGTTTATGTTTATGTATCTGTAAAATATCTTCAAATCAGATTAAAACAATTGGAATCAAACCTATTTAAACAGCTTCAGGGAGTACGTTTACTACACATCGATTTATTGGAGCACATTTTATGAGAATGGTTCGGTTTGAATAACGGACTGATTGAATTAAATTGTGAGCGCACGTCTAGAGCACTTAAGGGATATCCTGATAATTGCGATGTTACTACAATAAAATAAATTCGACATTCTGAATTCTGAAAACATCACAAAACAATAGTGGTAAAATCATAAAACGTAAGTTTGACAAGAAATGTTATAAAAATAAACTACGCTAGTAAATTATTATTTTATTATACTATATAATATAACTTGGATGTAAACTAGAATGTTACTTTATATAAACTTCTGCAAATTTTCTAGATTAAAAGAAGTGTGATTTCTATTGATATCTTATGGTTCGTACTCAAGCTGATGGCGGGTAACATAAAGTATTTCCCTATTATTTATTAATAGTCAATTACGCGAAAATTATTAAAATTTTGCACAAAAAATGTTGAGTTTGTCGACACTGGTTCTAGTACAAATTATGCGCTGTGCCGCTTCCTCTTGTTTTTAATATTCCGTGAACGTAACGGTTTATATAACGGATTTCTTAGGTACCTATTTTGAATCATATGGTAAAAGGGACTTATGTATCCTCCCACCTACGCGAAGAAAATTGTTTGAGTCAATAAAGGGATTTAAACGTCTTAATTGATTTGACGGGAGTTTTCCCTTAGAAAGGTTGTAAATGTCATCACGAAAAACGGAATGTTGTATAAGAAAAACAAGTCGATTTAAAGTAAAATTGAACTCGGTTACGGGTATGTGTTTAGAAAGAGGAAATTGGAACTTCTTACATTTTTCATAGAAACTGAATAATAAAGCAGTGACACAAACCAGTTTACCCATGGATGAATAACGTGATATAATTTCTACATCTTCGTTGGTGGAAGAAGAAGTACTTACATGGATTGGAAACAATTGCAATGTTACGTTTTTCTTCTTGTGTCTGAGTAGCTTTGGAAACAAGCCAAGTAGCCTCATCCTTTTGTAAAAAGTGAGGACTGCGGAACCATATGATGTGATGTGAAAAATTGGCGGGAAGCATTCCGCATGAAGCCGCATCTGCCGGATTGTCTGCAGACGGAACATGCCGCCAACGGCAGTACGGAATTTTACTTATAATTTCTGTAATGTGATTGAAACAAAGGTTTTCCAGTAGTGTGGCAAATAAATAAATAAATAATAAATTTATTCATAAGAAATATGGTACAAAGATGTTCGTATAAAATAATAAAGTATCACATATTTCACAAATTTTGGTATATGTAAACTTATGGTTAGAAAATATAATTAAACGTGCATCAGTTTACAATTTTGATATTAACCCTTTAAAACACGATCAAAGAAGAAACAGCGTTTAACAGTCACTAGAAACGTTCCTTTATTTTTAGCAGTTCATTTACCTAATTAAATTGTTTTTTCAAAAGCCACTTTAATAAATTACGTCTTAATCGATTATAATCTAATTGCCTTATTTCATTTGGGATTTTGTTAAATACTTGAATAGCCATCACATAACAATTTTCGAGTACAGACTAGTTTTTAATGAAGGCAAAATATTTTTTCTGGGTATCTGGTACTCTATTTCACTGTATCTTTTAATTTAGTAAAACAATGAGGATACTTTTTTTTACGAATATTGAAATGAATTGTAAAGGACCAAAATACTGCCTTGCGGCACTCATTTTGTAAGTACGTAGATTAAAATTTTAAAATTTTCTGCCGTTTTCTATCTTTTTGTTGTATTTAAACACATTGTTTTCTATCTTTTAGATAGCTATGTATCTAGGAGTAAGCTGGCCCTCTTATACCATACACTTCAAATTTTTTTAAAGAAAATATCATGACTAACACTATCAAATGCTTTACTTATATCAAAATACACTGCCGAAATTGATATTTTTCTGTTTATATATTCTGTTACAATTTTTATATGGGAAGAACGCAACCACGCTAGTACCACAGATGAATCCAACCACGCGTATATTTGATCGCAAGGTATGCGATTCCCATAAATATTTAAGGCAGCTTTCATTAATCTAGATAATAATAGGGCCGCATGAGATCTAGACGCGGGATGGACATACGTTTAGTAGATGCCACGCGTGTTTTAGCTAGAAGAAGGTAAGTGTCCACTGCACCCATGTCTCCTTGCACGCGAAGATAGACGCATGCGGCATACGCTTTCTCAGATGCATCTGAGAAGCCATGAAGTTGTACAGAATGAGTGTGGGTAAATACATGTCACGGAAAAATAACTTTCGATAAGAGTAGAAGCTCGTTAGTAAAACTGGCCCATGAATTTATTATATCTTGGGGTGGATGTTCATCCCAATCTACACGCGCTATCCACAACAACTGGATTAAATGTTTAGCAAAAATGGTGACTGGCGATAAAAGGCCAAGTGGGTCATAAATTCTAGCAATTTCTGAAAGAATCGAACACTTAGAATATTTGTTAGAGGTAATTTCAACACTAAAAGTAAATGAATCTGAATTTGGGTTCCACTGAAGACCAAGTACTTTAGTTTTCATGTCATTTTCCATATTCGCAAAAGGTACGTTGTGGTGCCGCTCACCATGAGAACTTGAGGGCTGAACCGCAGCAAGTAACGCAGGCGAGTCACTGTGTCACTTGTGAAGAGTGAAGCCAGCAGCCAGACATATGCTTATTAACTCCTGTTGTAGAGCAAGAGCTTCTGCCTCCATATTGTCGCCTGACACTATGCCATCCACGAATATGTCACCTTTTATGACTTGAGAAGCACGTGGAAAGCGAGTGGCTTCTTCAAGCGCAAGCTGTCGCATTGTACGAAGTACGAGGTAAGGCGAGGAACTAACTCCGAAAGTTACAGTACGAAGACAATAATCACGTATAGGTTCGTCAGGAGAAGTGCGCCATACGATACGCTGAAAATCCCTATCTGTGTCACGGACTAAAATGTTGCGGTACATCTGTTTAATGTCAGCTGTGAAGGCGATAGAATTAATTCGAAACTTCAGTAGAACGTTGACTATATCCAGATGAAGTTTGGGTCCTGTAAATAAAACATCGTTCAGGAAGTTCCCGTTGTTAGTCTTACAACCTGCATCGTAGACATCTCGCATTTTTGTAGTGTCGCCAGATTTAGGTGAAAGACCATCACAAGGTTCCATGTGATTAAGGTCCAAGTACTCCTGGAGGCATGCATGACAGCTATATTTCAGTGGCAGATTACGTTCAAGCATGTATTCTAATCTGCGAAATCGAGCGATAGCAGTGTCACGTGACTCACCAAAGGGCAAGGCGTCACGCTTGAAAGGCAGAGCGACTACATATCGTCAGGTATCGTATGCGTGTTTTCGAAAATTGTCTCACGCAAAACTTCGTCGGGAGTGAGAGACCTTTGTTCTGTAATTGATTCTATTTCCGAAAAGCGTTGGAGATCAAATTCATCGTTAACGGAGCTGTGAAACTTGACCAGGGTATGAAACTGGGGAATGAATATTAAAATTGCTTGCTTAGCAGTAAATATCCAAAAATACTATTTATTGCTATGGGTGTACCAGGCGCGGTCACCGTGCTGTGTAATAGAATTTGGGGAAGTATGTCCGCTCCAAGTAACATTTCTACGGGTTGTGGTGTGAAGAAATCAGGATCAGCCAACGTCAATTTTTTTATGTGTGACCATTCCTTATAAGGTAATTGACAAGAAGGTTAAATTATTTGTGTTGTAATAAGTTTCGGTCTACGCCGCTGCCTGATGGTGCGTTTGATTTTGATTGACCCACATGTTTAGTAATTTGACCGAAATTAGGATGACAAATTTCGCTTGCAGATAATTCTCGCTCCAAAAAGGATATTAGTGTGTTGATATCAGGAATTTCTGATGGTGATTTTAATGATAACTCAAAACATTTGCGGATAGATGAGGGAATTTTTCGTAGTAAAATCGTTAATAAAATAAAACTCTATTCGTTTGTAGGAAATTTCATGACTTCAAGTGCTTTAATGTTTTCTTGGTAAATGTTCAATAAGTTACGTAAGCTGATTGTTGATTTTTCTGAACAAGGTTCAACATCGTGAATTTTGTCGAGATGAGTGGAGGCTATAATTCTTTTGTTCTCATAACGCAAAATTAATACCTGTAAGGCTACAGAATAGTTCGCGTCGGTAATGGGAATTGATTTAATTAAATTATAAGTTCATTTTTTAAAGTATGGAGTAAATGTCTAAAGTTCTCCACATTCGTGTAGGCATTATTGTTATGTACAAGTGAAACATACAAATCATAAAATGAATTCCAGTCAGTGTCAGAAATTGGGCAAGGGAATTTTAGGCTATTTTGGATTGTGGGATTGTGAAAACGATTCGGAGTTAAAGGACCTACTCATATTGTTTAATTTGCGCAGATGCGTGACAATAGCGTAGTATGCGTCATCAAAATTATTACGAATTTTAATTTGTTCATCTTTGTTGAACATTTTTGTCTTTATTAAACATTTTTCAATTTTAATTTGCAATTTACTAAACTTTCTTTGTTATGCAGTAAGATCTTTAGTTCGCGAACGGAACTTTTGTTCATCGGTCGTTGCGAACTGTAATGTTCTTTTAAATCATCTAAAATAATATCTCGTTCGAACATATCCTACTCGCATGAAACATCACACATAAATTGTTCACCTAATGCTGGATCCGGCATTTTGCGTTGCAAAGATGGCCTTTACGACACGTCGATGAAAGTACGTATGTACGTTAAATTTAAAAAATTTAAACTGTGTGTGAAACTAAAGATAACACTTTTACTAAGACAGCACGATTCGAAAGGAAAGATTTGGCTTGCAAGGATCAAAAAATAATTATGTTATGTACACATAAGACCTGGCAAACACTCACCAGGGTGATTTCTGAGCCGCCCGACGTTTACCGGGCCCGGTGTGATGTATCTTCTGGCCAAATGTGTCCATTATTTTTCTTTTATCCACAGGTGAGGTATGGAAAACTCCCTTAGTATTCGATGGAGCAGGGAAATGAGATCTTATCTACTGCTGGTAACGGAACGCGCACGTAATGTGTGCCGTCAAAAGCGTTATTGCTTGCGTTGACGAGGAAGTTGGCCGTTACTAGAGGTCGTTGCGGGTGTAGTTGAAAAAAAAAGTTGCTCGCTTCAATGTTGAGTGCTTGCCAGTAAGATAAAGTATTTATTTGAAATATTTTACGTAAGAGGAAATGTTTTCTTTTCAAATTACACTATTTCTAGTTATAAAAATTATACCGAAACTTTAATGAAAAAAAATAAGATATCATATACGGAGCACTAACATAGCTATGAACCATCATCTCTACAAAACCAATATATGTGTAAATATGACCACAAACGGTCGTGTTGTTCTTAAGTTACACGATTACCAAGAGAAGCACCAACAAATAAAAATAGTATTATATATATACAACGAGTAAAAAGAACAATGTCTGACGAACAATGAATAAATGTCAACCTATATTAAAAAATGATGACATTAACTTTGACTTTAAAAATTACACAACGAAGCAACCTCATAATTTATGAAATATTATGAGAGGTACTCAATTCGACTGTATGTTTTTTTATTTTTTTTTATTTGTGTTACATAACTTTTTTCTGGGTAAACCGATTTCGATTATTCTTTTTTTATTTGAAAGCTGGTGCTTTTCATGTGGTTCCATTTAAATTTAATCAAGGTCTGACCAATAGTTTTTAAGTTATTCCTAATAGTTTTTAATGAAGTCGGTTGTACAATATTCTCAGCTCAACCGATAACGTTATTCTTTCTTGATTTTCTTAATTCAAACGAAATTTGTTCCTTACTGATCCCAAAGCAAAAATTAACATGAAAAGGTATGGGTAGCACAAAAATGTTATCCATATTTTCCAATTCTGTGTTAATATCAAATAATACAAATATATGTAAAACAGAGAAGACGCTTTTATAGAATTTTCAAAACGTATTTTTAGATGAGCACCTACAAATATCACCTATGTCTGTTACCGACTAAAAATTCAGACTCAAAATTACATTTCAAGTATTAAAATTTCGAGATCTAAAACACACGTTGAACTTTTTGCTTGTCAAAACAAATAACCAAAGCTTATTGGGGTATTAGGGTTTAATTTTAATTTTATTAATTACAGGATCCCAAGCAGGTGGTCCTATACCCAGCCTCCCTCTCTATTGAAATTAGGATATTTTTTTTAATTTCAATAGCCTCACTTATCATCCTTGGCATTGTAATTAATAAAATTAAAACTAAGCCCAAGCATACCACTGCAAGACTTCAAAGTAAGTTCATTCTGCGTAGATCGGACCAAAATTAATAATTAAAAAAGCTGAAGGTACTCCGGGTTAACTCTGACATCGGGACGTCAATCACCTCAGTCCCCGTGACCATGGGTGCTGTAAAGCACCCGAAACGTGGGGAATTAATAAAAATAAGTTATTAAACGCGATATAATCCGTAAAAGTAGTTTTATTCAATGTGTAGTTTTCGCGTAAATATAAGAAACCATTACCAATAAGGATGTTAAAAACAAAGTGGTTATTATCGAACGATTCCGAGGTAGTAGAAATGCATGAACGGCAATTACTAAATTTATTAAAACCTATTTCGTTTTATTGTAGAACTAATAATAAAACTAGGTGAATTAACCCGTTTGAACGTTACCAAAGAACTCGGCATGCACATTCGATTAAACACTCTCAGTCGAGCTTTTAAAATTCTGCACTGTAAAAAGCGGCGCATTAAAAAAGCTGAATGAATGTAAGTTTTTTTCGAATGTGAAACACCGCACAGTCACCTGATAGTTAGTAGATGCTGTGGACCATAGATACCAACATTTAACCTCGATAAACAATCAAGATGCAGATGTGTGTTGTCACCCTGAGGAATAAAATGAAATACCTCGTCACTATTGAAAATGCTTTCTTATCACTCACCATACGAAACACAGGAGTGTCATGTTGTGTTATGTTGGTGTTCTGTCTGAGTGCTTTCCAAATCCAGCCGACCCAATCTTGCTGCAGCTATAATAAGTTTTAGCATGGCTCTGTCATGAATAAATATTATTAAAACTACGGTTATCCATTTTTACACACGAGCAAAATTAACAGAAGTGTTTGAGCTTCTGCACTAATGGGACCAAAGGTTATTTGAACTTGTACTATTGCCAAGCTTTGTTGAAAAATCCTCCGACGTCGAAAAAGTGAAAGAAACCAACCGTAATTCATTAAATTTTCAGGTTTATATATTTAGCAAAGTTGTATTTCACTTTCAACTGCACATTAATAAGTAAAACACAGATATCTAATATATGCTTATTTGCTTGACTTGCTTGCTTGACTATACACATGACCCACTTTAAAAAAAAGGAATATTTGAAATCACACAAAATTCACAGCTTATTCAGTCTAATTTGTCAGTAATTAATTGTTGGCAACATTTTTAGATTCTTTGGCGACAATCTCTACTCTATGCAACTGTTTGACCACTGACAATTAAGTGTTTGACATTGGTCTTAGAGTAATAACATACATTGCATACATATGCTTGAACTTAATCTAAGACATAGACAGTATGAACGTAAACAATGTTTTATTTTATTTAATGTATTGTAATACTTAAAAAGTCTAAAAGAGGTACTAAGTTTTCCCTATTCTTATTAATATATAGATAACATATACTTTATGGCTATCACGCTCTCACAAAATACGAGCGAGTGAAATAGCGGCTTAATACTGCTTTTTCTTATGCTGAGTGTAGAGAACCGGAGACCGTTTTTTTCTGGGGACGAGTCATTTAATCTTAGTCCTCAGGGATGACACGCATCTATATTTCGATTCTTAATCAAGGATAAATGTAGATGTCTGTGGGCCGTAGCATCCATTTATCATCAGGTGGACTATGTGCTCGTTTGTCACACTTATTCTATAAAAAATATCTGATAAACAAAACATATTGATTGAAATTAAATACTTGCCCTACCCTTTTTACGTGGTAGAGTGATGCTGCAGATATATTGGTAGTATAGTTGTAGCACGAATGGGTTGGCTCGACCGGGGAAGGACCACACTCTCATAGAATACCAGCGTAAAATAGCAGCTTAACGCTGTTGTGTTTCGTATGGTGAGTGTAGAGAACCGGAGACCCTTTTACTGGAAATGAGGCATTCCATCTTAGTACTCACGGGTGACAACGCATCTGCATTTTGATTAGTAATCGTGGATAGGTGTAGATGTCTATGGGCCGCAGCAACCACTTACCATCAGGTGGACTGTGTGCTCGTTTGTCACCCTTATCCTATTAAAAAAAAAACCTGCAAAACAAGTACGCAAAATTATAGTTCCATCTACTTTATCTTTGGTAAAGCCAATGTAGAGTGCACCAGAAGACGTTTGTAGTTCAAAATATCGTTATTATTTTGCGAGGCATGAGCTGCATGCGTTACTACCATAATTTATTGAATCTTCCGCAAGTAAATCGAATTTCAAGATAGTGCAGCCGTTCCGCAGTTCTTGTTTAGTGTATTATAAATTATAATAAAATGCTATTTATTTTTATAAAACATATCTTTATATTATAATATTGGTTCAATTTAGCATAATATAAACTCTTTTCTCTCTCTCTATCTGTATCTTTCTCTTGGTGACGTTGCTTGCAAAAACATATCATATATGGTAATACTAGTCTATGGTCACCTTTATGAGTCAATTTCTATACCACAAGGAATTAATAATAATAACATTGCCAAAACACAAGGATTTCCCGTATTCAATATTTTTGTAAGTGAACGCAAAGCCTCAAATTCAGATAGCCTTGCACTTTTGACACTAGCTAATTCCACATCAACTGGTTATGTCATGATTATATTATTCTGTCATATATATCGAAGACTATAATATTTTTAATCATTAACGTCAAAATAGGCTATGTAAGATCTCATGGACATAGGCCTCTCCCGTAGTAACAAAAGTCCCGTAGTACCCAAAGGATTTGTCATAACCGTCTTCCTCGGCAGGCGGGTTGGTGATCGTAATAGGACTAGCTCTGTCGTTAACGAGATGATTATTTTGTTTATTTTTAAATATTTTTTTTATTTCAGGCAGGGCCCATATTATGTGTTATTAACAAATTAAATTATAGCTAGGATTATTAAAAAAATACATTTAAAATTTTAAACACTATGAAAACAAAAGAAAAATTCAAACAATTGTGCTATAGATCCACACAACAACATATACACTGTTATGATGCTGTGTGAACTCGCACCCACGCTTGTAGAAGTGGCAAGTCCCACCGCCACTTATCTAAAGATTATACCGCCACTCATATTTATACGTATATTTGTATTATATATTTAGTAACTTAAGTAATTTGTATTTTTTTCATTGGTTTGTTTTTAGTCTTTATAACATATTTGCACGTAATTTATATAAACAACTAATGCAAGGACACGCGCATTGCCTCACCATCTGATTTCACTTACTGGTAAACCTTTTTGTCGGTACCCACGAGTCAAGTTTGCTTAGTGTGGGACCATAGGTAAATAAATAAACAATTATTGTTAAGTCTGAAAATGACGAGTCAAGACTACTACAAAAATTGTATGCTTACTCTGAATTTGGAAATATATATTTTTTTACTTATCAAAAGACGTAAGACCTTCAATATGGCATTTCCCATAGACAGCTCTTATTGCACCCACGGACTGAATGGGTGAAAAATTCAAATCAAAAACCTTTTCTTCGGTATAAATTACGAACAAATTTTATATTCGTAGTTGTTGTCTACAACTATGGCTTATAATTTATAAATTGTAGTGCAACTATTGAAATTACAGTGAACTGAACAAAAATAATATTGATTTAAGGAAAGTTGAAAGTAAATACTGTGCCCTGAAGTGATAATACTACTTTAGTATACAATATTATATACAGTCATTATTTTCTTTTTATTTATTTATTTAACCTCATATAGACTGAAATGTATATAAGCGGACTTAATTAATGCCCGATCTACCAGTCTACCTTAGAGTAGTGCAGAGATAAAAGAGGTAGGCCTAAAAAGAAGTAGGTACGGAAAGTCTATATACAAATGTATAACTGAATACATAATTATTAACATAACGCACATAATATATATACATATATATAAAAAATACATAGATATATATATATATATACATAAATATATATTAAACATAAAGAAAACTAAGAACGCAGAGTTAATTCTTGATTTCGGAAGGAAGAGCGTTCCCAAGAAGTACAGATTGGACAAAGAACGAGGCTTGAACAAAGTCAGTACTATAAGGAGGGTACTCAAGCAGAAGGGTATTAGCAGAAAAATCTTTTCAATATACTTACAATAAAACAATTAGTTTTTTCTTTATTTAACATCTAAAACAATTTTTACTATCTATGATACTTATCCACCAGAAGTCTGTCGCAATCACAATTTTACCTCTCGCTGAGGGAATGATAACGGGATATAGTCCGTAACGACGATATCTACACAAAATCAAAAGTGACCGACATAGTCCAGAAATTCAGTAAGCTGAAAGGGCAATGGGCTGGCCATATAGGTTGAAGAACCAACAACCGATGGGAAAGAAATGTTCTCGAGTGGGAGCCTCGTACTGCCAAGCGCAGTGTTAGGCGACCCTCCACTAGATGGAGTGACAACCTGAAGAAACACGCAGGCAGTCGATGGATGCCGAGTCGATGGCTCAGGACCGTACTTTGTGTCAATCTACGGAGGAGGTCTACGTATGTTCAGCAGTGAACTTGTGATGGACTGTAGGAAGTAAGTAGTAATAGGAAATGAATCACGAATGTAAATGTAACCATAAGAAATATAGTAGCACTATTAGACGCTGGTATTCTGTGACACAGTGGCCATCGATCAGCATGACCGGGAATGGTCTCGGTCATGCTGATCTATTCGTGTTGCATTCATAATACAACAAGCACCACTGCACGATTCACCAGAAATGTTCTCCTTGCATGACTTCTTAGTTGAATCGGCTAACATAAGCGATTTTAATGGCAACGGAAGTCGCTTACCATCAGGTAGGACGCATACGCACGTGCCTCCTCCTTTTTAAAAACGGTCCACTGTGGGTCTACCTTGTGTAATGTCATGTGTATGGGCATGATGTAATGTCATGTGTATGGGCATGATGTAATGACATCATAATATATTTAACGATATGCTAATAGTAGCAACCGTCACTTACATTTCGTCGTTATTTTACGGTCTTTGTTTGTTCTAGACTTATTTATTTATTTATCCTTTTATAAACACTTTCAACTAAGAACGGTACAAAGGTGCGACAAAGGGCAACAAGGGCGGACTTACAAAGGGTGGACTTAATGCCGTTCTCTACTAGTAAATCCTACTTATAAACTTATATTAATATTTGAATATGCCGATGTCATTTGTTGAGTATTATGAAAAGTTTTGTTTTAGACTTTTTAATAGAGACTATCCTAAATTAGTGTTAAAATTAAGTATTGACTAATTGCGTAGTTTTCTTTACTGCGTAGTGGTGGTTTTATAATGTACACTACCCCATATCGTCCCGTAGATGTCGTAAGTGACGACCGAGGAAATAAAACTAGAGATGGTCAGCAACATCTTCCTAATAACACCTGCCAAGTGTGGCAACTATGGCAAAAATTATGAAACAACTATGGGGAGGCATATGTTCAGCAACTTTAATAGGCTGTACCAATAACAGTGCAGTTTTTTTTTTATTTATGTCCAACACTGTCTTTAAAAAACTGACGTTGAAAACTCACAATCCATGAGAAGTGTCTTTTCCTAATATTTGCTTGCACTGGTTTTTAAATCCAAAACCTAAGCTAAATATTACTAAGTCTATTAGTTACTAAAAAACTATTGCAAACTACTAAATTAGCAAATTATAATAATCATAATGACAGTTTGATGGACCTTTCGGCTCGCTAATGCTTATGATTATTTTTACCACGTTTTTATTAATCATTTTCGTGTATGTCTGTTCAGAATTAAGTAATTGATTTTAAACTAACTTGCCGATGACCGATGAGCTAGAGACTTGAAATTTTGAACAAAGCTCTGAATCGGATGACAACGTAAGATTATGAAGTAAAAAGCGTAGTATATTAAAAATGTTTTAATTTGATATTGAAGTTGTAAAAAATTAATTTTTGAGTTCGGTCTGAGCGCCCGCTCGCAACAGACGTGTCGTTTGAATAGGAGTGTGCTCATACTTACAAATATTACTCTAGCTGTGGGTTACCAACGTGCATGCGTGGTTTGCCATGTTTTAATTTTGGAGCATTTACTGGAGTACTTTGTTCGCCATGGAAGAAAATCAAGTTTTAGAAGGGGAGGCGATAAATTATTTTTTAATTGAAAACAATGAAGTACAAACGGAGATTTGTTTACAAGAAAACCCCGCTCAATGTGAAGCAAAGGTTCACGATGAGGACACTATTTGTCGTAAGAGACGCAGAGAAGAGGATGAGAAAAAAGGTGGATTACGGTTTCAAGGAATGGGAAGAGAGTGGGACAGGAAGTTGATTTATATATTAATTGCTTCAAAAAATTACCTAAAAAATTTGCGCTTGCAAAACATTTAAAATCCAATAACATCAAGCATATAAGCCGTGTGAAATATGTGAACTCGTACAAAGTATTTGTGCAGTTTGAATGTGTAGAAAGTGCGCTGAAGTGAGCTGATGAACTGTAAACCTTTGAAGGAGTTTCAAAAGCCATTAGAGGTTGCTTTCTCATACGGTGTCATTAAGGATGTTGAGCTGGAGATGACCGAAAAAGAAATGCTGAAGGTAATTTCAAGTGATTGCGAGATATTTGGTGTAAAACGCTTATAGCGTAGAAAGATGGATGGAAAGGGATGTGAAGATAGTGAATCAGTACGGCTGGAATTTAAGAGCTCATCGTTGCCAGCATCAGTATACATATATGGCATGAAGATTAACGTTGAGCCCTATGTCTTCCCAGTCACTCAGTTTTCGAGGTGTAGCTTACGTCTTTGCCCCTATAAAAAGATTGTATGCCCTAAGTGTGGAAAGGGCATACTAATTGTGAGACCACACCTTTTAGATGTGTTAACTGTATCGAGAGTCATATATCGTTGGACAGATCGTGTCCTATATTTATAAAAGAGAAGCGTCTAAAGAGTATAATGTCTGAATTCAATTGCTCCTATAAAAAGGCCTTACAAGTGTATGTTCCTCCAGAACTTCAACCTGAATGAGTAGAATAAGAGACAACTATATTACTGACGGCTCAAAGACATCTCAACCTAAATACACCTTTTTATAATAATCTGCCCGAGCCCATACCTATGTCCTCTATCCCACAAAACGACGATGGGGTAATGACTTACGCAAGCGTAACTCCATCGGCACCGCGCCTACAATTTGAAAATGCATCTAACACT
Source organism: Parnassius orleans (assembly GCA_029286625.1). Classification (NCBI taxonomy): domain Eukaryota; kingdom Metazoa; phylum Arthropoda; class Insecta; order Lepidoptera; family Papilionidae; genus Parnassius; species Parnassius orleans. The sequence goes on from JAGSMP010000037.1 coordinate 4,329,120, forward strand.
TATTCATTACCATTCACATTACAATCGTGTGCTAGGGAGGTTCCGCAAACTTTTCAAGGAAAGACTATAGGGACGAAGAGAAAAAGGAAGAAGAAGCAAAGTCTTTAAAGACTCAACTAATACGAGTACCTGTCCAAATTTCTAATCCCGGAATCGAAATAATTTGTATTAGAATTTTTAACTGTACACACATAGATTACATACTCTCTATATGTTGTCCACCTACCATACAAACTTCTCAGAATGACTGGGATGAAATATTTTCTTTGAAAACTAACAAAACATTGTTCTTGGGGACTTCAATGGACATCATCCAAGCTGGTCTCGTAAGGTTGATTTAAGAGGCACCAATATTTTTGAATCTTTAATTGAAAATAATTTTGTTTCCTTGAATGATGGCACAGCTACTCGCGTTAAATATGTAAATGGAATAGTACAGGAGTCGTCACCTGACATCTCTATTGCATCTTCGGATCTAGCGTTACAGTTAGATTGGAAGTCATTTGGCTGTGATTATTTGACTGTTAAGATTAATTTGTAATATTACAATAGTGACCGTCAATTTCTAAAGAAAATGAACTATAAAAAAGCAAACTGGGATGGATATAGCTCATACTTAGAAGATAAAATTTCAAGTTTTGTTTTTATTAATGATGATCCGCAGAAAAGTTACGATTTATTTTTAGGTATGATCAATGAAGCCGCTGATGCTCATATTCCTTTTTACAGAACCAGCCAAGATCCCTCGCAACATTTTTCTCCTAAAGTATATTGGAATACCGACTTATCTAAATCTGTTGCAGAAGGCGAATTTAGAAAAATTAAAAGATTAAATTAGAATTACACAATTGCTAATTAGAAAGGCAACTAAGAAGTCGTTTTCTAATTTTTGTTCTTCGATGGATGAGTCTACTACTCTACACGGGATGTGGCAGAAAATGAATTGATCGAAAGGTTATGGGTGTTCTAATACAAATAGGAGTTATGTTGATCTAACTATGGCAAATGAGCTTTACACAGTTTGACTCAAGACTCAGTTTGTCCGAAAGACCCTCTTTTTTCATCTCGTAACATTAAAGTTGATTATTTTAAAACAAAAGATAATTCTCCAGGTGTGGATAATATATCCTATTCCATGATCAAACACCTTCCTAAAGACGCATTTATTATTTTACTCGAACTATTTAATTTGTTTTACTCTCTAAGTTTTGTACCATTTCAATGGCGAGAAATACGTATCAAACCAATTCCAAAAGCAGGGCGTGAGGCTTCATCTTTATCATCGCTTCGACCTATTTCGCTGATGTCTTGCCTCAGTAAAATCTTGCATGCTATGTTGAGAAATAGACTGGAATGGTTGATGGAAAATGAAAATCTATTTTATGAAGAAACGGCTGGATTTAGGAAATCAAAATCATGTTTGGACAATCTCAGTAATTTTGTTACTAGAGTACAATTGGGTTTTCAAAAGATCGAATCACAGTAGGTTGCTTTATTGATATAGAGAATGCATTATTGGACAACTGTATTTATTTTGTCTAAATATTTTAATAAAAATAACTATATATTTTAATTGTAAAATTTTAGTGTACAAGGAAAACGTTTATTATTGACATAAATATAAATAATATAACAGTGGTTTATAATCTGAATTTAGATATTATTTTCTCAAATCAACTAAGAGATATAAAAATATTTCAAGATGGTGACTTATGACAAATGTAACAAAACAATTCGCAACAAAGGATTTCGGAACTTTATATTGCTGTCTGGACACAAAAGTGACAAGCAGGCTTAGTGCCTGTTCAGTCTTTAAAAATTTCTAATCCGCGTGTGATAATCTCAAGACACGGTTGCTAAAGCCGCCATCGGTTGTCCTAGCGACGAAATGCGTCGCTAGATCTCTTCCACTGCAACGTCGAATTGCAAGACCATCCTGTGACGCACCTACTTAACGATATTTGGACTTTGACTTTTTTATACTTTCAGTGTACTTTTTAAGTTACTTTATTGTGTTTTTAAATTTGTTTTAAGTTATTCTTTTTTGTGATTGTATTTAACTGTTGTGAATGCAGTCCGTGACCCAATCTTGTGATGGCACGTCGAACGCGACCCATACATGTACACAGTGCAACAAGTCATTCAAATCTTTGAAAGGCCTCAACATACACACTACAAAAACACACAGGAAATGTATTAGCCAAAATAGTTCACCTTTAGACATCCATCCCATTATTTCGAGTGCGCCTACTTATGTAGCCAACGATCCAACTCCTTTCCACACATATCTTAGCCATTTGAAAAATAGTATACCGATAGTTAAAAGAATCCCTCGAGGAGCTCGAATAACCGTTGCTACACATTTGTCTCAATTAATCCAGAAATGTTACATAAGCAATTGTACTCAAGACTGGCAGAACCTATTTTATTTTCATACGGCACACTACATATAATAAAAACTGATGAACTGAATTTATCCTTGACACAAAAGATTAAAAATAACTGTGCTGTAAGCTTCTCACCTTCTCCCGCACCTCTAATCAAATATGATGCCCTCGTAATCGCAACAAACTCATCGAAAACAAAATCTGTGACGGAGATCTCAAAGGTGCCGCTCGCCTTTTGTTCTCCAACGACGTGCTATCACCAGATACCCTGACACCTTCAGGCCTTACGGACAAAACATCCTCCAGCTCCAGTAAACCCATATTTTCTCGACCGACCAACAGCAGGGCAAGCATGCCTTCAAATTCATAAAAAGATGTTACAGGTGCCATTTTATCTTTTAAACCAGGTTCGGCTGCAGGTTTGGATGGAATCTCACCTCAACATCTGAAAGACTTAACATCGCACTCTGTGGGTGATGCAGGCGAGCAACTTGTAAATTCGATCACTAAATTAATCAACTTTATGTATTCCGGTAATGTCAATCCAGAAATTGTTCCCATTCTTTTCGGCGCGAACCTCATTGCCCTCAACAAAAAGGACGGAGGGATGAGACCAATTGCTGTTGGATCAACACTACAACGCCTGGCCTCCAAAATTGCTGTTCGACATATTTTACCACAATTAAATTCGGAATTTGAACCCGTACAGTTAGGCTTCGGTGTAAAAGGAGGGTGTGAGGCAGCCGTCCATGCCCTACGCTCTTTCCTAACTTACGGACATCCTGACGTGTTGCTCAAAATTGATGTCAAAAATGCTTTCAATTCAGTAAATAGGGATACCCTGCTAACGGAAATAAAACAACATATACCGGAAATATACAATTATCTTTTTCTCAGTTACGCTGACCCAACAAAATTGTTATATCGTTCTAATGAACTGTCCTCGGAAGTAGGTTGTCAACAAGGTGATCCTTGGGCCAGCAATTTTAGTTTGGCTATAAATCCGATAATCAAAAATTTAAATTCTAAATTCAACGTTTGGTATTTGGACGACGGAACTCTAGGAGGTGATATGGATACTGTGTTATCGGACCTTTTTTTAATCAAAAATAAATCTTTTCTTAATATAAATCTTAATTTTAGCAAATGCGAACTTTTTATAAATAACTGCAACTTAAATTTAAATGACGTAAAACAAAAATTTAATATTTTGGCTTCAAATATTAAAATAGTTAACAATAATTCCCTTTATCTTTTAGGTTCTCCAATTTTTAATGAATCTATTTCTGAATATATTAATAAATCAATTACTAAATTTCAAAATTCCGCTGACCGTCTCCTTGAAATTAGTCCACATTATGCACTTTGCATCTTAAAATTCTGTCTTTTCGTCCCAAAATTTACGTATGTGCTCCGTTGCTGCTCCTTTTGGAATCACCCAGATCTCTTGACACAAGTAGACAACTTAATCAAAATTTGTTTAGAATCGATTCTTAATATGCACCTGAACGAGCAATCTTGGACCCAAGCATCCCTACCCATCCGTTATGGTGGTTTAGGGATTCGCAAAATTTCCAGTGTCTCTTTACCAGCCTTCCTATCTTCTGTCCATAGTTCAGCAAATCTCATAAGTAAAATTTTAAGGGCATCCCCTTCAAACTTTGAGATTGCTGGCCTGGAAGAAGCTAGAAACGCTTTCTTAATTGCATGCCTAGGTCAAAATTTTCCTGTTTCTCCAAATTCACAAAGGAGCTGGGACGACATAAACTGCAAATTGACTTATGACAATCTTTGAGCTGTAGTACAGGTTCGGCGCGTGCTAGGCTTTTGGCCGTGGGTACGCATGAGGCCGGCTACTGGCTTCACGCGTACCCTTCGTCAAATACAGGAACATTTCTTGAGCCTGACACGCTCCGAATCGCAACCTGTCTAAGGCTTGGGGTTCCGGTCTGCGTTCCTCATAAATGTCCGTGTGGCAGTGACGTCGACAAGCTAGGACATCACGGACTGTCATGCGAAAAAATTGCAGGCCGCTTCTCGAGACATGCAGCACTTAACGATATCATACGCCGGTCCCTTGCCACCGTCAACGTGCCAAGTCTACTTGAGCCGTCTGGTATTGCAAGAGACGATGGCAAGACCCCGGACGGTATGAGTTTGATTCCATGGAAGATGGGCCGGGTGCTGGTATGGGATGCAACAACAGAGCTGGTGCGGCTGGTGAAGCGGCTGAAAAAGCTAAAGCATGCAAATACAGGGGTCTAGGCTCCGAATATGTTTTGTCCCATTCGGTGTCGAGACCCTGGTCCGTGGGGTCCTAGCGCTATAAGGCTTTTAGGAAATAGAAAAAGGTTAGTCGACGTCACAGGAGACCGAAGAGCTGGCAGCTACCTCGGACAAAGAATTAGTATAGCTATTCAAAGGGGAACGCTGCCAGTATCTTCGGAACCTTGCCTAAAGGACTATTTTAATAATATATTTTAGTTATTACAATATATTTTTTAAGGTTTTTTAGTTTTAGGTTCATTATCCTAGTATATATTTATTTTATAAATTGTGTAAGTAACAAAAAATTGGTTAATATTAAATGTATAGATATATTTAGACATGTATATTAAAATATAATTAATGTAAATTTCATTCGAATGCATACAATAACATAGATATTACAGCTTTGCTAGTGAATTTCGATCGGTTAGGTGTTGGATCAAAAAATTGTAAATATTTATGGATTTTCTTATGGGAAAGATACTTAAACGTTCAGGTGGATAATGTAATTTTAACCAGATCTACAGGTCGAGGAATCACCCTGGCTGATCCTATCGCTCCACTACTATTTAATGTATCAACTATTCATATTTGTAAACAAATTAATTCTAATGTATTAGATTTCTCAGTATGCTGATGATTATATGTTATATACTTCGGGTAAAAATGTAAATGTTGCTTCCACTGAATTGCAATTGGCCTTAAATAGAATGTATAGTTTGCTCATAGATTTAGGTTTGTAGATTTCAATGGCTAAATCAAAGATCTGTATTTTTAAATAATTAAAAATTAAAAATTTTGTACAACCAACTTCAATATAAATTATTTAGAATAACTCAAAAACTATTGGTCACACCTTGATCAAATTTATATGGGACTACATGAGAATTACCAGCTTACAAATAAAAAAAGAATCATTGAAATCGGTTCACCCAGAAAAAAGTTATAAGGTAACACACTTAAAAAAACATACACTAAAAAAAACAAAAGAGTGACTTTCAATAAGTATTATTTATAATCTATATTGAAAAAAAAGTTTCTGTTGTGTTTGGGAGGAGATAGATGAATTTACACGTTTATTTACAACACTTATAATATAAAAACATGCCAAAAGGATCGAAATTATGAGATTCCAATATTAGCTATTGTATAAAATTAGAATTGTATTGTCCACTACCCCTTAATTGTTTCTATAAGAGACGTAGTCTGCTAATAAACTAACGCAAATAGGCATTATTATTTGCTTACAGTCCGTACGGATAAAGAATGGGATTAGAAATAGCGGCTCATCGAGCCCGTACCGTCAACATGCACAGCACCAATAGCGAAAACACGCTAATAACGGTATATCGTTATAACGATATATTATTCACTTAATTGGAATTTTTTTATTAATGAAAAAATATTTAAAAATAATTGTATACGCAAGAAGGTACATTAATTTTAAAATAACATTTATAACTAGCGACCCGCTCTGGCTTCGCCTAGGTGAGATCTATCAAAGTGGTGTTATTTAGATTTAAGACTATCAACAAAGACCATTTATTTTATCATATAAATATTTCTATTTTAATAGTCTCTAAATTTTTTGGATATAATTTAGTCTAAATTACTCCTGCTATTACTCTCTATTTGTTCGTGAAGTTTTACTACAATCAGTTCAGCCATTCCGAAGATTAGCTCGGTCAGACAGACACACGAAAATTTTAAAAATGTTTACTCATTTCTAAATAGCATGTAAATATTTTTTACAAAAATATTAACAAACAAAATCAACAATAATTATGAATAAAACTCTCAGAAAACGCCGTAGCTCACAAATTAGAGAAACCGGAGTGTGTTTTTTTGTAGTTTAAGGCATTTTGTTGTCATTGATTCCTATGACAAGTTGGACTGAAGTTATAGAACGTACGAAAAACGCATATCGCAATGTTTTTTGTTTGCAGTCTTTACCGGCGGGTGTGAGTATAAATAGCGATAGTGTGCGAGCGAGATGTGAATAGAGGCGACGCCATTTTTAATTCGCCAAATTCAAGTAGTACTTGAATTTTATCAGTAGGGTAGTATATAATTCTTCTTTAAAGCTGATGAACAATTGGAAACTAGTTTCAAATTACTTGAAGGTTCTTCTAATCATCATAAGTCACTGAATTCTTCTCCTGCCGTCGCCGAATCATTACTTAAACAAAATGTAAAGGCGTGTACAAAGAATTTTACATTTCATAAAATATAATCAAAAGATATTGTAAAATATTTTAAAACTATTGATATTAATAAAACTGCGGATCTGTTGGGAATTTCCGTTAAAGTTATTGCGTCTATAATCGATATTTTCGCGCCACAACTAGCTATTATTTTTAATACTAGTATCTAATATGGTGTGTTTCCTGATTTGATGAAGCATAGTAAAGTAATACCTTTATTTTAAATCTGGTAGTACATTAGACTCCGCCAATTTTAGACCCATTTCTGTACTGCCAACAGTAAGTAAAATTTTTGAAAAAATTATTCTTGATCAAATGTTAATTTTTTTTAATGTTAATAATTTACTTCATAAAAATCAGTACGGTTTCACAAGGGGTCGCTCGACAACTGATGCTGGTGTTGAGCTGATTAAATATATTTTCAATGCATGGGAGAATTCACAGGATGCTTTGAGTATATTCTGTAACCTATTCAAAGCCTTCAATTGTGTTCACCATGAAACATTAATCAGGAAACTACAACACTACGGTGTAAGAACTAATTCTCTTAAATTAATTGTTTCATATTTAAGTAACAGAACGCAAAAAGTTGTCATTAATAGTATGAGCTCTTCCGGGTCGACAGTACAAATGGGCGTGCCTCAAGGCTCAATTCTCGGCCCCTTTCTGTTTCTTGTATATATTAATGACTTACCTTACATAGTAGAGGATAACCATAATATAGTATTATTTGCTGATGACACTTCATTAATTTTCAAATTAAAACTACAATTATTAAATTATGACGAAGTTGAATAAAACTATTTTTTACGGATTTCATCGCGTTTAATTTTACTAATTTTGATTCCCGACGTTTCGGGTGCTTTACATCAACCATGGTCACGGGGGGGACTAAGGTGTTTGACGTCCTAATGTCATAGTTAGCCCGGCTACCTTCAGTTTTTTGAATATTAATTTTTGGTCCGATCTACGCAGAATGAACTTACAGTATCTTGAAGTCTTGCAGTGGTATGCTTGGGTTTCAAGATAAATAATAAATATAAGAAATCATTATGACGAAGTAAATAATGCTATATTTAAATTAGTAAATTGGTTTAATGTTAATAACTTGCATTTAAATCGCACTAAAACGAAATGTATGAAGTTCATGACTCCAAATGTCAGACAATTAAATACTAATAAAATTTTAAATGGGGAGGAACTGAGTCTCGTCGCTACCACCATTTTTCTTGGAATACCACTAGAACCGAAGCTTCAATGGAGCCCCCATATATCAAAGTTAGCAAGCAGACTTAGTTCTGCAGCATATGCTGTAAAAAAGATTAGAAATCTTACCAGTGTGGATACAGCTAGACTTATTTACTTTAGCTTTTTCCATAGCATAATGTCGTATGGTATTTAAGGAAATCAAAACTTTAAGGAAATTAATATATTAACTTTGGCCTCTCAATATATTAATGAAAATGTAATGTACGTACACAAAAATAAAAGTAGTTATACAAAAATAAGTGATATTCATTCTGTGAATACTAGGAACAAACACAAGCTAGTAGTACCATTTACTCGACTCCACCGAGTCAGTAATTCATTCTTGGGGCGATGTATACGTTTTTACAACAAAATCCCAGAAAAAATACAAAATTCGACCTGCTCAAAATTCAAAAACTTTATTATGAAATAAATGAATAAATGTCCATAAAATATTTATCAATATAGTAATGTGATTTTTCTTGAGCAGAACTAAACTCGCCAAAGTTAATTTAATATTTAGACAGATAAGCCTAAACGTTCAATGATTCTATTTCCGAAGTTTGATTAGGGATTGAAATTCGATTAAACTTTCGGTGTACAGCATAAAACATCCAATGAAAAATGCAAATCAGTAACGATATCACACACTTTTTCGTAAAGAAATTATTATATTATGGCACGAAATGCGTGTGCCGCGGTTGGTTTACACCATGATATTTACAACAAACTTCGGAGCATGTGTATTGCTCCGCCCGCCTCTTCGAGCCGGTGGATTGTTGAAGTTTTTGCTTTGTCATCTACAATGTTCAAAAGTACAAGAAAAAAGCAAAATAATCTAGTGTCCTACCCAATGGTAACGAAAAAATTATATTCAAATAAATACATAAATTAGAGAATAAATAAATCATTTGTTTAAGTATATTTGGCTAAAAATCTAAAAAAATACTAACATCTATACTCGTAATAGATTGAAATTTATTATCTTAATATCCACGATGTGCGATTTTACTACAACCTTACAAGTAGGTACAGTTCGACTAGTTCTTTTTATTATTTTTTGCAAGATATATACCTCGTTTTTTTTTGCAAAAAGAAACTTGCGAATCGGATACCTACTTCTTAACATATTATGTTTTATTTAATATTGAGTAATTGACTCCCTTATCTGATTAATTACATACGTTGGCCTGACAGAGACTAGGTAAACAGAAGCGCGCCAGCCAGAGCTTAATTGCATCGAAGTGAATGTTCAAAATCGGTCTTTGTTTATTTTAATTGCGTACGAAAGCATTCTTACAGACTTTAAACCTCTTCCATTTATTGAAAAGCGTTATTAAAAAACGTCGATCAGTTCGTTTGTATGGATTGAGAGATGATAAGACAAATGCACAATGATCATTAATAATTTATTCTAACATTTTTTTAAAACATTTTATCGTTTAAAAAAAATATTTTAATTGTTTAAAATTAGATCTACATTCTGAAATAAAGTAATTCATTCTATTCTCTTTACTTTATAGAATACTGAGTATAAGTATATTTTCTTCTATTTGCTGGCAAGCACAGAGTGATGATCTGATTTAACATGCATACTTTGTGGTAATCAATAAGGGGGTTTATGTTTAGTAATGCACTTGCTGGGCTGTACCGATAATGAAATAATTAAATGAGAAGATAACATTGAGGTTATGGAGGTGATTATAAGGCACTAGTTATATCCCTGCTTGTAATGAGTGTTTGTATGATCTACATAAATTATATTTTTTTTACTATTATAAGTGACTACTATCTCCCCTGGTGGTAAGTGGTGATGTAGCCGAAGGTGGCAAAACGCACTGACTAAGCGTAACAAAAGCCTACTCACTCTTGTCTTAAAGATGCCCATACTGTTATCAGATAGAAAGACAGATACTGGGAAATTATTTCACGCATTACGAACACAAAGCAAAGAGTTTGGTTTGCTTGGTATGTTGACAACAAATGGATGGAGACAAGTTCGATAGTCTAACAAATAGGGAGGAATTAAGTCATGCAAATCCTGCGCAACTCTCCGAAATGTGTCCTGTAAAACATCGAAAGACTGGCTATTTCGCACCTGTGATCTGGACTGAGATTGTATTCCCATTGAGTTCAAAGCCGCTAGTAAAATGCTATTGCAGCACTACATAAGTATAATATGTAAGTAACTATTCGTATACTAGTCCTTGCACTTAAAATATTATGTATTGTATGTAATGTAATTATTACAACAATACTTTTAGTTTATAAAACTCAAATATGAATTTGTATTAAAATAAGATCTGTCATTTATATCATAATGATTGTAAATTTGCAGTCGGACTGAACGAATACAAAATTATCACTTTATTTTTGCAGCATCAGTACAAAATGCAGTTAAGTAGACTCGTTAAAGTCCATTGTCATTTATTTTCTCAAAGAGAATAAGCTTTATTAACCTCTACGTACCGTAGATTTATGAGTTTCCTTATTATATTGGCCACTTAATGTAAATTTTATGAATTCGTGAAAGATATATATTATTCTAAACATGTTTCAAAAGGTTATGTAAGGATTTTTTTTAAATACTAATAAAATTTCATACCCCAAATGTAGTTTTGGTTAAATTTAAATATAAACGCTATTTATAGTTCAATTCTAGTATATATGATCAGGGTGTGACTTAGACCATAGACAATATAGTAAAAAAGTAAAGGCCTGAATGTGTAGCTTGTTATAGAAAGATGACGGTATTCACGACTCATTTTTTTAGAGGGTTTTCTTTAACTGCTGAGCACGTGGCGAATCAGCACCTATTTTGCAATCAACAATTTAATTGATGCCTGCTCAGATTGAACTCGTTTTGCTGTGAAGTTTTAGGCGAGTGCTTATTTCCTGAGCTATCATGCCTCACAGTTTAGTAATATTATATAAAATTGGTTAATATGAAAATTTTAGAACAATGTAATATGATCCCTTTTATTTGCATAAAGTCACCCTGTTTATTTCGTTCAAATTAGTTCTGTATGAGAACCTTGATATCAATATGATGTAACCCCTCGGTTTAATTTGTTTCTGGTTTACATCATACTCATCTACATATTAATAAATCTCATCTTGAATTATAGTCCAATTTCCAAATTAAGAAGACTAATTTGTGTAACGCAACTTTAATCGTTCGTATTAGTTGATAATTGACGGCTCCGTGGCGCAGTGGCTAAGTAATGAGTTGCTGCGCTGGGGGCCACGTTTTCTAATCCCGCACGGAACAAGTATTTGTATATCCTGCAAATAATAGTTCGGGGTCTGGATGTTTGTCCTTCTGCAATGTATGTTTGTAAACTGCCTCCAGGATACATGAGAAAATCCTAGTGTGGGTAACGTCTTTGTGTGTGTGGGTAACGTCTTTGTGTGTTTGTGTGTGTGTGTGTAGGTGTGTAGGTGTGCGTGCGGGCGTGCGTGCGTGCGTGCGTGTGTGTGTGTGTTATTTTGAACCATAAAATTTTATCAATTTACGGCAACTCTGGTTATCCATAGCTCGGAACGCAACGAACACACGAATGATGAAAATAACCGTCCCAACTGGCGCGCGCGCCAAAACTTAAACTACTTTGATGCGCGGTAAAAAATCGACATCAGATGGAGCGGCTCGCTCCATGTTTGAGCGCTCCAACGAACAATTTGGCGCGCGCTCCAAGGCGGTATCCATTTCGCGCGGCTGGAGCGCGCGCCAATGTTTAGACCTCTTGAAGCGCATAATCGATACGAGGCTTTACATCTACAAAGTCAAACTTTTTTAGTTTTACCATTAAATAACTCATTTCATATATGTAACTTAAAGCCCTATTTACTATTTTCCGTTGCGTGTGAATTTGAGCCATATGATGTAGTTTTGCCATCTTTTGAGTATATTTTGTTTTATTTTTCCCACAATTGTTATAAAGTAACCATTTCTGTCACTAACATAACCAATAGGGTGGAGCGTTTTTTTTTTTCACTTTATGATAATTTAATAGTGCGCAAAAGGTGCCTTTAGGAATCAAATTAACTCATACTAAATATTATTTGGATTGATTCAGAGTAACTGCCTCCGCTAGGTCTTTGAAATTTTATAAAAACCCAGGATTGACGCTATGTAAATATGCTATTATTAAATAAATTGTAACATTTTGTTTTATTTTTTAATTAAAAATATAGTTAATTTTCAATAAAAGTCAATAAAAAACAAAGTTTTTTCGTAAACTTACTTCAAATCAAGGTCATGATGGCGCGCGCGGAAAGTAATTTTGGCGCACGCGCGGGAGGTAATTTGTCGCGCACTTGTTGTCTCACTGCCAGTATGCTATTGCTTTTCAATGTGAAAGGTCGCACTTTTATCTATTTCACAATATTTCTTAGTTGTTTGAAGCATGGAGAGAACTCGTAGTGCATTCAAGTGTTCGCTTTTTGGTGATAACCAAGGTATTAAAGAGAACACTTTACCTACGTATGAAGATGTAATGAAGTACTACGAGTGGACCAGACATCAACTAAAATTGCAACTGGAAACAGCGAAAGAGCCAAAATTTTCACAAATATCAGATATTGTGGCACCTAGAGTTGAAAATATCTGGCAAACTGCGTCTATTCCAACCGTAACTAGAACACGAGTTATACAAATGTTAAAAGCCTACCACTTAAAATGTAAAAATTTACTCAAGTCTATTAAGAAGCTCTCTTCAGAAAAATTGGATAATTTTCGATAAAATAGTAAGCGGCTGTTTGATATTTCAGTATGCAAATGCAAGGAACTCACGAATTGCACCTGCCCGACCGATAAAAATGTTCCCAAACGAGAACATTCATTTTTGATTTTTTTTTGATGATTTGATTTGAAAAAGCTACAAAAGATCCTACAGAGGAAACTAGATAGGGAAAATCGGTCGGGTACATCCTCAAAAGTTAGTTCTACTTCAATTGATTCAGAAATAGACGTTTCTACGTTTCTATCTTCATGGGTTATGTAGTACCTGGCACTGGTTCGACGAAAGCAGTAAAATCAGCAATCACGGGGTTCTTGGCAAAGGAAGGCATTTCCCTAGAACATCTTGTGGCAATATAATATAAGACTCCTTGAAAAGAGGCTACAAAGGAAGGCTCCTCCAACGGATTATTTGATTACTGCATATGAACGAGCTGCCATTAAGGCATTTGTTTTTACATATTGATGCAGGCACTTCGGGACACAATTCTTACACTGGTCAGTGGGGAAAGGTACTGGAAACTTGTGAACAAATACCGATTAAAAATCAAATAAAAAAGCAGAATCACTCCCAGAAATGGCCCCAGATTTGAGCACAGATCAAAAGTACTTGCACGGATCAGATCATCTCTGCGGTACAATCAAGTTCTTTTCCAGAAGATCTAGCAAACAGGTTTCCAGGTAAACAATGTCATTCTCGTTGTCCCACACGTGCTAATTGAATCCTACGTTTGTATGTAGCAACAGAGAAACCATCAGAGAATTTGATTGCTCTGGCTACATTTGTCGTAAAAGTTTACGCCCCAGCTTGGTTCTCGATTAAGAATTAACCATCATTTAAAGATGGAGCTCGACATCTATTTAAAATTATATTAGCCTGCAGGTATCTGACAGAATCCTTGAAAGAAGTAATTGACCCCGTCATTTAACGCAATAACTACTTGGCACATCCTGAAAATTTACTACTTGCAACGATTACTGATGATAAAAAGCGCATTCGTGAATTGGCAGCCCGGCGTATATTAAAAGCACGTAGTATATCGCAAAACCCTGCATCAAGGCTATTCGAGATGCTTGATATTAATTTTAGCGCAATAACCTACATTGATATGATAAATTGGCAACTCACCATTACTGAACCGCCGATATTGAAACACTTAAGTGACTAAGAAATTCAGCAAATAGGCCAATCTGGTGGCGAGGGTGAACTTTTGTTTTTACGTCTCCCATCTCATATTCAGGCTGTTGAGTGAGCTGTGAAGTTGACGACAGAAGCGGCCATTTCTCAATGTAATTGTCTCCACCCTAATAACCAAGCAATTCCAAGAATTTTTGAGTTTTTTTTTAAACTTAAAAGAATTTTTGCTACAATAATAACATCGATATATGTCTATATTTAGCGCGACTTCGTTCATTGGGATTAAGGTTACGTCACACCATTTTAATGGTGAAGTAGAAACCTGAATAGAAACCGTTACATAGTCTCGGACCACATTATAGGCTAATTAAAAAGTCCGTAATTCAGCATCAAACTATGCCATTAAATATTCCACAAAATTTTATTTTTAAGAGCACTCAATCTTTCCTAATTTAGATGGGGTACTTTGAGAGTCATCTTTCAGTGTTCTCTGGTTTCCAGTATTACTACGTGAATAACGAACAAAAGCTAACACTCTCAACTTGTCATGCTAACGGTCCCCGTTTTATCGCTTGACGTTAATAAATTAAATCTAAAATGAGAACATACCAATTTTTGTTTAGAATAAGGGTGACAAACGAGCACATAGTACACATGATGATAAGTGCAGCATTATGGCAGAATTGCTGTAGGCTTGCGTGCGTGAGTGCGTGTGTGCGGGCGTCGGTGTGTGCGTGCGTGCATACGTGCGTGCGTGCTTATGTGCGGGCGAGCGCGCACGCGTTTCTGTGTGTGTCTCTGTGTATGTGTGTGTACGTTTACGTTCGTGTGTGCGTGTGTGTATGCACTATGCTCAATGATCTCTATAGTGTCTACAAACGGATAGTTCATAAGATGAACATTGAGAAGACAAAGGTTATGTGTAACGTCTATGTCTCACTATGCCGGTAGCCTGGGACAAATTCGGCTTAGCAGGATTCGAAAGATACAGGGGACTGATGACCGTGCTTTGTAGTATTATTTGGGGGAGGCCTATGTTCAGCAATGGACTTTACTAATGACTTGACAAGGTCACATTAGTTGCTCTCATAACATATAGTTTTTTTATTTATATACTAGCGGATAACCGGCGTATACTACTACGCTAAAAAAAGAAATACATTTTGTTTATTTGTTGGAAAAAAGGAAATATTGTTTATATATTAACTTTATTATATAGTGCTTAATGCATTGTTTTAGTGATCTAAAACCATGTTCGCATTATTGCCTTTCTAATGAAATGGTTTTGGGCACATCGGTTGGATGGTTTCAAAGTCTATAACGGACATAGTGTAGAAACATTTTTTGTGTTTTATATATATTAAAATAGATGTACTGCACTATTTTTTATTATTATTGAGTTGTTAATAGGAAAATGCTTCTGCCCATTTCCTGTTTCTGTCTCCCTGATTGAACTGAAACAGGTGATGGGCAGCAGCTTCCTGGTAACAACTCACAAATAATAAAAAAAAAACTGTGGTGGACAAACCGCTCGCCAAGCGTGTCAACTATGGCAAAATCCCCCCTATGAGGCAATCCGTAGGGGAGGCCTATGTTCAGCAGTAGACTTTTACAGACGTAATCATTTGCCGTGTCTTTTAAGGGCTCATAAAAAAGGAAAACACGTTATCATCACACTACATGTTTAATAACGTTAAGGGTAACGTTATTAAAAATGCAGTGTGATGATAACGATGAACACTTAAAAATATGTGGGTATCGACAGTGACTTACCAACTTCATCAGAAAATTATTCTCTCTTATAAATGAACTTGAAATCAACTCATAAACGCATAATTTATAACGGGACTCAAAGTGAAGCGACCAAGTTTAACAGATTGAGTGAATTTGTTGAACCGTGTTTTATGGTGAGAGTTTCAATTACAAGTACACCTGTGGAAAATTTCATAGCTTTTTCTTATAGATTTAATATTATTAATTTATTTATCTTTATTGTACATTGTTGGGTATAAGTTTATGGTTTTTTTACGTGGTATAGCCATATTGCAACTATATTATGGTTGTAGCACGAATGGGTCGGCGCGACCGGGTAAGGACCACGCTCTCACAGAATACCAGCGTAAAATAGCTCAATGCTGCTGTGTTTCGTACGGTGAGTGTAGAGAAGCAGAGACCCTTTTTACTGGATGCGAGGCATTCCATCTTAGTCCTCAGGAGTGACAACGCATCTGCATTTTGATTCACACATCTTTTGATTTGGGCCACAGCATCCACTTACCATCAGGTGATCACTTGTCACAAGCGAGCGCACAGCCTTATTTTATAAAAAAATTGTTTAGTAGAAGTTAGTGGTACACCAAATACGGAATGAAGAAACAAAATTTTTTTTTTTTATTCATTTAGGTGGTAGGATTCCTTTTTGTCAGCACATATATGTACGTATGTATGTTTGTTCCTTTGTGGCGCTCGAGCACTGACCTCCATATATACCAGTACGCTGGGCTGGCTATACCCTACAAAACGTTTGTGCCGATTTGAAGCACCGCCATTGAGTGTACCGGGAACTAAATTTGACATACTCGTAATTTGCAAATGGCCGTTGTTTTGCTCAAAACGTCAAAAGTATTTTGAAGTTTTAAACAAGAAATAGAGTATGTGTTGTGTACTTCGGTTATGTTTCATGTTAGTAATATAATAAAAAGTATTTTGTAACAATATTAATGTAAAATTCGTTACCAAAAGGGAAGTATGGTAATAATCCACAAGTAAGTAGATTTACATTTTATATTCAAAAATTAAAACTATTTGTTTATATAGGCTCTTAAAAATTTGTTACTTATCTTATTAAATGTAATTCCTAAAATGTTTGGCTTCAAATTACCTATTTATGATAAAAAATAAAATTCAATAGGGTTGACGAGTTCCTTATGGATAGTACTCATCGATGTTTTTTCTACCAATGTATATCTGTTTACAACAATGAAAGTCCCTGATAACAGATAATTATCAAATATTTATTAATTTACACGTTTTCAACTGACTATACACTAAAACTGTAAAGCATAAAACTTGAGAATTGGCGTCCGAAGAAAATTGATTATGACGTTAATGGTTTGTCGTATAGTATTCTTTAATTTAATTTAAAGCTCGTAAAATTTTAAATGTATCTATAGATATTGTTCAACAATAATATATTGTAGAAATTTATAATAGGCATAATATTTTGGCAGCTTATTGAATTTCTCTATTACAAGAACTAAATGAATGGTCAACAATAAATTATTTACACATTTATGTATTTTTTTATTTTGTAGCTACCTACTCTAGTTTTTCCTACTCATTGGACATTTTAAACCTCTCAAATGAACCACCAATACACAATGATGAAACCAGGAACAAAACTTGTTCTATAGTTACGAATAAAAACGTAGATAAACGAACGTGGCGTCGATTTTTGTTTTATATGAGGTATATAGCTTGTGTCTAAGACATAAGTATTAACTGATACATTTATTTATTATTTGGCATTATATAAAAGTGATAAATAAATATAATTGTAGGCCTGGGTATAGAATTTTATCGATATATTTTGTCACATTGTCCTATCTCTATTATTACTCGTAGTTCCGTGGACGCTGACTTCTGCTATCAGCGTTAAAATGGCAAATATCAAATCGCCTCATTATGTCACGATTATAGCCAGTCCAGTGTACTTGTATAATAGAGGTCAGTGCGCTCTAGAGGCCAAACGCTTGAGCCGATTTTGATGTTTCTTACGTCAATCGATTTATCTTAATCTTGTCAGTGTCACTAGAGACATGAAAGTAATCAAAATTCAATATTGCGATAACTCATGTATATAATTACTCTAAGGGTGATAACAAGACGCCAATATTGTAAAAAAAGAAAAAAAAGAAAATCGACGAACTATGTCAAATGGGGTATCATTGAATAGGTCTTTGAATTAGATTTCTGTAACCATTTTTCATTTTGACTGACAATGAAGGATCTATAACGATTTAAAGTTGGTTAGCAACCATTCTCATTTAAATTTTCTAAACTGTAGCTATATAATAATAAAGCTGTGATAAAGATCTTATACTGGTTGTCCGCCGGCAGATTTTACACTATGAATCGGCTTTACGTGGACAGGAGTTGCGACAAGGAGGGGAATGTGGTATCGTTCAACGCGGGAGTGGGGCGGGTTATTTAATAACCATAAGTCAGTAAAAGGAAACGTATCGCGCTTTTGCAGTTGAGGCGTATTTCACAAATAAGAATTCGATGAACGTAGCAAGGAATCCTTTATTTTGCGAATATCAAACTGTTTGTTCGCTAAATAAAGTTTTTTGATATTCGCAAAATAAAGGATTGCCCTTCGAACCAATTAATAAAGGCATGAGTACGGAAGTTCAAAGAGACAAGAAAAGTTGGAAATGAGCCTAGGCCTGGTCCTTCAACGTCTGTAACGATTCCTGAAAACGTGAGTAGCGTGTAAGAAGAAATTTTGCGAAATCTACGCATATCTGTTCGCAAGGTTGCAGCGTCTGTGGGCATGAAAAAACCGTCTATTCACAAAATATTGTGGACGCGCTTAAAGTTCCATTCCATATAAGCTGCAAATCGTTCAACAACTGAAAGCATATGATTACACAAGAAGAGAAAATTACGCTAGGATCATTTTGGAACGATTTTCTACTCCTGCGCGTTCAGGTAACATACTGTTTAGTGACGAGGCGCATTTTCACGTTTGGGGATATGTCAATAAGCAGAATATGCGATATTGGAGCGAACATAGCCCCAAATAAGTTCATCATAAGCCTTTGCACAGCCCGAAGACAACAGTTTGGTGTGCCATTTCCAGTCACGGCATTATCAGCCCTTTTTTTTTGGCGAACATGAAATCGTCACTGCAGAAAGATACTGCGAGATGCTGGACACTATGCTGACTTCAATAACAGAACACATTTCCAGCAGGATGGGGCCACGGCTTATACCGCTAAAGTCTCAAGAGAGAAAATAAGGAGCATTTTCCCGGGAAAACTAATAAGCTGCTTTGGTGACATCGACTGGCACACTAGATTGCCGGACCTAACCCCATGTGATTTTTTCCTGTGGGGATACCTTAAATCTCGCGTATATAGCAATTCGCAATCGACAATAAGAGCCCTACAGGAAAATATCCGTCGCGAAATCACCAACATCAGACCAGATCTCTGCAAACGAGTTTTCGACAACATGAGGTTAAGATTGCAAGAATGCTTAGAGCTAAATGGGCGTCATTTAAGTGTTGTTTTTAAAACCCTGTATAATCGTATAATAGGTCTATTAGTAATTTTTACGCATCATTTGTTTGACTAGGAGTTCGTCTAGGTAGGTATCATCTTCTTACCTATTTTGCTAGCAGTGCTAGCACTGCTGTGGTCAAAAATATGTCCATAGACAGCCTATACAATTACAGGCTGTGAGGCATTCCATCTTAGTCTTCAGAGTTGACAAAGCATCTGTAGTCTTCATTGTTTGAAGTTGGTTGCAAGTGGCCATAGGCTGCAGTAGCGGCCCACATCAGTGAACTTTCTATTTTTCTAACTGCAAATACAGCAGAACTTTGATTTGTTGCAAGAGTAAATATAAAACGCTCCACTGAAACCAACAATCAAACGTAATTCCTAAAAATACAGTTGAGACAACCATATTTAACGGTTCTTCACTAAAATTAATTGTATTCATGATTTTTTTTACATTAGGCAATATGAAATTACATTAGTCAGAAAAAATAGTAATTAGAAGTGGACTTGTGAAGTGCTGTCATGATAATGATAATAATGATATATTAAATCGTGTGAGTTAGTTTTATTTCCATCTGCATTAAATAAAAGAGTAGTGTCATCTGTAAAAAGCATTATTTTGCTGAATTAAAGACAAGTGTAACAGTCCATATAAGAACTTATTGTCCTTTCAAACTGAGACACGCTTTATCATCTATTCAATCATTATCATCATCATCATCAGCCCTTTATAGGTTCAACGCTGATCATAGGCCTCCCTCGAAGAAAGTCACATTACATGGTTCTCCATCCATCCATCCATGCATCGACATGCATTTATTATTACGTCGTCACTCCATCAAGGGGAGGTCACTCTACTTTTCACTATATTGCCGTCCCAAAGTAACATATATTTTCTTATGCAGCTAGAATTATTAACATATTCATAATTTATAAACGGAACTAAAGGACCAGTCCCATCTTATTATTCCTAGGAGAGTATAATGCATTGCTCTAGTAAGAATTTCACTCGTGTCCTCCTACGCGATCTCTTTCTGTTTTCTCTGACAGTACCGGAAACAATTTCAAAATTTTTATTAATTCTATTCTTGGTATTGTTTTGCTCTGCTCTGCTGCTTTTTCTTGGTTTATTTTTGTTATAAATATATAGAATAATTTTAACTACAGATCTTGCGCTTGTTTATATATAGCGCATTTTAGTGCCTATCTACCTACCGCCGATGCTTGCCAGCCGTGTCCCACTTTCTTCTTTATCAGCCTCTAGAAGTCCATTGCTGGAAATTGAACTCTCCCGTTATAAGAACGATTACCCTTAATGGTCAAGGTTGGTAGGTGGATTGAAGATCACATTACCACACGTCTCGCATCTTTTACGCTGCTCCACGTCGCTGGTTTGGGTATTTTATGAGTGGCGTAAAATGATGTATTTATCTTCTATTGTTATCACCTTAATTAACAGGGTTACAAAGGGCAGCTTTTTTGGTTTTTGGCATTCTCTCCCAGTTAAACTCGGTTATACCGCCATATAGCGGAAGCCATTAGATTAATCTGGTATTTCCCATATTCCAGTTTCCTACCTAGGTAATACGGTGAAATCAATACGGTGCGGCATTACACACAAAGCCAAGCACTGCTAGTATGGGTACGATTCTATTTATATAAGAAAATATTATTCTGTATTGAACACATTGATCGTTGACTTCTCTTTGAGATTACATATAAAAAGGGAATGTGTCATATTAGCGTTGGAAATGTATATTACAATTCTATATAGAATTTTCCTTATTATATGCAAGATATGGAAGCATGTGAGAGGCAAAAGAAATATTGTACTTGCGTGTAAGGTATTAATTTTACGTAAGGAGCATTACTACGTGTTCACTTCATGAATGCCGTTACCTCCCGCCGCGCTTCCTCATACCACACTTCAAGCGTCACCCTTATAGTACCGAATACCGATAGCAACGCTGAAATGTACGAGTATCTACGTCCGTTGTGTGTGCTCCCATGCGATCTCTAGTTTGATACAGTTTTTGTTGTTGTTTATGTTACTGTTGTTTTTTTTTGTTTCTGTTGACATTTTACGTTCGTTAATTTGTGCTAAACACAGAATGGAGTGATGGCAGTGATACAGAAACGAATAATTTCAATAAAATAACTGGTATCGAAGTTAATGATACCTCATAACATAGCATGTTATGAGGTATCAGAAGTAACGAGTAACGTAACGATACGATAGTAACGAGTACTAATTGTTATAGTAACGAATACATACGGGTACGCTTTATTTCGTTACTTTTACACCTCTATATAATACTACAATTAAACATTTTTTTAGTACATTGATATAGGTAAAGGTCGAATTAAATAATCATCATCTTCAATAAAAATTTAAATAAAAGGCTTTTTAATTTTTTTTATAGGATTGGGGTAACAAACTAGCACACAGTCCACATGATGGTAAGTGGATGCTGTGGCTTATAGACATCTACATTTATTATTCTCGATTAAGAAAGACCCAGAGGACTAAGATGGAATGCCTCGTTTCCAGTAAAAAGGGTCTCCGGTTCTCTACACTCACTATACGAAACACAGCAGCATTAAGCTGCTATTTTACGCTGGTATTCTGTGATAGTGTGGTCCTTCCTCGGTCGAGCCGACCCATTCGTGCGACAACCATAATATAGCTGCAGTGTAGCTCTACCACGTATAGTATATAGCTGTCTCTAAAATCTTCACCATAACATCTTTCATCTACAAAAGAAAATAAGAAAAATAATTACAAAATGGCGGCTAAGAGCTAGGCTATGGCATTGCATGAATCCTGGGTACGAAAACACCTCCACGATACAGGAGAAAAACCAAGTACAGGGGCAACGCTTTCTAAAAAAAATGTGGTGCTGTATTTTGATTAAGAGTTCACGTTAGTAATTCACTAATGTCGGTTTTTTTTTTGAAGTAAATGAATTGAATTGAAGTATATTTATAAAACTACTAGCGATCTGCCCCGGCTTCACAGGGGTGATTTCTGGATCTCGACAATAGTGTTACCTACCGGGTTCAATTGATGGACTCGACTCAAATACACACAAAAATTTCATCATAATCGGTCAAGCCATTTTCGAGTTTCTGCGACACTTACGCACGACTATTAATTTTTATATACTCGATATAGTTTATATGAAGCCACGTTATACTAAGATACTTTGTAATACGCAATCAAATTCATAGAAAATTATTACACATGAAAAACTGGCTTTGTGTTTTGTGGCTTCAGTTGCTTTCAATTTACATGTCTTACCAGGTCGTCACTCCATCTAGTGGGGGGACGCCCTACACTTCGTCCGCCGGTACGAGGCCGCCACTCGAGAACCTTTTTTCCCCATCGGTTGTCGGTTCTTCGAGCTATATGGCCGGCCCATTGCCACTTC
The DNA here is from genome assembly GCA_029286625.1 of Parnassius orleans. NCBI lineage: Eukaryota > Metazoa > Arthropoda > Insecta > Lepidoptera > Papilionidae > Parnassius > Parnassius orleans. Next base: position 4,351,825 of record JAGSMP010000037.1, read on the forward strand.
AGCTTACTAATCTGTTGGGCTATGTCGGTCACTCTGGTTCTACTGCGGATATCCTCATTTCTAAGTTTATCACGCAGTGAGACTCCGAGCATAGCCCTCTCCATAGCTCGCTGAGCGACCTTGAGCTTCCTCATCCGGCCAGCAGTGAAGGACCACGTCTCAGTTCCGTAGGTCATCACTGGCAACACGCACTGGTTGTAACTTTAACAATACTTTGGAATGTATTACTTTTTCGTTACCTGCAAAAGATATTCGGGGAATATCTCGTACTTTGAACCTTTAAAAATATTTTACCATACTCAGCATGGGAGACATGAAACAAAGTAGCTTATCTAAATTTATTGAAAGTTTTCTCACGATGATAAGATCTGAGGACAAAATATCAACAGCCAACATAAATTCAGGTAAAGTAAAGCGAAGTTCGAGATATAATTATAAATGAATTATAAATTACCAGAATAAATAAAAAAAAAGTAGCTGTATTAAATTGGTTCGTCATTTAGCATTTTTGTTGTTTGCTGCTCTGGAAAAAGATCTAAGAAAATTTGAAAAACGTAATGCTTCTTGAAATTGTATACTTTTAATATTATATTTATGTGTACAAAAACCAAAGTCAAAGCAGGAAACTTAATAATAATTAAAAATTGTTTCACATGAAAATTCAAATAAAATTGTGATAATTGTTATGGAAATTTTTATCATTTTAAGAGTAAAATATAACAATAGTTACAATCTATACATATTGTAACTGTATTGTTATATTGTACTAAATTGTAAATTGCAGATTTAAATGTATATTTTATATTTTTGTGACAAAAATGATTGAGAGACACTAAAAACAAGTAATTAAATACATTTCGATCGTTTTTTTAAATGTCTGTCTGTCTGTCTGTTCGTTCATGAACGTATCACGTCTAAAGTACAAATATTTTACAAAAGAACGTATCTTCGAGCTATATTTAGTCTTTGTTTTATTAAAATCGGTTTATTCTATCAAAAGTTATGATTAATATTCTAAGTATGGGTACGAAGTTTAGGTACGAATTTGTTTAATGGTGGCGTTGAATCATCAAGTGCATTTTAGTCTAATCTCAGAAATCGTAATTAAATTATGTAAAATTATATTATTTATTGATAAACAAATTTATTGATTACAAATATCTAAAACAAATTATTAAAAAATTATTACAGATACTCACAAATTTTAACGTAATACCATTTCAGTTAGAAAAAGTACAATAGTTAACCAGTATCATCGATATGCAAATGTAAAACAATAGATGTGTTTTCATAACTACTGCTGATATTTATATGACTCGTTGGCGGACTAACTCATATATCAATTTAAACTTTATTATGTATTCCTTAAAATTTATTAATCTGAAAACTGTTCAACTTCAATTATACAGTAACCTAACAGCCATTTTATACGTCCTACTGCTGCACAGGCATTTTCATATTTATTAGAGGGTTTTATTTTTGGAATGGGGCAGAATTCATCGCACTGGGCTACTGCGTGTTGACGAAATAATTTATTTACTTTCAACTTTTAAAAAATAGGTTTGCTTACAATGTTTTTCTTCATCACCGATTACGTTGCAAATCAAATTTAAAAAATGCTATTAACAATTTCGTTGGTTTCGGTTAGGATTGAACTTAGATTCTTTGCGTGCTATTCGGGCACTTATCTCCTGAGCTACCACGAAACTCCTTACGTTATTCATCTTTAAATTTAACACCTATGCTCTGGATTATTGGAAACCTGTGATTATCCTAACGATCAAATGGTTCTTTTACATAATGTATCAATTGCGTCAAAAGTTTTGTCTTTTATTTTTTTAAATTGGTGATAAATGTGCCATTTCTTTTTAAATACAAATTAATGTGATTTTTTTTCGATTAATGACTAATAGTCTATTTTTACTACGGTTATAGAGATTTTTTTTATATATCGTCCAGAATATAAAAAACTGACTGAATTAAACTCCAATTTTGAATGATACTTTTATATTGCATTGATATTCTGACATTAATTATTTATTTTATATTACTTTTCGAACTGTTACAGTTTCCCAATGCTAGGGAAAACCCTTAATCATCAATAATAATTGATAACATAGATTTCCTCTAAATTGTCTTGTCGTCATTTAAAGGCAGCATTGCCTCCCGCTCCCGTGGCGCGCCAGTGTTTTTCCGATCGCTGAACCTCTACCATCTCGGTATTATCACAGTCTATAAATCCATACAGTCGTCCGACGAAGACGTCTAGACGGGGCAATCGTGCGGGGTGTGAGGGGTGAGACGCGGGAAGGACGAGCCCGATCTGCTTATGCCAATCGTATTAGTAGCTCGGGACACGACTTCCAGGGTTAACGCGCGTTTGCTTTTATTATTTTTAAATTTAGTGTTGATAATTATAATTAAAATGGTTCATACGACGTGTTCTGTGAGAGATTGCAAGTCGTCATCTCGCATAAATAAAGATCTGCGATTTCACCAAATTCCGCACACGGAAGAAAGGTAAATAAATATTGTTATTATTTTTTACATTATGTATATTTTGTCATGTCATGCCAAATAGCCAACGTAAAAAATAGGTACTAGTCGCTGGGCATTACTGATTTTTCTTCATCTAAATCGTGTGGTTGGACAGGCTAAGGTTTTAGACCATACTATAGTGCCTCGTCTTCGATCTTTCGAAGTTTTTTTATAAAATATTAAGATTTAGGGGTCAATTTTTAAGTTTGTCGGTGTGCTAATTACGAAAATAGCATTTATTTTTAAATCCAAGATGGCGGTCATTCTTTTATATATGTAGGATATGGATGTCAATTTCAAGGTTTATTGGGGTGATGATTACGAAAACGCCATCCATTTTCATATCCAAGATGGCGGACATTTTTTTAATAATATGATATGTTTTATTATACTGTGGTAATATCGTGTGTTTGCCAGTTTTCACTCAGGGTCAATTAAAAATTGTAACAAGGTGTAACTAAAAATTAGACTATTTCCTTCGTGTCTAAAAAGTTTTTTTTAAACCTTGTTTACGGGGCCCCGTATAACAGAACATTACTTATTTAAAGGACATTGTAACAAAATTGTACTTTATTAATGTAAATTGTTATTTGCTAAAGGAATTTTTAAAAGAAGACAGAAATTATATTTTAAAAAAAATATCGCGTATGAAATTTAATTTATATCGGACAGACTTAAATCTGTAAAAGTATCGATAATTGTATACTTAACATTGATATTCTAATGTTAAATAATAATAATATTTATTTATTAATATATACAATATTAAAAAAACTATAATAAAAAAAATAACTTAATTATCACACAGTCCTTTGTAAGGGTAAGTATTCAGCGATGAAACGCAGCCAGAGTCCTTGGCACGATACCACGGGGAGTAGGACTGTATGATAATAATGTTAAATTAATGTTTAGTTAGTTGTAGATTAAGTTTCATGAGTGTAGAGTTTCAATCTGGGAATGTACTGAAAGGAACTAACTTAATTTAGCCAGCTTAGTTAACTGGTTTCCCCCGAGGTGTGCTGACCCTCTTAAACGTGTAGTGGCGGTGTAAGAATATATATATCGTTCCGTGGGTATTGTAAGAGGCGACAGAGGGAAACTGATACAGGAAATGGGCAGCGGCATCTTCATATTGTCAACTCAAAATCATAAAAACTGCGGTTGCCAAACCGGCTGCCAAGCGTGACAATTATGGCAAAATTCCCCCTATGAGGCAATCTATGGGGGAGGCCTATGTTCAGCAGTAGACTTTTGTATGGAGATTTAGTTTGTTTCGGTGCTTCTTCGCTTAGCTCCAAATCTTTACAATGGTACAGTACTCAAATCAGTTGTTTCTTAAAAGAACGTGGTAGATACAGATATTGCCATCGGTTATTATGTTGATTAGGGGTTATTTTATCTCACGAATTCGCTTAAAACGTAACGCATGTAAATTTGCAATGACAATTAACGTTGACGCAAGAGCGGTTCTAAAGTTTGTAGGGGGTCAGAGACGGTCGCTTTACTCTAAAGTTTGGTGCCAGTCAGAGTTTTGTCGCATTACTTCATGACGCAAAAATGTCAAAATAATTATCTATTCTTCTTTTCCTTCATCATCAGTTGGTCAAAGTCTACTGCAAGACATGGACCTCTCCCACTGTAGGAGTCATTTGCTATAATTTTCTTGGTTGCCAGACAAATTGACGATTACAATAAAAGACAACTCGCATCTTTGACGTTGCTGTCCGGAGCCAGTCTGGGTATTTTATGTCTGGCTCTGACGTAACCGATTTGGTTATAGTGTCATATATCGAAAGCTATTACATTTTTCTGGCGTTTCTCATAGTCGCATCTTACCACACCTCCAGGACGTAGAGGAGTGATGGATTCACTTACGCCGATACTACACGGCAAACGAACTGTTGTTCCATCCTTATGTTTTTAATTTATAAAAATCATTATGGTTTTATAAATTAAAGCAGTTGTTAACTTATTTCTAAGTTTCTTTTTTATATTATCTTAGTGCATAACTACGTAACTTAGTTTTAGTTAAATATAATATTGAACGGAGACGACATCCTCGGTGTTGAAATCATCCATGCTCTTTATCGGTTTCATGATGAAATTACTCCTTATAAGTATAAAAATATAGATACTACGAGAAATAAAACTTCAAAACAAATGAAACATTCTATATGAAAAAAGTCGCGGGCACAGCTAATAGTACAATATAACCTACATAATATGTTCGCGTTTTATGTTTGCAATGTTCAAATTGGCATATAAGACTGCGGTCTTTTATAAATTAAATAAGAAAAACATTTTCAGTGAGCGCAATAAATGTTTAATCAATTGGAAAGAATAGCACAATAATATAAGAAGTTAGTTAAAAAAGAAATAAAAAGGAAAAACGAACAGACAGTTAAAACAACAAATTTACTCTTAAGAAAAAATGTTTACATTGAATATGAAGTTGCGAAAGATCTTTTTTAATTAGTAATTACTTACAAACTCTGATTTTTCTCAGAGTTTTTTATGTTTGAAAATGAATTAGTAATAGCGTTCAATTTAAGCGTTTCAACTTCTAATTGTTAGTAATGGCTAATCTTTATATATGTTACTCTTCCGTCCGTGTGTATGTGACTGAACACTTCCTAAACGGCTGGACCGATTTTGATGAAATTTTGTGTACGTGACTAAGTTGATTCGAGAATGGTTTACGTTCACAATTGGACGCGGTAGTTAGCGCTGTTGTCGAGATCCAGAAATCACCCGTGCGAAATCGGGGCGGATCGCCTAATAATCGCCGGAAATATATTATTATAAAATTGGGTTCCGGTCTGAAATCCCAACTAAAGGTAAAGGTTTTCAATAGGTGTCGTTGTCGCACAAACAAATTGTCGCTGATATTGATGACGCTGCTTTTGAAATCGGTCAAGAGAACATCATCGACAAATATATTAACTGTGAATACTTCGTTGAACATAGCAAGCACATGCTATTGAAGAAACAAGTTTACTGGGAAAAAAGTTAGTATTTGCCTCGTCAAGTGATATAGATTTCCTAAGAGTATGGTTCGTGTTGGAGACGAACTTCTTATTTTTTTAATAAAATTTAAGAGAAAAACGCATTAAAAGTCAACGTAATGGTAAGTTCAAAATAAGGAGGCTACAGATGCGTTGTCATCTTTAAGACTAAGATTCAATGCCTCACGGCCTGTAATTATACTGGCTCTCTTTACCCGTCAGACCGGCTAGAATTAAGTAAGAGGATGGCATCTACCTAGAGTTCTACCATTTAAAAATGTATCATGTAGTTACGTAGTTTCTCAGCACCTAAAACTTTACAGCACCCTGTTCTCCCCCAAGGCTATCAGGCTGGACTGTTGTTAGTATTAAAATTTATACCGTCTTGTTTATTTAAACTATTTTAAGCCAGTGGTACTAGTGGAACTACTACATAAAACCATAAAACATAAGCACTCACGCCTGTCATCCAGAGGGGTAGGCAGAGACTACGGACTTCCATTTGGCACGATCCTGGCACACCTCTCTGGCCTCCTTTACATTAATATATCGCCAATTTGGTCGATAAACCTTCGTCTAGCGCGTCCTTTTCCAACTCTGCCGTTCACTTCTGCAGCATAAATTTGCTTTGTCACTCTTTCTTCGTTCATTCTTTCTACATGACCAAACCACCGAAGCATTCCTTTCTTAATCCTGGTCACAACGTCATATTGCAAACCACACTTTTCTCTTATCACACTATTTCTCACCCTGTCATTCAGATTCAGCCCTAATACAAACTGATCCACTTGCTCAATCAACTCTCCTTCTATTCTTATTTCACATAGCGTTTTACTTTCTTCTCTTTCAAAAACCATTACTTTCGTCTTACTTGCGTTCACTTTCATACCCCTTTCTTTTAATGACCAGTTCATTAAAGTAACCATCATTTGCAATTCGGCCGCCGACGATGCAAATATGACTTGATCATCGGCGTACAAAAGGCGTTTGACGGGTAACTCACCCATTCCAACCCATATTCTTCAATTTTCAAAGTTTGCAAACAACAGTCCATAAATAGGTTAAACAGCCACGGGAAAGCTACACAGCCCTGTCTGACACCTTTTTGGATGCCAAACCAGTCCGAGTAGACCCCGTTGATCCTGACACAATCTTTAGAATCCCTATAAAGAGACCTTAATGCCTTTATCAAACCAGCGCTCAAACCAAATGAGTTCAGTGTTTGCCATAACACATTCCTGTCCACTCTGTCATAAGCCTTTTCCAAGTCCATGAACACACAAAAAACTTTCTGATTTTTGGCCAAAAACTTCTCCGCAATCATGCGCATGGAAAAGACTTGATCCATACACCCCATTCCCTTTCTAAATCCAGTTTGCACATCCCAAATTTTTCCATCAGTTTCTTCCATAACTCTTTCAATTAACACCTTAGCATACAGTTTACCCACAATGCTAAGCAAGCTTATACCACGGTAGTTTTTACAGTCCTGCTGTGACCCTTTTCCTTTATATATTTGGACTATAACGGCTTTGCACCAGTCTTCCGGTACCCGCTTCAGTTCCCAACATAAATTAAATAAGGTGTACAGCTCTTAGTATTTCGAGTGATACTCTATCATATCCGGCTGCCTTACCTGCTTTTATTTATGCTTTTCATTGCTTTCACTATTTCATCTACACTTATCTCCCTACCTCTCTCCACTTCTTTCGGAATTTCTATTTCACTTAATTCAGATGACTCTTCACTCATAAACACGCTTTCAAAGTATTCCTTCCATCTCTTTAAATTCGAAACTTCATCATTCAGCATACAGTCTATAGCCATCATATTCTCGTCTCGTATAGCAATCATTCTAGGCTGTTTTGAATTTCCCCTAGCAGTTCTTACGAGTTTCCAGAACATTTTAATATTTGCCTGGAAAATATCAGATATCCTTCTATCATTCTTATCCGTTCTTTCTTGCTTTTTCTTTTCAACAACTTCTTTTACTCTCTTATTTATAAGTCTAAAGTCTGCCTTTTTTCTTTCAATCTCATCATTCATACCACCATAATTATCATCTTTGGTTGCCAGTAAATCTAGCAATGCTCTCTTCTTTCCTTCAAATTCAATCCGAACCTCATCAGCCTACCACAACGTACTATTTTTTCTTTTCATTTGTTCTCTTACTTACAAAACTTTACAGTCTTCAGGTCTAAATCATTCATACATATTTCATTCAAACCACTTATATTCTCCCTCAGTCTACATTTATACTTCTCTTTCACACCTTCATTTTATTACCTCTCTATTCTTATACGCTCTAACGCAGTGGTAGACACAGATGTTCGATGCCGCCAACGCCTGAATAGACCATTAATTCGGCATAAGACCAAGTAATGATCCGTCCCTACGTTGGACCCCCGGTAAACCTTTGTATCTACCACTGCGCTCCTCATTCTTTCATCCACAATTATGAAATCTATCATGCTTCTATCATCACCTCTTTCCTATGTATACATGTGAATCATCTTATGGCGAAAGAAAGTGTTTGTCACAAAAACATTATTTTCCACACATACGTCGAGGAGGTCTTAACTATTCTCATTTACACTTTCATCGCCAAACGTTCCTAATATCCTTTCATAACCAGACCTCTTCACCCCAACCCTTCCATTAAAATCTCCTAACATAATAAACACCATCCTTACCATGTCCCAAAACTGCTCTCGGATATAAGTGGGCTTAAACATGTCTGGGGCGTACAACCCTAGCACAAACAACTTCTTTAAGCCCACATTCATTCGTATCCATAGCTGCCTTGGGCTTAAACATTCATACTCTTTCACACATTGACCCATTCTTTCTGAAAGGATGACACCGACTCCCTGGCATGCCCGCTCGGTCTCGTCTACACCAGACCAGTAAGCGGTATACATGCCATGTGCAGTGGCATCCTTTCCCTTTCGTTTCGTCTCATTTACACATAACAATCTATTCCTCTATCATTCATCATTTCGCATACTTCATCCATCTTATCATTCATTGCTCCACATACATTCAGCGTAGCCAGACGGGCCTCCGCAATTCACTTTTCGCCCCTCCGGGAGACAGAACGTGACGGGTGGCGAAATACTACAGTGGTACTATAAACTTACCTGATGGTAAGTGTTGATGCAGCCAATTACGGCAAAGCACACTGACTTAGATGGAAAGACAGATGCTGGAAAATTATTCCACTCCTTCGCTGTACGCATTACGAACAACAAAACAAACCACTTGGTTCGAATGCGTGGTATATCGACAATAAAGTGGTCCGATGATGGAATGGAGAAGGAGGAAATTAAATCATGCAATTTCTGCTCACACTTTCCGACATACATCCAGTAAAACACCGAAAGACTTGCTTTGCTTTATTATTAAGATCGGCTTTAACCATATTGATGTCACCAATAAGTCTCTTAGCATGCCTTTCTATCGAGTCTAAAGCCACTAGGTGGCATTTCGCAGCACCAGCTCATAAATATAATATGGCAACAATACTCCATGCCATGCACGACCGGACTTGCACTTTATATAGTGTAAGCAACTGTCCCAGCTTGAAACATCTGTTAAGTTTTAATTACTTGTTGCAAATTATGAAGTGTCTTCCTAATAACAACTAAAATTTAAAAAATGCGGTTGCCCTAATGAGGTAATCTATAGGGAAGGCCAATATTCAGCAATGGATGTTTGTTAACCTGTAACGGTAACGGTAACATAACCAATTGTTTTATATTAATAGTGAAAATTTATTAGGTTTTTAAAATAAATGCAATTCAAGTTACTGCACCTTCAGAATTCTTCTGCATGCATAGCTAGTAGTTGGTCCTTGAAAACGGATCGACTGTACGTACGGATTGTAAATAAAACGTGGCAATTACTTTATACATCGCAGTCGTACTGTTGGTTAACTTAGACGAGGAGAACAATTACTCTCGTGATTGAATTTCAACACTTTCACATTTTATATGTAAGTAAAATCCCTTTGTATGTTTTTGTAAAAGGGAATGCAATAAAGTTTTTTACGAAATTTAAAATGTATTAAGATAGACCACTGCTACTCGAATGAGACGAAATTGGCCACACTGAAAAACAGCGGCTGTGGTTCGCCACGCCAAATGCTGAGTGCTACCCCTTTTCACCACGTTTGGCAACGTCTAATACTTCATTATTAATAATAACGTTCAAAATAAGAAAATATTATGTTACAATATGGCGTTGTGCTAATGTTGCCACAATTAATATTTTCTTTCTTCTTTCTTTCAAAAGAATAAATAAATAAAACTTTTCTTTCATTTTTAATCTATTTGAAACTTCATTAAGGTGCAGCGTGAAGCGTGATTTTGTTTATAGGAAAAAGCTATACATATATATTTATTTTTTTATTTTGAAATCCCACAAGGCGTGAAACGGCAACACTTGGCAGGCCAAGGCGAAGTCGGAAACTCAACCAAAATACCAAATACAATGGATGAAGGGAAGACAGGCTTTTTCTCAGCAGTGGGGCATTAAATGCTAAAATAATAACCTATTAACGTGGAGGCAGTTTACACACATAAGTTACACAAGGACAAACATCCGAACCCGAAACAATTATCATTAGGCCATACAAATACCTTTTTGCGTATGGGATTCAAACCCGCGGCCCCCAACGCCGCGACTCAATGCTAAACTACTGCGTCACGGAGCATATCATATACAATTATTAACCGACTTCAAAAAGGAGGAGGTTCTCAATTCGAGTGCATGTGTTTTTTTTTGATGATTTTTTTTTTATTAAATAGGTTATACTACAAGGGTGGTTCTATATAAATTTGGAGAAAAAATTTCATCCCTAAGGGTAGTAAATAAATAACTTCTTTTTTAGCAATTGAAGTCGGTTTTTACTTTTTGTTAAAAGTTATAATTATAGCATTTTAGAGATTTGAGAAAACTTGGTTTTATACGAAACATGATTAGTGGTTTCAGTTATAAAAGTTAACTAAAATTATTTTCATTTTAGATAATTCATTGGACTTATATTTTTACTTCTACTTTGAATCTACGAGGTAGTGTTAATGAAATATTTAAAAAAAAACATTAAATTTTTATATCTTGTTACTAGCGAGATACGCCAAAGAACGAACAGTTAAAGTTCAGTTTTACGTTGTAGAGCCATGCTTCAGCTATAATATTGTAGTTGTAGCTTGAATGAGTCAGCTCGACCGGGGAAAGACTACGATCTAATAGAATAACAGCCTAAAATAGCATCTCAATGTTTTTGTGTTTCGTATGGTGAGTGTAGAAAATCGGAGAACCTTTTTACTGGAAACGAGGCATCCCATCTTAGTCGTCAGAGGTAACAACGCATCTGCATTTTGATTCTTAATCGAGGAGAGATGTAGATGTCTATGGGCCACAACATTGAATTACCATCAGGTGGACTGTGTGCTTGTCTGTCACCTTATTCTACATATTTAAAAAAGTTTACTACTTCTTCTTCATCATCACCGCAACAGTCCACTGTCGTATATAACCAAGTCCCGTTGTAGGAAGGCTTTGCGACATTGATAGGCCCTGAGATTATTCTGGAATTCCTCATATTCATCTCTTACCACACATAATATAGTAATGAATTCTCTCAAGCCGCAACCACGCGGAAAATTTCATTCAGTGAGGGCCCGTTGTAGGAAAGTTTTGATACTCTGAGATTTTTCCGACATTCCTCATAATCATCTCTAACAACACCCACGGAATGAAAATAATAGATATAAAATTTAATTCAATTAGGGATAATAAATAATCTTACATTCACCAGATGTCGCTAGTTGGGACTAAGGTGAACTTATTTGTTACGCAGAGGGTCACACAGTTTTATCATGATTGGAAAAAATGCCATTTGATCCGTAGCTTGATATATGGTTTATTCATTTATAATCTAATTAACCTAATTAGTGTAATATATAACTAATATTTCAGAAGGAAACATTATTCTCTCTACTTTTCTAACAAATTTACTTCCCCCACTCTGAAATCTGTCAAACATTTTACCCCATTCATAAGTCGTGAATGAGGTAAAATATTTGACCTCATTACTGCTACAAGTTTGTTATTGCACAGTAACAAGTCTTTATTATGTTCAGGTCTCTAGTGCGCTACCCCAGTGAAAATCGAAGAAATTCCCTTTTCAAAAATATTTCTATTTTACCATATACAGGTTTCCTCAAGAAGTTTTGATCTCACGAAATATTAATACTCGAAATAACAACTAGCAATTTTAGTGACGACGGGCAATACACTTACATTAATTTTTTTTATGTATATATTTTTATGTATATATATTTATACACTTTACATTAAATTTTTGTTTTATATACGACAAAGTGTATTCCACTGTAATTGAATTGTTTTTCCAAGTTATTACTTTCGTACATTTGACATATCATCTTTAGAGGGATATTAAGCCCCATTAACGACGTTTGAAAGTATCACATGTCATAAAATTATGAAAAGGCCATTGTCGAGGTGAAGGTTAATGTCTTTATTAGGTAATCGAAAGTACTTATCGTAAACTCAGGATCTTATAAAATATGTGAAAAAGTGTTTAAAATTTTAGTGAAAAATTTGAAACCATTAAAATCTTCATAAGTGGTAATTTTTCTCAAGTGCTTGTTCATTTACAAAATATAATGAACTTATGTGAGCTATGAAACTGGATCTGTTACAATAATCTCAATATGTCTGAATATATTAAAGCTGTGTTGATAATTGACAAACTGTTTTATAGCCTCACTATCTTTTTGACCCGCGTTGTTAACCGTGCCCAAGTTGTAACGTCCAGGCAGTCATGACCCATTATTATGAGACGGACGGCTCAAGCTATCACCTAGAAACGTTCTCATATTTCGGAATGGTAATGATGGCAGATTATAAGTTAGACTTAAAGCCTTTCGAAAAGCGAAACCGCTCTAACAATCATTCTCTTCGTACTCCAGTAAATTCTCTCTTAAAGAGTATATGTAGAGGCAAGGAGATCCACAACCGTACAGCTGTAACAGATATTGATTTGTTGATGAAATACTCTTACGCCGTGTTCAAACCCTTTTTCCTCCAAAACTCTACTCAAAGCTTATTACTAGGAACTCTTAATATTTCCTCATCAAACTTCCCGTCCTTTCTTGTCCTACTTCCTCAAATGTCATCGTCTTGTGATTTTATTTATATATTTTTTTAAATTTAATTCAAATTACATCTCCCTCATAGCTATTCGTCGTGAATCATTCCCCTCATAACAAAGAGGATCGTTAAAAACCATTATTAAAAAGTGTTCTAAAATTGCCTCGGTTAGTAGTATACCTATACCTATCTACAACAGACTGAAAAAAAATCTAAAAATCATAAATTTTGCTTCTGTATTTTTTATTTAGTCCCCTGGACTGGTTGTTCCAGGAAATATTAGAATTACAGACACGACTTTCCTACATATTCGTTATATGTATAGATTCTAAATAAATACTGAAATAAAAATTTATTTATTTTTCTTTGACTTACCAATGTTTGCTTACATTTCATCTTAAAATAAAAGTCATGATTAAACTATAATTAAATCGGTCGGGCATAACCAGCATAAAATAGCAGCTTAATACTGCTGTGTTTTGTGTGTGGTGAGTGTAGAGAACGGGAGATCCTTTACAGCCTGTAATCTCCAGTTTTATTGTATCCCATCTTTGTCCTCATAGGTGATCACGCATCTGTAGCCACTTACCACCAGGTAGACTGTAAATTCGTTAGTCACTTCAGTTTGTAAAAAAAATGTCGCAGAACTTAACTATAAAAACAAGTTTTCATAGTTAAGGTCTGCTACATCTTATAATCCCTATAATATTGACCTTAACCATACGGAGTATAAAAAAAAAGCGGAAGCTTTGATATTTTTGTTCCATTAGCTCCTGTTTAAAATAAGTTCAAAGATTGAAGAAAAAAAACTTGAGTTGTCAAAGATGAAAATGATGTAGTGCCGCAAGTAAACAAACAAATACAAGGCCCTAACTTATCCTCCCCCATCCGTGTCCGATATTGGTTTTACTCAATGTGTAACTCGTGTAAATCAAAATTAAACTTAATTTAGTTTTAATCATGCATACAGACACAATAGACACCTATATACATCATCGATTAAAAATCCAGATGCATTGCCACAGCAGCAGACAGTATCCGGGTCTCACTACAATATACGAAGCAAAGCAGTATTACGTTGGTATTTTCAGACGGTTAGGGTGTAGTTCTTTTCCAGTCGAGCCGAATCATTTGTCGGTCACAATGAAAATGCATCACAATAATTTTAAAGGATGCGTGGGCTGATTTCCAGAGTAGCTACTAAGCCGTGGGTCCTGGATTCGAATCCAAGTCACGGAAAACATTGCATTCTTTCCCACATCTAGTCTTTTAATACTTATCTACATCCGTTCCTATCGCACCGGCACATGAAGCACTTTCTGGAAAAGTGAGAAAGAACCCATTAGGCATATATGGATGTAGCCCTTAACATATAATACGTAGACCCTGTAATCTGCGTCGTAAGTTGTATGATAACTTACGAAAACTGTCGGAGTTTTCAAAAGTTTTCATCATCATCATCATCATCATTATTACAGCCCACAATCCTGAGCCACCCACCACTAGAATCCTTGAATGTTTCATTAGGTCGTCACTTTTGTTACGGGCGACAATTTCTACAAAGTTCAAATTTCTACAAGGCTTGAAAATTTGTACAAAGTTTTCATACTGACAGAAAATTGAGCAGATCATTATCAGAAAATTTTGAAACGAAAACAATTTTTACATACTTGAGGATAAAATTATAATCTTTCAACACTCAAAAGCGTTGATACTTTTAATTAACTTTCGAATACCTTCGTTAATTTAATATAAATTTAAACTCTTTAAATTAAATTTTTATAATATTTTGGAAATACAAGAAATTAGTAGAGCACAGAAGAAATAGAGTAGTTTACCCAAATAAATTTAGTTCTTACTTAAAAGTGAAAATATTTATAACATTAACTTCTTATATGTTCTTTATTCATAAATTTTTCTTGCAAATTGAAACCTCCACCAGATTTTTCTTATATCGGACAAAAATTTTGTTATTTCAACTTTTTTTTTAATTTTTTGCCATATACTGAAGAAGAAGGTACTGAAAAGTCGATACAGTTAAAAACTATATATTATCGGTATCTAGGGAAACCTATCACTACTACGTGTTTACTTTGGAAAAAGCTTATTATTTCTATGATGAAGAAAAAACGAATTAAATATATTTTATTTATGTGTTTTAATTTAAATATTATGAAATTTAAGTTATTTTTATTTGTCTTTGTTATAATTTATTTGTCGAACGCCAACGAAATAGAAAAAAAAAGAATTTCAAATAATATAAAATTTGTGTGTGTGTGTGTGTCATTAAAAACAAGTTTTAGTGGAACAACTGTGGGGCGGATATGTTATGAGAACTATTAAGTTAAAAGGAGTATTGAGGCGTTGCGATTTTATTTATTTATTTAATAGTTTATGTGCACACATCCTTTGATAGGAAAAAGGAAAAAGAACACATGTGCAAAGGCACTGCTTGTTCCATGTTGAAATTTCTTCCACTAGGCCTATTGAAAGGTAACTACCTAAAAGAAAGAAAGGTAGACTCACTGTGCACTTTTATACAATATGCATCAAATGTATGTAAATATATTTACAGTGTTCTAGTATGGGATCTACATGGTTCATCTGAAGAATGAAAAATGAAACCATTTCATTCATATTCGATTATTTCTGGGATTTAGGCAATCGTGAAAAAAAATCGATATTTGTAGTGTATATGGAAGTAGAACAAAACAAACGCTGGCGTTCCTCTTCTGAATTATCTAGACGTTATTTTAGAATTTCAATACACATAGAGTAAAAGCAGTAGAAAGCCGGAGCAAGCAGCTTTATTTTACTTATTGCAAATTTCAATCTTTTATCAAAATGATGTAATGAATTGTTGGATAAATAATAGCACTCTTAACAGCTACTGAAAAACAATATCGCGACATTGTTAGAATTTCTGTATTCCGAAAAAAAATCAGTGTGACAGATGTCATATCTACAAAATCACACCGGTTTTATCACTCATGTTATCGAAGATCATTGCCGAAATAAAGAGGTAGCTCGCGCAAGGAAATTGCGAAAAAAAATGCCCCATACGGCAATTTAAACATTCCATCATCATTATCATTAAAACATATTATCAAAAGCTCACTTGTGAAAATAAGCGTTCCCTATTAATTGCCTCATAGGGGGCCATAATTTCATTAATTTTTCATCCACCCTTTCATTTTTCATTCCTTTATTTGCCATAGTTGCCACGCTTGGCAGGCGGGTAGGCGGGTGTTGTATCAGGAAAATTTCCTGATACAACACCATTTCCTGTTTCAATTTCTCCTTTTACTCCCCCTGGATGGTATGGTGATTGAAATTCTTATTTAAAACTGTACGCGCCTCCCTTGTTGGTAGATTTTATCATTTTCATCATATTAAATATAGTAAAAATGCTAAAATATACTAAAATAGAATAGAAACGGCGCACAGATTTTATGACACTTATATAATTTTTTTATTTACTAAGGTTTGATGATATTAATATAATTATAGAATAAATTAACATATAATCAACGTTACTCTTATTTTTATTTTTAAAAGAATAGGTACTTCAAATGCTTAAGAAAGATATGAGCATCGTGTTCCACTTATCCCTGAATCTTAAGGATCATTCTGTTAGCAAGTGGTTAGTCATTTTCGTTCTTCATTAATATTTATTATCTGAAACACAATTTTCTGATCATGAGATGATGTCATCCAGCTTTTTTCTTTTGTTTTGTTATCATTTTAGTGATGAACTCTTCTTCATTAACCCGTCATTAATACAGTCTATTCGAGATGGGCCTCTCCTCTTCATCATCATCATCATTACAGTCCTTCACAAGTCCACTGCCTAACTCTCCCCTTGTAGGTAGTATTTACCATAACTAGTACGCATGGCAAGCGGTATGTCGATAGCAGTACCAGATATCTTTATGAATATTTCTTATAATATGCATCTTATATAAAGGAATACAAAGGGTGGAATTAATGTCTTTTGTATATCTTATCAGTCAACCCGGGTAGATAATGCCCTAGGGCAAGTTAGAAGCCGTGGCTTGGTCATCCACGGTGAACGAAGAGGAACCCACATTAATGACCCGCGGTGAAGGGCCGGTCCGAAAATACCACTCGATTGGATTTGGCGAGGAATATTATTAACGGGATAAAATATTTAAGTGTATCAACTATAAAACAAAATACCAACACATAGATGATTGTATTGTCTTTAGTTGGTAATATGTTTTACTCTTTGACGTGGACTAATTGCAACAATTTATGAGCAACATTCGAGTTGCTTTTGAACAGTTCCGACACGTTACATATTTACAAAATGTACGAAACAGTGAATATGCCCTTTGTAAAAGCTTGTGGTAGCTGAAATACAGAATGGATTGCAAAGGTGTTCTCATATAACACGTAAAACCGACAAAAAAAGGAATATTTCGTTCACAAAACACACGTTGGGCTAATCAAGGGTTTGTGGTAGAGCCATGTTGCAGCTATATTATGGTTGTAGCACGAATGGGTCGGCTCGACCGGCGTAGGGCCACACTCTCACAGAATACCAGCGTAAAATAGCAGCTTCCTCTGGTACCATCAGGTGAGCCGCATGCTCGTTTGCCCCTCTCCTATAAAAAAAAAAAAGCTTAATGCTGCTGTGTTTCGTATGGTACCCACAGTAGAGAACCGGAGACCCTTTTTACTGGTAACGAAGCATTCCATTTTAGTCCTCACGGGTGACAACGCATCTGCATTTTGATTCTTAATCGAAGATAGATGTAGATGTCTATGGGTCACAGCAACCACTTACCATCAGGTGGACTGTGTGCTCAGTTGTCACCCTTATTCTATTAAAAAAATTAAAGCGTGAAATCTGAAAGGACGACAAACCACAAAATACATAATGTATCTCGGTACTAAATACGGATTGTATTTTAAGGTACAAAAAAGGTCTCCGGTTCTCTACACTCACCATACGAAACACTGCATCGTTATGCTGCTATTTTACGCTGGTATTATGTGAGAGCGTGTTCCTTCCCCGGTCGAGCAGGCCCATTCGTGCTACAACTATACTACTAATATAGCTGCAGCATGGCTCTATCACGTCAAAAATCTACCCAACGATTATATATTATAATATAAAGATTAATGATATGTTTTCGCTTTCAACTTTTAACTATGAAGCAACTGATCAATGGCCTTCGCGTCTATTGCAGACGATTTAATTTGTGTGTGGCTAGTGACATTTCTTTTGGAGACTATAATGACCGATCTGGGAGCATCAAAAGCACTCACATCTTGTGGATGCATGTGTAAGGTTAGGTGGAGTACTGTCGCTTTCTTTCCGCTTCGCTCTTTTTTCAGAAAGTTTCTCGAAACAAGCTCTGTTGTGTAGTTTTTGGCTTTCTTTGAGGTGGGTTATTCACTGTTACCTGTCCTTCACCAGCTTTTCTCACTCACCATACTCGATGTTGAATGGTTTTAAGTCAGCAACTATACCACTAAAAGGCATCATATTCATGTTTCCTTGACTGGATCACATACAATGGCATGTTAAAGATCCAGGTGCAATTACAATTCATGGTTTTGATAAGCCAATACATAAAGAAATATGTTTAAAAATTAATTAAAATTCCTACGCTTTAAACTTGGGTTGACAACTGCAATAAAAAAAAATTAAACTTGTTACGAGACGGGATAGAATAATAAATTATTTATTTAATTTGTCAATCAACACTCTTAAGTTTCAATAGCATTAGAATTTAGGATCATTTTGTAGCCTCATCACAAATATCATCAAGTATTAAAAAAAGGAAACACAAATTCAGGCTTTGATCATTAGACGAGCTCCTCAAACAAGTAAATAAAAGTTAAAAGACGATTACATAGTTGTTGACAATCGTACTTATTCAAATATATATTGCTTTCGCTAAAATTGTGTGTTTTTTATAGAAATAGGGGGACAAACTAGTACAAAGTCTACCTAATAGTAAAGTAGTTGCTTTGGCCAATAAACATTAACATGTATTCTCAGTTATGAATAATAATGCAGATGCGTTGTCATCTTAGATGAACGAATACGAAACACAAACAAAAACACTTATACTGCTATTGTGTTGGTATTCTTTGTGAACCTGGTACTTCCTTGGTCAAGTTGAGCCATTTGTCCTGCAGCTGAAATACAGCGTGGCTTTACCTCGTAAAAAGGGTCTCCGGTTCTCGTCGTTCACCGTACGAAACAAAGCAATATTATTGTTAAATCTTACGCTGGCATTCTGTATGAGCGTGGTGCTACCCTTGTCGAGCCGACCCACGATAAGGCTCGTGGCTCCACCACGATATAGCGCACAATTATTTTCAACACAATATAACATAACTTGTTAGTAATAAAGTAACATTATAAAATCGTAACCCTCACACCGTGGAGGCAGTTTACGTATATAAATTACACAAGGACAAATATCTAGATCTGGAATTATTTTGTAGGTCATACATGTATAATATACTTGTTTCGAGCGGCATTCGAACCAGCGACTCAAAGTGCCGCAACTCAATGCGAAGCCACTGCGCCATTTAGCCGTCAAATCTGTTATTGCATAACACATTCAGAATCGTGGTCATAATTGTCAATGTCTTCAAAGCAAGAGTGCGGATCAGTAAGTTAAATTGGCAATCGAATTATATATAAACACGGGAAGAAAGGTTTTAAAGTGACAGCCCAGTACCGGTAAACGAAGTGTAGAGCAACCTCCCACTAGATGAAGTGATGACCTCGTAAGACGTGCAGGAAGTCGATGGAAGCTGGTAGCTCAGGACCATGTTTTATGACGTTCCTTGGAGGAGGCCTATGTTCAGCAGTTTTGAAGTGCTATGATGATGAATCTGTTGACTGCGGTACCTTTGATCAGCAGTGTATGGACTAACAATCTATCAGGTGGACTTTTACTTGTATAAAAACCCGTAAAACTAGTCATAATCAAAGTTTTATTTAGTTACAAAAGAAACTGTTTGTAAAGGACTGACGACCTTTATGAGTCTTTCATTTTACTCAAACAAAGAAATGAGCAACAAGCTTGTAGACGTTAATGAGCTACAAGTTTTTGCCGAAATTAATCATCTTTAGTTTCTATACTAACAGGGCACAATCAAGTTAATGTGAACCATAATGCGTAATTTAAAATTAAAGTCAGTTTTCGTTTTATATATTTCTAATTATCAGTAGGTTTAGTAGTAAAAAAATGCTAAAGATTTTCTTAGGGTTGCAGGACATCTTTTCTGCCTATCTCTCCGTTTCGGTAGGTACGACCTCTCTTATCTATTTCTACCGCCCAGCAGCAGCGAGTGTACTGCTGTGATCCGCCCTGAAGAGTATAAAGAGCTAGTATAATTACGGAATGTAATACATTCCATCTTAGTCTCAGAGTTTCAAGAATTCATGTAGCCTTCTTTGTTTGTAGTTGGTTACAGATATCCATGGGCTGCTTAGATGTCTATCATCAGGTGGACAGTAGATTAAATTTAAAAAAGATAGCCTGGGTCATAATTCACATAACATAGATTCGAATTCCAGCCGAAACTAACACTTGTGCAAAACACCTATCGTTCTGTTTATTTATGATCTCGTTTCGTATTCAAGACTACCTCTATTTAAAACACCCTTCGGACAGATCGACATCAATAAAGACCGGGGCTCGATACTATAAAAACCCATTTATCTAAAGAGCTTTACCTCTAGTTGTTTAATTCATTTATTTTGTTTCCTACAAAATGGAAAAACATCGACTTTTCTAAGGCTTTTGACGCGGTCTACCGTTACGTGCAGTCCTTCATTGAAGTAGTGCGATTATTACCTTAAGAATCAGTCACAGTCTCTAATTTTCGCTGGTTTAAGGTTTCGTTTAAATTGATGTGCTCGGTCATATCCAAGTTCCAACATAGAGGCCTTATTTTTCTTAGTAATTATTAAGAAAATTTATTTGCTCGACGAAAGCTTCTTTTTGAGATATTTACTAAATAAAACTAAATACCAGGAAATACCACCCATGAATAATATTATTTTACTACAAAGCGACATTAACAAATACTAGCGACTTGAAATTGAAATGATCCTCTTTCATATTAAATTTACATTAAATTTAACTGGCATATAATACAAGAATATTGATATTTATCCACTTCGTGTTATTCTAAGTGTCGCGATAGACGACTTTAAAATAGGAGTAGGTATGCAAAAAGGGTCTTATAGCTTCCGACAGATCGCGGTTTACCATCTCGTTAACTTCTACAGCCTATCACAAGTCAAGCTGAACATAGACCTCTCCTATAGATTGCCACAAAATACGGTCCTGAGCCACCCGCATCCATCGACTGCCTACTTTTTGTATAAGGTCACTAGTGCTGCGTTACCCAACACTACGCTTGCACACATGTTGTTAACACCAGGTATATATTTTTTTAGCAAGTAAATGAAGCTGTACGATGATGCTGCCTAATTAAGTATGTCACATCCTCCAATGGTAGCCACGTTCCGGTAAGCGAAGTGTAGGGCGGGCCGCCCACTAGATGGAGTAACGACCTAGTAAGATATGCAGAAAGTCGATGGATGCAGGTGGCTCAGTACCGTGCTTTGTAGCATTCCTTAGGGGAGGCCTATGTTCAGCTGTAGACTTGTGAAGGGCTGTTATCATGATGATGATGGTGATGAAATTCAGCTGTTAGGGAAACAATATACTAGTTCGTAAGTGGTATTTCACAATTCCATTTTACCACTTAAATAATAAAAATTAAATGAAACACGACGGCGCACACTTAAACCGTTGAACCGTAACGCAATGCATCATTAAACTGACTCTTAAGCAAGAAAGGTTTCCGAAGAACTTTTATAAAGATCTCAAATTGTTTTCAACTGACTTCAAAAAAAGGAGGAGGTTCTGAATTCGACTGCATTTTTTTATGTGTGTTACCTCAGAACTTTTTTCTAGGCGAACCGATTTTGATGATTCTTTTCAAACGACTTCAAAAAAAAGGAGGGGGTTCTCAATTCGACTGTATATTTATGTGTGTTACCTCAGAACTTTTTTCTAGGTGAACCGATTTTGATGATATTTTTTTAAAGCTGGTGCTTTTCATGTTGTCCCATATAAATTTTATCAAGATCTGACCAATAATTTTGAGTAATCCTTAATAATGTTCTCCTTTTTTTTATATTGAAGTCGGTTGTACAAAATTTTTAATTTTACCACATGTAGATCGCACTCTTGTAATGTAAACATTTTAAAACCTTTGCATTTTTAGGCTTCACTTGGTAAGTAGATAAATTTCTGGAGCGGTGCTGAAACTTTTTAAAAACAACAAATATGTCTCGATGACATTTAACCCTTTCGCTGTCCCTTGTACTACATATAGGTCATTGCTATTGTCTTACATTTAAATCAGACAGTGACAGTGTTAACTAATTCATTTCAAAAAAATATTTATATGTATAGATTGAAGTCGCAATACTAAAAGTTATCCATCCATTCCAACAATCTATTACAGCCGTTCACATGTCCACTGCTGAACATACCCCAACCCCTCGCAAGGAATGCCATAAGAAACGGTTCTGAGCCAACTGCGTCTACCGACTTCATGTGTTACCAGATCGTCTCTCCATCTAGTAGGGGACCGGCCTACACTTCGTTTAACGGTACGAGGCTGCTACTCGAGAACCTTTATTCATAATATTTTTTATAAATCATTTAAAAATTAATAATCCCGTGCGGATTAAAAAACTAAATTAATAAAAAGAACCCTCTTTGGTTTTAATACGTTGTCATTAAAATGGTTCGAACACTGGCAACTATATTTTATTAAGTCCATTTATCTTACGTCCCCTTTTGCACAGATCGCTCTTCATAAGATTTTGACATCATGATATAACGATGGATCAGAAAGCTTTCAGAAATGTGTACCACGATATCTTTTAAAAGTTATCAATTTGACAGTCACTTTAAAAATAATATAACAAAGATTGACATTTAGAAACAACAACATTATGGATGATAATTTTTTTATGTTTTTTGTCTTATTTGTGTCGGGGTGCGAGGTGTCAGGACATGAGGTCTTTTTGACCTTTCCCATAACCAACTCAATGGACACCCATTTGACGAAATTAGTGGTGGATTCTTACCACCAATTTCGACAAATGGGTGTCGATTGAGTTGGTTATGGGAAAGGTCAAAAAGACCTCATATCCTTCGATAGATCGTGGTATACGTTCTCATATATGCTACATATAAAATACCGGCGACAGCGAGCAATACCAAAGGTATGCGACATCTGGTACGGCGATAGCCAAACCACTTAAGGATTGCGGCAAATCTTCTCTACAATGGGAGTTTATAACTTGGTAAGTTTGAATTTAATAAATAACATTCTCCTTATCGTATTTTTATCCTACTAAATATAAAACTTGCCATGTTAAAAAATCAATATCCAAAAACGTTACTAATTTTCTTTTTAGACAATTCTTACATTTCTATAATTATGATCTAAAAAACTGTTATGGACATTGGCACCCGTTCAGATCTCAACCCGGACGTTATTTGTATCATAGTTGGCCACTTTCCACATTTATGTTTTTGGTGAGATGTAGGAGATGTAACCCTTACCTCTTTTAATTAAAATATATTATTAGTATCAATATTTAAGTAAATTATATAAAACATATAAATAAATTGTGATGAATAAAATGTGTAATGATGATGATGATGATATTATAAAGTTTTGAGATTTGTATTTTTATCGACTTATATGTATTTATCCTTATTAGGCGAGAACTTAGGAAAAAAGATTCTTATTAATTTTATTGTAATAAAAACTATATACATCATTAAACTTTTATACGAGGGCGTCACTGAAAGTTTTTAGAACTGGCCACTTGTAAACGATATAATAAAATAATAAGTTCAAATTTTCAAAATGGAACTCTTTGCCAATATTATTGTGTATGTATTTTATTAATTTGTCATTTGTTTACGATTTGGCGGCAAATTGAAAATTGTCTGTGTCACGTCAGCATGAATTTAACGCGAGAAAATTTTCGTACAATGATTTTTTATGACTTTCGATGTCATTTAAGTCAACAAGAAAATTATGATAGACTTCGATTAGCCTTTAACGATGAAGCCCCATCTCGTGCGCCTGCTTACAACTGGTTTAATGAGTTTAAACGTGGTTGCACTAATCTCACCGATGATCTGCGTGAGGACGGCCTTCTACGGCGACGACTGAAGATAACATCAGTGTTGTGCGGCGTGTGATAGAGACTGACAAAAGAATGACTTATCAGCAGATTCGGACAAACTTAAGCATCGGTACGAGTTAAGTGGAAAAATCCTCCATGAACATGTAGCGGTCAGGAAGCTTTGTGCCCGGTGAATACCTCATAATTTGACAGAGGCCCAAAAACTCCGTCGTGTTGAATGGTGTCGTTAAATGATTCAAAGATTTAACGGAAGTGACTCAAATACTTACGGGTAACGAAAGCTGGATTTATTGTTATGATCCTGAAACTAAGAGACAGTCTGCTGTCTGGGTGTTTCCTTCCGAGGAGTTGCCAACTAAAGTGAAGAGAGTCGAAGCGTGGGAAAAAGATGGTGGCCTCGTTTTCGGAAGGAAAACAGTTACTGCAGGTGGTACACTAATAATTGTTTGCCACTTTTCTTGGAAAATTTTCGGGAGAAACGACCTCGCAGTAGGATCCTCCTTCACCACGACAACGCCTCGTTGCACACCGCCAAGCAAACAATTGACTACTTGGCGACGTCAGACCTAGAATTACTGGGTCACCTGCCCTATAAGCCCCGATCGCACCTTGCGATTTTTATTTATTTCCGAAAATAAAAGAAAAACTTCGAAATCGTTTTATGGACGCCGAGGAAGCAGTGGCTGCGTTTCAAAATTCCGTCGAAAAGACCCCTAAGGACGAGTGGGCAAAGTGCTTTTCTCAGTGATTCCATCGGATGCAGCGATGTATTGATGTAAATGGACACTATTTTCAAAAGATATAATAAAACTAATAACTTGCTAGTTTGTTCAGTTTTTGATTTTCTAAGAATTTTGATTTTCAGTGTCACCCTCGTATTTATCACAGCCTTGGCAAGTGTTTGTTCAAAATATCTCTTTTTTCAGAACTTTCAATGCTATAGTGTCGTTATATTGTTTGAGATGAAATATTGATTATTTTATTTGATTCAATATATGAAGACTAGTAATTAAAAAAATACAGATTTAATATTTTTACCTGTGTTAATTCCTTCTGTCGCCTCATGCAGTGGATATTCTTACACCGCCGCTACACAGGGGTATACATTGTAGCTTCATAAGTCTCGCCGCATACATTTAGAGATCTGTCTGTTCAATAGCCTGTAAGCGGACGTATCAGTTGAAGACTGCAGTCTAATATCCTCCTATGAGGCAACTTATGAGAGAGACTAATATTCAACGGTAGACTGAGTAGAATGAAAATGAGCAAACCAAGTTCGATCTTCGCCGACACCACTGAAATAATCAATGACAATTTTAAGTATTAGTACTACGTGCTCTTTTTTTAGTATTACATTATGTTAATCAAAAAGTATTCGTACTAATTTTCAAGTTACAAAAATCATTTGATAATTTTTTTCCATACAAATTTGAAATTGACCCATAAAAAAGTTTCTTAAAAACTAGAATACCATATTTGACCCTCAAAGGGTTTAAATTTTCTAAAATCCTTTCTTAGTGAATGCCTACGTAATAAAAGGAAGTTACTGTTCCAATTTCACGCTTCCAGCGGTTTGAGCTATGCATCTAAATACATTTTTTTTCATACAAAATTTGCGCCCATGTTTTAAAATCCTAAGGGTAAATTTTATTATTTTGGAGCATTAAATATTTTTTCTCCATACTAAATTGAACACCCTCTGGTCCTGTCTTGAAACCGCAAATTACGTATTCATTTTTTTTATACTGTACTTTCAGTAAATATCGAGTCAATCGCCCCATAAAATAAAAATAAAACCAATCAAACTGTAACACCCTCTTTCACTCTCTTAGGGTCGAATTTTCATAGTCCTTTCTTAGTGGATATCTACGTCTTAAAGGTAACTTCTGCTCAAATTTTGGATTTCTAAGTCAAGCAGTTTTGACTGTGTATTGGTAAATGAGTCAGCCACTTAGTATATACAGAGCATATAGTAGATAAACAGTAAACAATGTGACACCTGTCGGTAAATGGCAAAACTAAATCTACGGCTAATTTAGATCTATTTTGTTCGTTTTAACTGTGTCCATTATAAATGAAATTTCATAAACGCTATTTGCAAACGATATAAAAACATCTGTGCAGTTCACAAGAGGTAGAAGTGAAACCTTCAGAAAACACTATACTCTATTGTCTATCTTCTGTCTCATTCTCTCATGGGCTAAATCCGTAGATGTATGTTTGTCTCCTTTTAGTGTCGCGTTTTCGTTTCATCGAGTTTGAAATTACAACTTACTAAAGAAATATTCACTTCAAAAACCTTCAGTTATAAAATAAGGATTTTGTTAATTATAAGTGTTTTGTAATAACATGTACTTTATTACAAAAACAAAATTTTAAAATTTAAGTAAAGAGAACTAATGCGTCAGGACAGCGCGAAAGCAGGGATGTTGATCTGAGATATATTATTCGGAGAATCGGTTTTCCGGCCCAAAAGATCGAATTTTTAAATCGATATGCAGTACTGAATCGATCCAGTGAATCGATCGATATTCACCTGAAAATTGCCATTCGATTTTTTTTGTTTTAGTAAAAACCATAAAATTATTTACAATTACTTGCGTGTATCCGTAATATTACGGTGTTGCCGGTTAAATGGTTAATTACTCTAAAACTCGCGAGATGGCTGTATGCTTAGTTTCCTTCGCCTCTATTTATCACGGCCTTCACTCAAACGCCATGAAGTATATGAGTATCGTGAGATCATCTGTTCTTTGTGAGCACTTTTTTTCAATTGCCAGCAACATCGCAAGTGATGAGCTGAACCGCTTGGATCCCAGTAGACTTGACAGACTATTGTTTTTAAAAAGTTTAGATAAGAAGCATTGGGAACTTTAACTTTTTCGTGTAATAAATACATTTTGAAAATAAATGTCTTCTTTCATACCTGATCTGACTTTGATATGTTAATAAAATAATTGTTATTATTGAATTCCTTGAACTAAAAAAACTGATTTTACTGATAAGAGATCATTTATTATGGCATCTTTCTGGTTTTTCATAAAATGGATTTATATTTCCATTATAAATGTAAACTTGAAAAAATCGATTATTTAGAAATCGATCTTTTAGACCTCGATTTTTTTGTGAATCGATACATCAGCTTACGATTCGAATCAATTTAAAAATCGATCTTTTTTGGTAAGAATCGCCATTCCTACGCGAAAGACTTCGACGCCTCAAGACATGAGAAAATGTCTATACCTAGCCGTGGGCCATATTTAGGCTGTAAATTTATCAGCCTTTTGGCTTTTACAGCTTCATCAGATCCAGTACCAAATATTTTCAGATGTGTTTTATATCATAACTTGTGTATAATAAAACCAAACCGTGCTCTAAAATACTTATAGCGCCATCTAGACGGAATAATAGTAATTAGTTCATTATTACACTAAAACAAAACTACATAATATGATATTTAGAAAATAACGGTTAGGAATAATATAGACAACTCAAAATCGGATAATGTAGATAGCATGATGTAATTTTATTGTAATAAAACTATATACATCATTAAACTTTTATACGAGGGCGTCACTGAAAGTTTTTAGAACTGGCCACTTGTAAACGATATAATAAAATAATAAGTTCAAATTTTCAAAATGGAACTCTTTGCCAATATTATTGTGTATGTATTTTATTAATTTGTCATTTGTTTACGATTTGGCGGCAAATTGAAAATTGTCTGTGTCACGTCAGCATGAATTTAACGCGAGAAAATTTTCGTACAATGATTTTTTATGACTTTCGATGTCATTTAAGTCAACAAGAAAATTATGATAGACTTCGATTAGCCTTTAACGATGAAGCCCCATCTCGTGCGCCTGCTTACAACTGGTTTAATGAGTTTAAAGGTGGTTGCACTAATCTCACCGATAATCTGCGTGAGGGACGGCCTTCTACGGCGACGACTGTAGAGAACATCAGTGTTGTGCGGCGTGTGATAGAGACGTGTGACAAAAGAGTGACTTATCAGCAGATTCGGACAAACTTAAGCATCGGTACGAGTCAAGTGGAAAAAATCCTCCATGAACATGTAGCGGTCAGGAAGCTTTGTGCCCGGTGAATACCTCATAATTTGACAGAGGCCCAAAAACTCCGTCGTGTTGAATGGTGTCGTTAAATGATTCAAAGATTTAACGGAAGTGACTCAAATACTTACGGGTAACGAAAGCTGGATTTATTGTTATGATCCTGAAACTAAGAGACAGTCTGCTGTCTGGGTGTTTCCTTCCGAGGAGTTGCCAACTAAAGTGAAGAGAGGTCGAAGCGTGGGAAAAAATATGGCGGCCTCGTTCTTCGGAAGGACAGGTCATTACGCAACAATTGTTTTAGAGGATCGAAAAACAGTTACTGCAGAGTGGTACACTAATAATTGCTTGCCACTTTTCTTTTATTGTTCGGGAGAAACGACCTCGCAGTAGGATCCTCCTTCACCACGACAACGCCTCGTTGCACACCGCCAAGCAAACAATTGACTACTTGGCGACGTCAGACCTAGAATTACTGGGTCACCTGCCCTATAAGCCCCGACCGCACCTTGCGATTTTTATTTATTTCCGAAAATAAAAGAAAAACTTCGAGGAAATCGTTTTATGGACGCCGAGGAAGCAGTGGCTGCGTTTCAAAATGCCGTTGAAAAGACCCCTAAGGACGAGTGGGCAAAGTGCTTTTCTCAGTGATTCCATCGGATGCAGCGATGTATTGATGTAAATGGACACTATTTTCAAAAGATATAATAAAACTAATAACTTGCTAGTTTGTTCAGTTTTTGATTTTCTAAGAATTTTGATTTTCAGTGTCACCCTCGTATTTATCACAGCCTTGGCAAGTGTTTGTTCAAAATATCTCTTTTTTCAGAACTTTCAATGCTATAGTGTCGTTATATTGTTTGAGATGAAATATTGATTATTTTATTTGATTCAATATATGAAGACTAGTAATTAAAAAAATACAGATTTAATATTTTTACCTGTGTTAATTCCTTCTGTCCTCATGCAGTGGATATTCTTACACCACCGCTACACGGGGTATACATTGTAGCTTCATAAGTCTCGCCGCATACATTTAGAGATCTGTCTGTTCAATAGCCTGTAAGCGGACGTATCAGTTGAAGACTGCAGTCTAATATCCTCCTATGAGGCAACATGAGAGAGACTAATATTCAACGGTAGACTGAGTAGAATGAAAATGAGCAAACCAAGTTCGATCTTCCCTGACACCACTGAAATAATCAATGACAATTTTAAGTATTAGTACTACGTGCTCTTTTTTAGTATTACATTATGTTAATCAAAAGTATTCGTACTAATTTTCAAGTTACAAAATCATTTGATAATTTTTTCCATACAAATTTGAAATTGATAAAAAAGTTTCTTAAAAACTAGAATACCATATTTGACCCTCAAAGGGTTTAAATTTTCTAAAATCCTTTCTTAGTGAATGCCTACGTAATAAAAGGAAGTTACTGTTCCAATTTCACGCTTCCAGCGGTTTGAGCTATGCATCTAAATACATTTTTTTTCATACAAAATTTGCGCCCATGTTTTAAAATCCTAAGGGTAAATTTTATTATTTTGGAGCATTAAATATTTTTTCTCCATACTAAATTGAACACCCTCTGGTCCTGTCTTGAAACCGCAAATTACGTATTCATTTTTTTTATACTGTATTTTCAGTAAATATCGAGTCAATCGCCCCATAAAATAAAAATAAAATCAATCAAACTGTAACACCCTCTTTCACTCTCTTAGGGGTCGAATTTTTCATAGTCCTTTCTTAGTGGATATCTACGTCTTAAAAGGTACCTTCTGTTCAAATTTTGGATTTCTAAGTCAAGCAGTTTTAGCTGTGTATTGGTAAATGAGTCAGCCACTTAGTATATACAGAGCATATAGTAGATAAACAGTAAACAATGTGACACCTGTCGGTAAATGGCAAAACTAAATCTACGGCTAATTTAGTTCTATTTTGTTGGTTTTAACTGTATCCATTATAAATGAAATTTCATAAACGCTATTACGCAAACGTTATAAAAAAACATCTGTGCAGTTCACAAGAGGTAGAAGTGAAACCTTCAGAAAAACACTATACTCTATTGTCTATCTTCTGTCTCATTCTCTCGCAGGCTAAATCCCGTAGATGTATGTTTGTCTCTTTTTAGTGTCGCGTTTTCGTTTCATCGAGTTATAAATTACAACTTACTAAAGAAAGTTTCACTTCAAAAAACCTTCAGTTATAAAATAAGGATTTTGCTTCATTATAAGTATTTTGTAATAACATGTACTTTATTACAAAAACAAAATTTTAAAAATTAAGTAAAGAGAACTAATGCGTCAGGACAGCGCGAAAGCAGGGATGGCGATCTGAGATATATTAATCGAAGAATCGATTTTTCTGGCCCAAAAGATCGAATTTTTAAATCGATATGCAGTACTGAATCGATCCAGTGAATCGATATTTCACCCTTGAAAATCGCCATTCGATTTTTTTTGTTTTAGTAAAAACCATAAAATTATTTACAATTACTTGCGTGTATCCGTAATATTACGGTGTTGCCGGTTAAATGGTTAATTACTCTAAAACTCGCGAGATGGCTGTATGCTTAGTTTCCTTCGCCTCTATTTATCACGGCCTTCACTCAAACGCCATGAAGTATATGAGTATCGTGAGATCATCTGTTCTTTGTGAGCACTTTTTTTCAATTGCCAGCAACATCGCAAGTGATGAGCTGAACCGCTTGGATCCCAGTAGACTTGACAGACTATTGTTTTTAAAAAGTTTAGATAAGAAGCATTGGGAACTTTAACTTTTTCGTGTAATAAATACATTTTGAAAATAAATGTCTTCTTTCATACCTGATCTGACTTTGATATGGTAATAAAAATAATTGATATTATTGAATTCCCTGAACTAAAAAAAATGATTTTATTGATAATAGATCATTTATTATGGTATCTTTCTTGCTTTCATAAAATTGATTTATATTTACATTATAAATGCAAACTTGAAAAAAAAATCTATTTTTTTTTAAATCGATCTTTTAGACCTCGATTTTTTTGTGAATCGATACATCAGCTTACGATTCGAATCAATTTAAAAATCGATCTTTTTTGGTAAGAATCGCCATTCCTACGCGAAAGACTTCGACGCCTCAAGACATGAGAAAATGTCTATACCTAGCCGTGGGCCATATTTAGGCTGTAAATTTATCAGCCTTTTGGCTTTTACAGCTTCATCAGATCCAGTACCAAATATTTTCAGATGTGTTTTATATCATAACTTGTGTATAATAAAACCAAACCGTGCTCTAAAATACTTATAGCGCCATCTAGACGGAATAATAGTAATTAGTTCATTATTACACTAAAACAAAACTACATAATATGATATTTAGAAAATAACGGTTAGGAATAATATAGACAACTCAAAATCGGATAATGTAGCGGTTCCACCCCTACGTAACACAATAATGAAAGTTGCATCCAAATCCGTTCTCTGGTTTTTGTGTGATGCGTGTCCAGACAAACAGACAGATAACGATTTCAAAAAATTTCGTTTTGGCATCTGTATCGATAGTATAGTATTCAAATTAAAAAATATATTCAATGCGCAAAGCAGGTATGCGTAGGCATTTCCCCTCATAAAAATAAAATAAAAAAGAAGGTCCGTTACTCTTCTTACTGAATATTCACGTTACAGAACGGAGAGAAACAAGAGCACAATCATCTCCTTAGCTCTCTGTCTATACTTGAGTTTTACCATACGAAAAAGAGTGAGGTACCACATCTTGGTTCTGTAAGTTAACAGTGAGAAAAATCCAGCACACATTTCGCCTGACGGTGAGTGATTGCTGTGTGTGTCTAAACACCTATCTATCCTTAATCAAGAATCAAAATTCAAATGCTGTGTTGTAAAACAAGCTAGGTGGATAATATCACTAAATTATGCTGAGTGAAGTCACATAAAGCTTAATGATTACATTTTCTTCAGAGAGACAAAGAACTGAAGAACTTCATTTTGTACACACACATTATTAGATTATAAAACATGTTGACGTTGGACAAACGAAATTTTAATTGCTTACGTCGAAAATTCAAAAAGTCGAAGAGTTTTCATTTTATTTAGTATTTACACCCGTATTCACAAACATTAGAGACTAATTAGTCGTAGGTACAGAAAACTTAATCATAAACTTAACTTAATTAATTTTTCTTAGTGGTCAGCCACCGCAGAGTCTACTTCTAAAGGCGAAACACGTGTGGTCTTTTCTAGTGTAGTGGTCTATATATTTAAATCTCTTTGTGTAGTGGTGTTAGTGCACATAATTGAGGGAGGACGGGAGGTGCTCTTCAAACTAAGTAAGACACGTCATTTTATTTCATTACTCGGATCTAAGCAAATAAATTTTAACAACTTTAATTAATCATTAACTACGCTTGAGAGACGAACTACAATGCGCAATTTGTTATATCTGAAAAATTGCGATGGATTACAGTAGCGAAAAAGGGTATGATAAGTATATCCTTAATAAAGAAAATAAACCTACAAAGAACAATCTACACAAGAACAGTGGGGTTGGGTTTGAAAGTAAGTCGCCTGAATTTGAGGATTCTGTCACTGTGGAGGGGTCAAGGGGGTTTATCTGAAGCACCCCCATGCGATTGTTGCTGCCGGAGCAGCGTCGACGTATTTTTAATTATTTTTTAAAAATATTGGTAAATCACTAACTAGACGTGACAAGAAACGTACATTTATCTAAATTCTAACGTTTTTGACGTTGAATCTGTCAGTCATCTCAAAAATGATAAAAGCGTAAAATAGACAGATATAGTGACTTTACGTCATTCCGTTGCTTCCGAGTTTCAGTGAATGTGCTCCCTAACGTTTTTATCTGCCTCCTCCTGTTTTTCGACGACTTC
The DNA here is from genome assembly GCA_029286625.1 of Parnassius orleans. Lineage (NCBI taxonomy): Eukaryota > Metazoa > Arthropoda > Insecta > Lepidoptera > Papilionidae > Parnassius > Parnassius orleans. The sequence goes on from JAGSMP010000037.1 coordinate 4,384,752, forward strand.
GCTAAGCTTCGCTAATTTCGCAAAGGTCCTTTTTTATAAATGGTGGCAGCTATAAATTATGTTTATAAATTAAAGTAATTATAAAAGTTTTTTTTTTTTGGTGTTTTAATGAGTGCAAGAGCGAGCGAAGCGAGCTCGTGACTTGGGGCACCCTGACTCGGACAGGTTAGGTTAGAAGGGGATGGAGGGGTCGAGTGAGCGAGCGCATAGACCCCGCCATCCCCTTCGTGATTATTTTTTTATAAACCACTCAGAAGTAGGAGCCCCGCAAAGCTTGGCTCTTGGCAATTCAGGCGACTTACTTTCAAACCTTACCCGAAAAGTGATAATCCTTTTGATACAGTGCCGATGAATTTGAAATTTTCTATAGATTAATATATATATTAGATAGAACACGGGCAAAGAGTATATAAGTCATTACGAATAGATTATTATTATATGCTATCACTATGGTTTAACACGGGTTATGAAGAGAAAATTTAATCTCAACCGTAGATTGACCATCTGAATTTATTTACAATGTTATGTATTTATAAAAATATCAGTGTCTATTTATAGTCAGTCAACTTGAATGAAGTTCCATCAGAACTTTAACAAATCACAACGCCCCATTCAATGCTATTACGCTAGCTACGCTAATAACGCTAGTACACACAACAATGAATCTTTTGAGAATTGTTTACGAAATCAATGGTTGTAAATACAACCGGTATAAATTACCAATTTTATTTGTAGTTGCATTTCTATTTGATTGTAGTTGTATTTTCTAACGATTAGCCGATGGGGACAATATTAAAGTTTCATTCATGCGGTTTTAGGATATTATATCATAACTTGAAATCTACTAAGCCTGGCCTAAAGTGATATACTATACTAGGTTTATTAACAAAAAAATCTACATTATAGATTTAGATAATCAAAGTAAAAACCGACGGCCTTAATTATAATGGTTGATTGTCGCTTACTTAAATTAAGCATTAATTATCTCTACCTGTCTCTTTCTATTGTCAATTATAAAATGAAATTTTTTTTGACAAACATTAATTGCAGTGCATTTTATAAATTGTAGTGCAAGTATTAACTTTAAGTATGTTGTTAAAACATTATATGCACATCATGTATAATATTTGAGAAATTAAATCTATTACGTTCTCAAAATTTGGAAACGTTAGTTATAACATAGCCTCATAGGTAAAGAGCCTACACAGCAGCGAGAACATGAGCATTGACGTCAACGGATGCAATCGGAGCTCTGCAATATATCTTTACCTTATTTTTAATGTAATAATTAAAATTCATTCTAGATCTAGCATCGATCTGATTCACTTTTATTTTATTTGTATTTTATGTGTTGGGTCCTTCGGCTGCAGTTAACGTAATTGGCGCAGTCGGTAGGATACTCAAAAGTTAGTTAGGCTATCGTAGCTTTCAAGCTTTAAACGAGTATTCGAACCTACTACGGACCAACTGCGAGCCAAGAGGATACATCAAGACATCGATCCCGAGAAAACCGAGATGAAATTTATGTAAGTGCACCAGAATTTTATCTAGTGTTGCTTCCTTTTTCCTAGTGTAAATCTTTCCTGTCAAAATTTTCCATCCAAGGAAATCATCCCACTGTGACCCTACATCGCGTAGGCAGCCACGTAGACAGAGTTTAGATTATAATAGAGATTTAAGTTGTTATTTAGAGTTAGATATAATTACCGAGGAATCAAAAATGGCCCAGGACCCTGACACTATTTTTAAAGTTTTACGCCCAGTGCCAGAGTTCGACGGCAACCCTAATGTACTAACTAGATTTATAAAATTATGTGACCAAATATGTGCTGCATACCTAAGTAATGATCCTGGCAGTGAACTATCGAACTTATGCCTGCTTAACGGGATATTAAATAAAATAACTGGACCCGCCGCGACCACTTTAAATTCAAATGGTATTCCTGAAAGCTGGCATGGCATTCGTACAGCATTAATTAATAACTTTTCGGATCAAAGAGACGAAACGGCGCTCTACAATGACCTCTCGTTAGCTACTCAGGGAAACAGCTCTCCCCAAGAATTTTATGCACGATGTCAGACACTGTTCAGCACTATCATGACGTATGTTACGCTTCATGAAACCTTGCATACTACAATAGAAGCCAAACGTACATTATATAAAAATCTAACGAAGCAAGCTTTCGTACGCGGTTTAAAAGAGCCACTTAACTCACGAATACGTTGCATGCGTCCTGATACCGTTGAAAAAGCCTTGGAATTTGTACAGGAAGAACTGAACGTTATGTACTTGCAACAACGCAGTGAATCTTTCGCTGAGAGGAAACCTCAAGCATCTAAGCCTCTCCAACCTAGCCATATGACCTTACCTTTGCAAAAACCATTCAGTTTTCCTGCACCGATGCCAATGCCTAATTTACAGCGACCTTTACATGTACCACAACAACAAGTTTTCAGGCCTAACATGCCACCACAGTATAATATGCCTACGCGAACACAACAAATGTTCCGCGCTTTGCCAACTAATTATACACCCCATAATAATACGTTTAAATTACCAAATAGGAATCCACCCCATGACTCAGGCCGAAGACTATAGTGGCGTTAGCCATTACGTACCTAAACCAATGCCTCCGACAGGACTGACCGGTCACGATTGGCGCAAATACGGTAACCCGCCACCTTCAAATTACTTCTAAAGTAGGGAAATTAATTTTAACGAATTTACAGATTACAATAGTTACTATTATCCTGAACACCAATACGACTATTACGACTATAATGATAATTACGACTATACCAATACTGTGACCTATGACTATGACGACACACAGCATTACCAAAATCATGACGCAACTGAGAGAAACGAACAAGATGACGTAGACTGCCAACCTTCTACAAGCAGTTCGACTCAGGATTTTCAAAAGACTCGTCCTTTAAAAAAGCCAAAATAGAAGTAAACTTACATACGCAGAGACAGCTTCCATATATATGTCTAATATAATGTCTAACCCTCCGTTAAAATTTCTAATCGATACCGGGGCGAATCAGTCCTTCATAAGTCCAGAAGCCATACAAAAATATTTTTCACATATACCTTTAAATTATGATCCGTTCGAGGTAACCAATGTGCATGCTACAACTAGGAATAATTATTCGATAACTATTCCATGTTTTTCCGAATTCCAAGAGCCTGATAGTATTAAATTATATATTTATAAATTTCACGATTACTTCGATGGCCTTATTGGTCTCGACCTTTTAGAGAAATGGGAAGCTAGAATAGATTTAAAGGATAGATTACTTGTAACACGATTAGCTAACAACCCCTTAATGTATAACTCTAGGAATGTTAATTATTACGAGGACGTGATACCATCCCAATCTTCAAAATTGATAAAACTACCTATTAATGTCCATGACGGAGAAGCCTTAGTTAGCGAACAGTATATCTCTAATTGCGTCATAAACGAATGCCTAACATTAGTGTCGAATAACCGCGGTATTATAGAGGTATTTGACCCGACTCCGCACGATATAATTTTCTCCCTAGATCGCCCAATATGTGCCGAGACGTATAATGTCGAGTCCTCTCACAACGTTCAACCACTCCCACGTTACAAAGAAGTATTATCACGTTTACGCACTGACCATCTAAATGCCGAAGAACGCGCTAATTTAGAAAGATTATGTGCCAAATACGCTGACGTTTTTTATATAGAAGGCGAACAACTAACATTTACTAATAAAATAAAGCATAGCATCCGGACCACTGATGAGATACCGATATATACTAAAAGCTATCGGTACCCATACGTTCATAGAGACGAAGTTAAACAACAAATCAGTAAAATGTTAGAGCAAGGTATAATTCGTCCATCCGAATCTGCATGGAGCTCTCCCATCTGGATAGTTCCTAAAAAAGTTGATGCTTCTGGAAAGACTAAATGGCGACTCGTAGTCAATACCCAATCCCGAATATATCGGATGTACTAGATAAGTTAGAAAATTGCCAATACTTCACAACCTTGGATTTAGCCAGTGGATTTTACCAGTTCGAAATGAACCCTAGTGACATCCCGAAAACAGTATTCAACGTTGAACATGGGCATTTCGAGTTCTTACGGATGCCCATGGGCTTAAAGAACTCACCATCTACATTTCAGCGTGTCATGGATAACGTGCTCCGCGACCTCCAAAATACAGTTTGTCTAGTGTACTTAGATGATATTATTGTGTTTCAGTAATCACCAGGTGGTCAGTTCGTTCAATAGAGAAACGGTTTTAAGAGGTGGCTTGTTAATATTAGCTAGTAAATTATTATCATGTAAGGAACGTAAAGATATTGTGAGCCTCTCTGTTGAGCGAACTGTAGAAATGGCTTGTGTTGAGTTTGAGCACCTCATTGTTGTGTGCGTCTACAGACCCCATGTTCTATATACAATACTTTTGAAAAAATTATGGAGGAAGTTTTTGTTAAGCTTAATAAACAGAATAAATCTGTTGTAATATGTGGAGACTTTAATATCAATCTCCTAGAAGCTTCCTCCACCAATATTAAATTTAGATCATTGTTTAAATCATATGGTCTTTTTAATTTATTTTAGAGCCAACGCGTATTACTAAATGTAGTGCAACATGTATAGATAACATTTTTACAAATGTTGCCGTTGCATAAATGTATAATTCAAAAATTGAGTTCTGATCACTGTGGACAGTTAGTTTCGTTACCTTATGTTCACAAAAAGCAAGTAGATGAGAAAATTGTGTTTGTTCCTAAATGCACGTCGCTTGGAGAAGTTTAGAAGTAACATAGTGAAGAAACTTCCATCACTTTCATACCAAAATGATCCTAATTTTTGTATGGAACAGTGTTTAAACTTATTTGCAATGAATTTGATAATATTTTTACTTCTAAAACGTTCTCCTTGAACAGTCGAAGGCTTTCAATGAATGGGCGACAGTAGAGTCCATAAGAGAGACAAAGGTTATATGAACTTTACCATGAAAGGTCATATAACCCTAGCGTCGAATTTAGGAATATGTTAAAAATATTCAAAAATATTTAAAGGAGTGTGCTCCAAAGCCAAGTCTTTGCATTTGAGCAACAAAATTAAGACGGCTTCTAATAAAATTAAAATGACGTGGAGTATAATTAATAGTGAAACTGGTAAGGTCAACTCGCAATTCAAACTACCGGTTGAGTTTAACAACAAATTAACGGAATCAGATCAGGATGTTGCAATGGTTTTTGAGAAGTATTTTACGGATATTCCGATCTTAACCACTATGTCACTGAATTCTTCTCCTGCCGTCGCCGAATCATTGCTTAAACAAAATGTAAATGCGTACAAAGAATTTTACATTTCATAAAATATCATCAAAAGATATTGTAAAATATTTTAAAACTATTGATGTTAAGAAAACTGGGATCTGTGGGGCATTTCCGTTAAAGTTATTGCGTCTATAATTGATATAATCGCGCCTCAACTAGCTATTATTTTTAATACTAGTATCGAATATGGTGTGTTTCCTGATTTGATGAAGCATAGTAAAGTAATACCTTTATTTAAATCTGGTAGTACATTAGACCCCGCCAATTTTAGACCCATTTCTGTACTGCCAACACTAAGTAAAATTTTGAAAAATTATTCTTGATCAAATGTTAATTTTTTTAATGTTAATAATTTACTTCATAAAATCAATTCGGTTTCACAAGGGTCGCTCGACAACTGATGCTGGTGTTGAGCTGATTAAATATATTTTCAATGCATGGGAGAATTCACAGGATGCTTTGGGTATATTCTGTGACCTATCCAAAGCCTTCGATTGTGTTCACCATGAAACATTAATCAAAACTACAACACTACGGTGTAAGTAATGCTCTTAAATTAATTGTTTCATATTTAAGTAACAGAACTCAAAAAGTTGTCATTAATAGTATGAGCCTCTTCCGGGTCGATAGTACAAATGAGCGTGCCTCAAGGCTCAATTCTCGGCCCTTTCTGTTTCTTGTATATATTAATGACTTACCTTACATAGTAGGATAACCATAATATAGTATTATTTGCTGATGACACTTCATTAATTTTCAAATTAAAACGACAATTATTAAAATATGACGAAGTAAATAATGCTATATCTAAATTAGTAAATTGGTTTAATGTTAATAACTTGCATTTAAATAGCACTAAAACGAAATGTATGAAGTTCATGACTCAAATGTCAGACAATTAAATACTAATGTAATTTTAAATGGGGAGGAACTGAGTCTTGTCGATACCACCATTTTCTTGAATAACACTAGACGCGAAGCTTCAATGGAGCCCCATATATCAAAGTTAGCAAGCAGACTTAGTTCTGCAGCATATGCTGTAAAAAGATTAAAAATCTTACCAGTGTGGAAACAGCTAGACTTGTTTACTTTAGCTATTTCCATAGCATAATGTCCTATGGTATTTTGCTATGGGGACACGCAACTGACACTGAAATTATATTTGTTTTACAGAAGGGCCATAAGAGCAATCTATGATTTAAAACCTAAAGAGTCGCTCAGACAAAAATTTAAGGAAATTAATATATTAACTTTGGCCTCTCAATACATTTATGAAAATGTAATGTACGTACACAAAAATAAAAGTAGTTATACAAAATAAGTGATATTCATTCTGTAAATACTAGGAACAAACACAAGCTAGTAGTACCAGTTACTGACTCCACTGAGTCAGTAATTCATTCTTGGGGCGATGTATACGCTTTACAACAAAATCCCAGAAAATATACAAAATTCGACCAGCTCAAAATTCAAAAACTTTATTAAACATAGTTTGTATAAAAGGTTATTATAATGTTAAGGAATTTATGGATGATAATAACCCTGGAATGAGGTGTTCGCCAGGCTGTTTCTAATTTGTTTTGTGTGGTTAATTGTGTAATATACATGATTGTAAGCTGTTATTTAAAAAGTCCTGCTGGGTTTCTTGCTGGTTCTTCCCAGGACAGAGGTTTTTTTTCGAACCAGTGGTAATTAGACAAAAGAGTGACTTTCAATAAGTATTATTTATAATCTATATTGAATAAAAAAGTTTCTGTTTCTGTTTCTGTTTCTGTTTCAGCACTTCTTTGCAAGAGCACATGGTAAATCTCGAGAAAGTATTTCAGAAACTACGGGAATCCAATTTTAAAATACAATTTCTTAAATTGGAAACCGCTTATTTAGGACATATAATTAGCAAAGATGCCATTAAGCCAAATCCTAGCAAAATATCAGCCATAGAGAAGTATCCATTACCCAAAACCGCAAAAGAAATTAAACAGTTTTTAGGCCTTATAGGTTATAATCGCAAGTTCATCCCAGACTTTGCTCGAATTACTAAACCTCTGACACAATGTCTAAAAAAGGGACGAAAAATAACTCTTGACATAGACTATATTAACTGCTTCGAAAAATGTAAGACTCTCTTGACCAACGACCCAATCCTCCAATATCCTGACTTCAACAAATAATTCATCCTAACCACTGACGCACCATAGGATCAGACAAACCTGTATTTTACGCTTCTAGAACTCTAAATGAGAGCGAAGTGAACTACAGCACTATACAGAAAGAACTCCTTGCCATTGTGTGGGCAACCAAGTACTTTAGACCTTATCTGTTTGGCCGTACTTTTAAAATCTTAACTGATCATAAACCCCTTCAGTGGGTAATTAATCTTAAGGAACCGAACTCGCGACTTACTAGGTGGAAATTAAAATTAAGCGAATACGATTTTTCTGTCATATACAAAAAAGGAAAAAATAACACCAATGCCGATGCGCTTTCACGGGTGGAAATACATAACGAAGAATCATGTTCTATGTTAGCTAACCCATCAGCAAAAACAGCCCATAGCACTGGCTCGACAACTCTAACGGCCCACACAAGCCAAGAAAATCCGATCCTCGAAATTCCCATCACCAACGAACCTCTTAATAAATTCCACAGACAGTTAATACTAACAATTGTAGGCGACATAAAAAGACGACCAATAGTGACCACACTTTTTGATACACATACTCGAACAGCTGTACAGATAAGACAACCGGAAATGGAAGTAGACCTTGTCAACGCCATAAAAGAATACGTGAACCCAAAAGTCAAAACCGGATTACTAATTAACCCCCCTCTTTGCATGTATGACGTCATTACAATCTTACAAGATAAATTTAGAAGCTCATCTATGAATCTTGTCTTAACTAAAGTGGAAGTCGAAAATGTAAAAGAATATTTGCAACAACAAGAAATAATAAAGAATTACCACGAAGGTAAAACCAACCATCGCGGTTTGATGAGTATCGTTTATCATTTAAACTCTCGTTTCCTGGCCCTTTCCAAACGATACTATTGGCCTAAAATGAGAGAACACATTACGAAATATATTAATGAATGCACCATATGTGGTCAGGCTAAGTACGATAGGAAACCTATAAAACCTCAACTCAATATCGTTCCCCCCGCTAGCAAACCTTTCGAGATTATCCATATGGACATGTTCACAGTACATAATGAAAAGTATCACACATTTATAGACGTATTCTCTAAATATGCTCAAGCGTATCATCTAAGAGACGGAACAGCATTGAGCATTTTGCAAAGCCTACTTACCTTCTGTACGCATCATGGTCTTCCTCTTACTATTGTCACCGACAATGGGACCGAATTTACGAACCAGCTATTCATTGAGTTCGTACAATTACACTAAATTAACCATCATAAAACGTTAGCCCACTGTCCTAATGACAACGGTAACATAGAGCGGTTCCACTCGACTATACCGGAACATCTGCGAATCCTAAAACTACAAAGGAAAGACGAGCATGTAGTAAACCTAATGCCCTATGCTATCTTAGGATACAATAGTTCTGTACACAGTTTCACTAAATGTAGGCCTTACGATATTGTTAATGGACATTTCAACCCAAGAGACCCAATCGACATCGACTTAACAAAACATTTACTGCAGCAATACATACTAACACACCGAGAGCAAATGAAAACAGTGTATGAAATAATTAACGAACATTCTTTATCCGAACGTTCAGCATTAATAAATAATTGCAATAAATCGCGGGAACCAGAGGTTGAATACCAACCAAACCAACAAGTTTTCATTTCCAACCCCCTAGCTAACCGACAAAAATTGGCCCCACGTTACACCCATGACCATGTTCTAGCTGACTTACCAATACACATTTACACGTCTATGAAACGCGGTCCGATAGGGAAGTCTAGACTTAAACGTGTACCTAAAACTGCCGAATTGTTACAGGACTCTAAAATTACTGACTGTACTGACCGTGCTGACGATCGAAGCCCAGGAGATAAAACTTGAATATCTTGAAGACGGACCAGGCCTACTACCATTTAGACTTGGACCAACGACTCTCATAACTCACTATCATACATTTCTTCAATATGTAAAACTTGACGACATCAGAGACAAAGTAACCCTATTGCAGGTACAGCTACAGAACTACAAGAACAGACTTGATAACGACACCAACTTACTGTACGAATTGCAAATGGACTATCTTTCCAGCAAATTAGATAAAGTATTGATACAACTAAATACCTTAGAGCCTAGTCGCACTAAGAGAGGTCTAGTAGACGGATTAGGCTCAGTGATTAAAAGCGTAACTGGTAATCTAGATTATTTAGATGCCGCGAAATATAATAATGCCATAAAGTTTTGAAGGATAACCAAGATAGGATCGAATCAGAATTCAATAGTCACATTAGCATTAGTAAGGAATGGATGTTGCAACATAATAGTGTAATATCCCAGATAATTGAAAATGAAAACAAAATTAACTCAACACTTATCCAATTATTAGATAGAGCCGCTTATAGAGATAGTAGCCTCATCAAGTATGCTAAGTTTGCCCAACTCCTAACAATTTTAACAGAAAATATTGATGATATGCTCAATGAGCTTAATAGGATAGAAAATATATTAGCATTTAGTCGTGCATCGAGCACCCACCATTCTACGTTAAGTGTTAAGGTAATTAAGTCTATGTTAGTAAGATTAAGGCAAATTTATGATAGGAAACATGTATTAAATTTAGAGACTAGAGAATATTACGATATCATTAAGTCAGGTTATTATTTCACAGAAAATCAAATAGTAATTGTTCTAAAATTCCCTGTTATTTCCAAAGACACCTTCGACCTATTCCGTTTATCCATTATACCTAACAAAAACCACCAATCTATTATTCCACCCTATCCTCTAATAGCAACTAATAGAGAAAAATTCGTGTACATGGAGACAGAATGTCCGAAGTTGAGTAATCGGTACCTGTGCGAAAAGGAAACGAACACCCAAATTCGAACACAATCCGACTGTATCCAGAACCTCATTATCAATCAGTCTATAGCGAAATCCTGTAAGATAACCGACATTGCACTATCAAAAGAAGCCATGGACCGTCTTGACGACAAGCACTACACCATCTCCTTCCCTCAACCAACGAAGGTCCATACAGTATGCGGGCGTGAAGACATTACTACATTACAGGGTAGTTACTTAGCCACAATACCAATTAATTGCTTCCTGCGAACACAAGAATTTACCATCACCAATATTAACGATCAAGTAGAAGGCCATCGCCTGAAACTAATGAAAATAACAATGGATATAAACGGAAAAGGCACCCCAGCGGTACCACGAATCAGCCTTAATACCATCAACCTGAAAGGACTCCACGCAGCCCAGGACCAACTCATGATGCAACCACCACTTCATCTGAGAGAGATGGATCTCCTAATTTTATATCACACTACTATTCCCTTTTACGCCGTGTTATAAGCGTAGTAGTATTCGCTATCATAATCTCAGTTCGTTACTACTACAAGACTAAGAAGCAAGAACAGATCCAGAATAACACCCAACATAGCTACGAAAAGCCCGAAGAATCTCCTAAGAATCCTTATCCCAAAGTCGAAAAGGCATTACCAGCAACTTTTTCTCTCAAAGTTCTAAAATAGTTGCTGATCTGAGGGTGGAGGAGTTATAACATAGCCTCATAGGTAAAGAGCCTACACAGCAGCGACCCCGATACATTGCAGCGGCACGAGGCGCAACTCAGCAGAACATGAGCATTGACGTCAACGGATGCAATCGGAGCTCTGCAATATACCTTTACTTCATTTTTAATGTAATAATTAAAATTCATTCTAGATCTAGCATCGATCTGATTCACTTCTATTTTAGTTGTAGTATTTATATTGTAATTTTTATATTATAATAAAGTATTTTAAGTTAGTTTCGGTTTTTTTTGGGTCCTTCGGCTGCAGTTAACGTAATTCGTTAGATACAATATCATAAATCCATGACCTTGTTGGTTGATAATATCAAAGATCCAAAATAAAATGTTAGGTAATTACACTCTAGATAAGTAATATAAAGTATAAACATTTAAAAAAAACTTTTACAACAGAGCCATATTTTTCAAGTTTTTTTATTGGAATAAGGGTATCGCATGAGCACACAGTTCACCTGATGGTAAGTGAATGCTATGGCCCAAGGATACCTACAGGTGTATGTCCTCGATCCAGAATCCTCGATTAAGAATCAAAATATAGATGCGTTGTCATCCCTGAGTACTAAAATAGTAAAACTCGTTACCAGTAAAAATGCTGGTATTCTGAGAGAGCGTAGTCCTTCCCCCGTCGAGCCGACCCATTCGTGCTGCAACTATAATATAGCTGTACTGTGGCTCCACCACTTTAAAATGGCCTATCATCATTACAGTCTTTCAATAGACTTGCATTGCTGAATATAGACCTCCCCCAAAGAATGCCACAAAGCACGGTCCTGAGTCACCTACATCCATCGACTTCCTGCATCTCTTACCAGGTCTTCACTCTATCTAGTAGGCGGCCGTCCCACACTTCGCCTACCAGTACGAGACTGCCACTCGAGAACCTTGCTTTCCCATCGATTGTCGGTTTTTCAAGCTATATGGTCGGCCCATTGCCACTTCAGCTTACTAATACGTTGGGCTTTGTCGGTTACTCTGGTTCTACTGCAGATAACCTCATTTCTAAGTTTATCACGCAGAGAAACCCCGAGCATAGCCCTATCCATAGCTCGCTGAGCGACCTATAGCTTCCTCATATGGCCAGCAGTGAAGTACCTTGTCTCAGATCCATAGATCATCACTAGCAAGACGCACTGGTTGTAAAAAACTTTTTCAAGTTTTGATGTATACCTGACGACAACACGTGTCGTAATTCCCCGAACGCTGCCCAGCCGAATGGAATCCGTCGATTGACCTCTCGGTCGAAGTTAGACTAACCTAGTCGGACTAATTGTCCCAGGTAAACATACTCGCCAACAACTTCGAGCTTAGTGCTCCCAACAACTACCGGCATAGGTGTGACATGGACGTTACACATGATCTTTGTTTTGTCCATGTTCATCTTAAGATCTATCCATTGGGAGGCACTATTGAGGTCATTGAGCATAGTTCTTAGGTCTTCCAGCGATTCTGCCACAAGGACTATATCGTCGGCAAATCGAAGATGAGTGATGTACTCGCCATTGGTGTTAATACCGTATCATTTGCAGTCCAGTAGCTTGAAAACGTCTTGCAATGCAGCGGTAAGGAGTTTCTGGGATATAACGTCACCCTGTCTTACACCTATTTGCAATTGGATAGGTTATAAATTGCCCTGGAAGCCGTAAAAGCTCTCCGTATACCAACTCTGCCGACGAAGCTTGAAGCTCTTCTGTCACGCAGAGAAGTGTTTAAGTCTATCACGCAGAGAAACCCCGAGCATAGCCCTCTCCATAGCTCGCTGAGAGATCTTGAGATTCCTCATACGGCCAGAATTAAAGAACCACGTCACTGATCCATAAGCCATCACTGGCAACACGCACAGGTTGTATAATCTTATTTTCAGGTTTTGAGATATACCTGACGAGATGTTGTGTCTTAATCTCCCGAACGCAGCCCAATCCGTCGTTTGACCTCTCGGTCGAAGTTGATCTAGTCGGACTATTTGTTCCAGATAAACAGACTCGTCAACAACTTCGAGAGTAGTGCTCCCAATAACCATATGACATGGAAGTTATACATGATCTTTGTTTTGTCAAATCGAAGATGAGTGATATTAATACCGTATCCTTTTCAGTCCAGTAACGTCTTCCAATGCAGCAGTGAAGAGTTTCGGGGATATAACGTCACCCTGTCTTACACCTCTCTGCAGTTACATAGGTTTCGTACTCTGGTTCTGTACTCGGATAGCCATCGTAGCCATACTGTACAAACACTTCAACACTTCGATATACCGACAGTCCACTTGGCACCGCTGAAAGGACTGCAGCGCCTAAATTTCGACGAAATCAATGACTTTCTCATAGTCCACATACGCAAGACAAAGTGGCAGATACTATTCGGTCTTCTGTGCAATTTACCGATGCTGAAATGGCCTATAATAAATATTATTTCATTTTAACACAACCTTCAAGTATCACTTTCGTAATATAATTATAATATATTCAGGTCATGGTATGACGCTAGGCGAAGATGCTAATTTATAAGTGTATGTACATTTAGGTCAAGCACGTCCGTCTTATTAATGCCTAATATGCAGATTTTGCTTGAGTGAGTTTGATGATCATTATCTAAATTGATGAGGTAATTTCCTTAACGGGGTAGCTAATTAATTGATATCCATTTCCAATAGTAAAATTATTTATTGTGAAAAGCAATTTTGTATAAATTTAACATTCTGTAGTTGTATTCTTGTCGGTTATAGGCTTGTTAGTATCAAGGGGGCATTAGAGCGAGAAAAAGCTGTCACTATGCTCCTACTACACTGTTAGAATCAAATTCCGAACCCGAGACTCAGCAGTCGCTAGACACTGAGTTCAAAGGTAGTCAAAGCTTCGATATAGCCTCCCTACAGGTGTCGCAGAGTCCTGTAGGCAGGCTATATCAAAGCTCTCGCTGAGTCTCGCATTTAAAAACCATAGTGGTAAAATAAATAATTGGTTGTTAGTATGCTCATTACATTATGAAATGAAATGACAGTTATTTTTGAGCTCTAAAGCCTGCGTTAGTTAAAACTGTGCTACAGGCCTCAGACTTCCCCATATATTGTCTAAGTATTATAATGTATATAATTTATATACATACCTCTTTACCTAGATATACATACTTTTGAACATACTCCAATGTTTGGTTATTTACTTCAATGGGTCTTTCTAAGTTGTTGGACAATATTTTTGTTTTATCTGTGTTTAGTTCCAAGCCAATAGCGTGACTGACAGAGTGAAGTTCTTTTATAATTTCTTCGAGTTGTGATGCTGTTTCTGAAAATAAGACTATATCGTCAGCAAATCTAAGTTGCTTAAGTATTTCCCTTGTATATTTATGCCTTTTTTGGACCAGTTAATTTTCTTCATGATACTTTGAAGCAAGGTGATAAATATTGTTGGTGATAAGGGATCTCCCTGTCTGACACCTCTACAAATGTTTATTTCCGGACCTTTTTTGTCTAGTTCGACTAATGCTTTTTTTATAAATGTCTTGTAGAAGTTCAATCGTTTCTAATGGTACTTTACATTCTATCAGAGCTTTCCACATACTACTGTGGGATAATGAGTCGAAAGCCTTTACATAGTCGATAAAAGCTAGGTATAGCGGACGTCTTTGTTCTTCGTATTTCTCAATGACCTGTTCAACAGTATGTATATGGTCTATAGTTGAGAAACATTTTCTGAAACCTGCTTGTTCTATTGGTTGGTATTTTTCAGTGATAGTAGAGATGTGTTGTTCCAAAAATGAGGCAAATAACTTGTAGAGGCTTGGTTGTAAACTAATAGGTCGATAGTTTGAAATATTAGCAGGATCTACTTTTTTATATAATAATGTTATGTCAGATTCTGCCTATTTTTGGTATCCTTCTAGACTCTATGATTTTATTGAAAAATGTTGTGAGAATTGGCGCTAATAGATATTTCCCTATTATAAATATCTCGTTAGGTATTTGTCTGGCCCGCAGCTTTTTTTTCTTTAGAGTCTCTATCTTCTTAATGACCTTAGCTATTGTAAATCTTTGTAGCTGTTGTGAATGTAAGGATGATATATTTCCAGCATTTACGTTAGATGTGTTGATTGGAGAATATTCTTGCTCTGCATGTAAATTTTTATAGAAATTAGTTGCTATCTCTATTATTTTAGGTCTTGAGTATATTTCTTTTCCGGGTGGTTTTTATTTTAGATTTCGAATCCAGGTTTTGACTGAGTTTAGTTTTTTGAATCCCTTTTTTTAGGCTTCCTGTGGATATGAGATGCTTTTCTAATATTTTTAATCTGTGTTCTTCGTACTCTTTTCTAATTTGTTTATGGACATTCTTAAATAAATTACTAAGTTCTTGTTTTTCTTCGTTGGATAGCGGTTTTTTATGCATTAATTTATTTCTTCTGTGCAGTAGAGTTTTTGTTTCTTCAGATATAATATATCTATTTTGATTTTTTAGTTCTTTAGTGGAATTTAGCCCATCAATGATTATTTTATTTATTTTTGAATTTTATGACTCTATATTTTCAAATTTGTCCCACAAACTAGAACTTTCTATATTTTGTTTTAACCTTTTCAAGAACAATTTTTCATCATCTTTTGTTTTTAAAATCATATCTTTGCGGTTATATTTAGCTCTCCTTTTTTGGTTTTTATTACTTGGAATATAGCTCTCACTAGAAGATGATCGCTAGGTTAGTTTAGCTGATTAATAATTTCAATATTTGTAAATTGCTCTTTGGTGTTAGATAAAATATAATCTAATTGGTTTTTTGCCCCTTTTGGTGAAAGCCACATATTGACTGTTTTCTTTTTGAATATGCTGTTGATAATAGTAAGATTATTTTGAAATGCAAATTGTATTAGATTTGCGCCGCTTTTGTTCCTTTTACCGAAGCAGTATGGTCCTAGTATTCTCTCTTCATTAGACTGTTGTTGCCCAATGCACGCGTTGAAATCGCCCATAAGGATGACGGTTTTGTTGCTTTGTTCTAGAGCTTCCCACAGTTGATCATAAAAAATTGTTAAGTCGCTGTCTTTCGCTTTGCTAATAGGCGCATACGCTTGGATAATAGATATAAACATAGTATCAAATTTTAAATTCAGTAAACAAACTCTCTCCGAGATTGCAATAAAACTTTCAATGTTTGCTTTCAAATGTTTTTTAATTAAAAAACCGACACCATAAAGACCTTTAGTTAAGCCATAATAGCAAAATATATGTTCATTATCTTCCAAAATGCTATAACCTGTTCTTCTTATTTCTGAGAGACCAATTAAATCATATTTTATTTTTGAAATAGCTTCTTTAAATTCCAATAGACGTTCGTCAGACAGTAAGGATCTTACATTATATGTGCAGATGTAGAGGGGGTGGAGTGGAGGGTTGTGGTCGTTAGTCCCCGCGGTGACCAGCCGAATTGGGGAACATCGTGGAGAGGCCGCTGTGCCTCGTCAGATTTTGTTATGATTTGAAGTGGTACTTCTACTTGGGGGTAGCAGTCGTAGAAGGCGTATTATCTGTGTTCTGTTTTCTTATAACCAAAACTATTATGTTCATGTTTGCCTTTTTTGGATTTATCTTTTTCTTGTGTTGCCTTGAGCTAGAAGAATCATTTGTGAGTTCGGGAGATTCTGAAAGGTTTCTCTTATTGTACCTTTTATTGCCTTGGTTGTGCGCTTGGTTCTCTTCTTTTTTTTCCGGTGGTATTTTTAATTTATTATATTTTAGAAATGCTTTCTTCCCTTTGTTTCTCTCCTCTGTCAGCTTTACAGCTAATCTCTTACGCTCTCCTATTACTTCAGGTGGAAAATCTTCTTTAATATAGTATGGTGTTGTTTCTAACTTCTTTTTGTTCTTTAAAAGTCGAATTTTTGTCATCATTGAATTTAAGGTTACAACGAATGGTCTAACTTTTTTATCATCTTTCTTACCTAGGCGTTTTATATATTCAATATTTTCTTCATTCAAGTTGAGATTCATTAAGTTATTTATAATATTTGTAATGGTGGTATTTAGTTCGAAGTAGTTTTAATCCGTTTTTTCTATTCCAAAAAATATTAGGTCCTTACATATGAAATTGGCGTTTTGTACGGGAGGAATATAAAGTCATTTTTTTTTTGTAAAATATATTTAATTAATCATAGTATGCACCGTTGTTATCTATGCACTTTTGCCATCTCATAGGTAGTTCATTGATACTTTTACTAAAAAAAACATGGGGGCGAGAATCAATAAACTCTTTGAAGGCGGTTTGGACTGCCGCATCGGAGTTGAATTTTTTTTCTTGTAAGAAATTGTCCAAATTCCGGAAAAAATGGTAATCTGTTGGAGCAAGGTCCGGGGAGTACGGTGGATGTCGCAGACATTCCAATTGTAGCTCATCTAACTTAGTGGTTGCTTGTTGTGCAGTGTGTGGTCTTGCGTTGTCGTGAAGCAGCAGTGGCCTAGAGCGATTGACCAATCTCGGTTGTTTAGCAGCTAGTTCTTCCTTCATGGTTTGCAGTTGCTGACAATAGATATCTGCCGTAATCGTTTGGTCAGATTTTAGAAAGCTGTAATGAACGACACCGGCGCTAGTCCACCAAACACTCACAAGTAACTTTTTCAGAGTCAATTTTCGTTTAGGGCAGGATTTGGCTGGGCCTCCAGGGTTCAGCCATTGCGACGAGCGCTTCCAATTATGTACAGTATCCACTTTTCATCACAAGTAATGATTCGATTTAAAATCCCTTCATTATTGTGTCGGTTGAGCAAAGTAACACAGCAGTCGACGCGTGTTTGCAAGTTCGATTCACTCATTTCATGAGGTACCCATCGTTCAAGTTTTTTACTTTTCCGATTTGCTTCAAGTGGATTAATACAGTTTTATCACTTACCCAGAAGCCTGCAGCTATCTCTGAAGTGCTTTGTGATGGATCCGCTTCCACAATAGCCTTTAATTCTTCATTTTCCACTTTGGTCTCCGGCCATCCACGGGGTTGGTTCTGAAGGTCGAAATTTCCAGAACGAAAACGTTGAAACCAAAAATGTACCATGCTTTCTTTTGTGACACCAGCGCCGTACACAGCATTAATCTTTCGAGCTGTTTCTGCAGCACTGGTGCCACGGTAGAACTCGTACTCGTAAATATACCGATATTTCATGTTTTCCATTGTGCGGTAATAAGCGAAGCCAAAGAATAAAATAATGAGGGAAAAAACAAATGAATGACTTTTTTCAAAACTCAAATGTACCAGCTAAATGAATTTGTAAATTTGAATTTGGAATTCTTAACCAAAGAGGAGATATTTCAGATCAAAGTGGTCAGTACGACAAAACGCTAATTTCATATGTAAAGATCTAATATTATATTTTTCCTTCTCGACAGCCTTTCAAGTTGCTGTATACGCCGCCCCTGTTCTTCAATATTTTTTTCAAGTAAATTATATTTTGATTCTAAATTTGTAAATTTTTAATCTATGTTGTCGTTTATAATTTTTGGTATGCTCTGTTTCATATCTCTTATTTCATTCGTCTGCTCGTCTAACTTTTGTTGTAAATTTTTAATTAAAACGGATAGTTCTTCCATGTTTTATTACTCAAATAACAAAAATATTTATAATAAATTTTAATATTACTGCTGCTGTCCTCTATTTGTGCGTCAAACAATCAAGAACACTTCGTGACTATGGTGATATTTACAGCTAGTAGTTGTTTTTATTTTTCTATTCACTTCTAGATAGCGATAATATTGATCGTTAATTCAAATCCTGAGGTGGTCTTTTATGTTTGTCTCAATTTTAGGTTATATTGAAAATATTTCACTGACCTTTTCTCTGAGTGTTGCTTTCATGTCAGTCTGATGAGATTTGATGTGCTTCTTATGGTTTGATTTGTATCACAAAGCAAAAGGCTATAAATTTAACGAAGAAAGTAATTGAACAGTTCTGATATTTTTCTCTGATATTTGCACTATTTCCTCGTTTTTTCATACATACTTCAACTTATTATGATGTATCTTAACGTAAATAAACTTTTTAAACTATTTTTATTTTATATTTCGCAAAAGTATATTTTTTAAAATACACAATAACAGAGACTCGACGTTGACAGCGACACGCAACCGTTACCTTAGTCCCAGTTCAACAATATAAGGACATGCATATTTTATGATGTGTGATGTTATACTATCCCAACCAGAGGCACTATTTGATTTCAAGCTTGAAATAAATTTATGGACTTCGGCACAATCAGTCAAGAACAAGGAAAAAGTAGTTCGAACTGCCTGCATTGATAGACAATTGTTCTTGTGTAAGTCCTAATTTGTTAATAGTTTTATTCACCAACTCGAGACCAATTGTAGTAAGGTACCCGTTTACCTTATCAAGAGACTCTGTCGTTGATTTTTTAGTGTTGAGAAGCTCATCAGATGTATTTTCAATTTTTTACTCAAGTCACAAACATTTTTAGCTAAATTCCAAGTACTTTTAATGCATCCTGCATTTTGATTGAATTTAGAGCAGTAGTAATTTGTTTTACTTAATTTAACAAGCTTATTACATATGATTCGGTAACTACAATATATGGTTTTTAGATTTTTATCGTTTGGTGCGTTTTTATGTTGTCTCTGAAGCTTGTTTCTTTTTACGGATTGAAATAAGGATACCTGGTGTAATCCACGGTTTTAGTCTTTGTTTTCTATGAGGTATGGGAGCTTCCTTTGTATTAATTCCAATAACAGATTGTAATTTAGAGACTAAATAACTTTGATTAACTGAGGTTAGTTTGTAGTAATCATTCCAGTTGTCATTAGCCAATTGAGTTTTTATCGCATCAAAGTCAATTTTGAACCGCTTAGTATTAGGTACAAACTTGTTAATTTCCGGACTATTTAAAATTAATAGTATGGGTGAGTGGTCAGTTAATGGATCGAATACAAAGGTTTGCCAATTACTTTTCGTTTTAACCATAAAGTGGTCCATACATGATTCCAAGCGTGTGGGTTTGTCAATACCCTGAAGTAACTTGCACTTGTTATGTAACTTGCACCACTCATAGATACGTTCTCCGGCCATATATTTATATTTATATCACCAGTAAGTATTATAGTATTTTGAGGTATGTCTTTCAAAATCCGCTCTAGAGAATTAAGATTATTCGCAGGATTCGGAAAAGCTGCTGGTTTATACGAACAAATAACCGCACAGCTTTCTTCAATAATCAGAACCAAACAGTTACCTTCTGAACAATCCGGTTCTTTAGCAGAGGCCACAATACCACTGCGCACATACGCTACTACACCACCATTTTGGTTCAGTTTATTTTTTATAGAACATAAGATAGTTATCTATAGGCGGCGGTGGCTTGATCTCTTTTGTCCAACATTCGATTAGTACAAGAATGTCTATGGGTATATTAAGTGACTCAACAAACACTACAATATGATCCAAATTAAAGTTATCTCCTTATATTAACTGTCAGAATAGACAGTGAGCTTGGAGTTACCTCGACAAGTCTCCTGCATAATGCAGGGTCCGCCACCTCAGTACAAGTAGGATTACAAACGACATTTAATTCATTTTGAACAATGCAATTATTGAATTTTACATTTAAGGAGCAAACTATTGTTACATGGACAACGACGCACTGATTTTTCAAAAGTTATAGTAGATTGTAGTATGAATGAGTAGTGTTATGTAATATGTAATGTGGAAATGTTGTGTTAAATTGCATGGTACATATATGTTTGTATTACTGTTGACATGTGATTGGCGGTAATTATAATATACGGTAATTATAATATATTGTAACTGTGTATGTATTATGTTGTGTGAGTGATTATAATTGTAAATAAATGTAATGTGTGTATTGGTGGGTGAGTTCGAGTAAAGGGCCTTTACTATTTCAGAGATTTAAAACAAAATAAAGAAATGAATAAATTAACAATAAGAACTGTGCAAAAGTTTTGTAAAAATACGACAACTTATTAACCTTCATAAGGTCTTCGGGTCGTTTAAGGAGTTTAATATTCTAAGACTTTTAATTATTCGCTTCAATTTACTTATTATTGGAATAAGTTTATCAAAAATGAGTAAAATATTCCAAATATGTTTTTTTTTACTCCAACCGTCTTCGGGTTAGAATTGACCTCAACTAATAACAAACGCACAGTGCATCTGTTATCGTTCGAATTGTTTTTGTTTCGCATAACTTTTTGAATGAGACGTTCTTTTGTTCTACCCACACAAATCCTAGTGTTATATTACACATCAATTCAACAACACGAACCTTAGTTTACAGCGGTGAAAACGTTATTTGCTTATAAAAAATGATAGACAATCAAATAGAAGCGGCGTTATTGGATGAAAAGTCGGATAGTAATGAATCTTGCTCTGAAACAGAAGATTATATCGAAGAATCTGAACCATCTGATAGCTCGGATAGTGACATTGAATCAGTGATTGTGCCTTCAATTACGTCAAAGAATGGGCAAATACAATAATCCAGAAACCCTGTCACACAGTCTCGTGCCAGAGCTTCCAGAGAAAACATAATAAACTTGACACCAGGATTGACATCCTATTCTTGCTCAAGGATCACCTCAGAAGAAAAATCCAGTTTTGATTTATTTTTCCCTCCACCTTTGATACACACTATATTGAAATATATGAATTTGGAAGGTAAGCGTGTTTTCGCTGATGATTGGAATGACATACATGATATTGATCTGCTCGCATACATTAGGCTACTATTACTATCTGGTAAATTTCGTTCAAATAATGAAAGCACCGAAAGTTTGTGGGAGAGTGAGAAAGGTAGGCCTATTTTTGGGGCAGTCATGCCACAAAAATATTTTGATAATTTTACGGCGACTGTTGGATAAGTTTACTCCAATTCGAAATCTGTGGAATCAGTGGGTTGACCTTTTACCAAAATTTTATAATCCTTCAGGAAACGTTACTGTAGATGAGCAGCTTGTGGCATTCAGAAGGAGACATCCATTTCGACAGTACATGCCATCGAAACCAGCTAAATATGGCATCAAATTTTGGGTTCTATGAGATGCTGCCACAAGTTACGTTTGGAATATTCAACCCTACACGGGCAAAGAAATAGGAGGTGTGCCTGAAAAAAACCAAGGCATGCGTGTAGTCCTTGATTTGACTCGCGACCTAAAAGGGCATAATCTTACGGTGGATAACTTTTTTACATCATATCAACTTGGACAAAAACTATTAGAAAAATGTATCACTGTAGTAGGAACCATATGTAAGAATAAACCGGAATTACCTCCAGAAATAGTAGCAACAAAGGAAAGACCGTTACATTCATCATGTTTTGCTTTTACCAAAGATACTATACTTGTTTCTTACATACCCAAAAAAAATAAGTCAGTGAATCTTCTCAGCACTTTGCATCATAGCTTAGAAGTGAGTAATCGCGCAGACAAAAAGCCTGTAATAATTTTACACTACAACAAATGTAAGGGTGGCGTGGATACACTGGATAAAGCTGTCTCCTGTTACAGTTGCAAAAGAAAAACAAAACGATGGCCTCAAGTGGTATTTAGTAACATGGTAGATATATCAGCCTACAATGCTTTCATATTATTCACGGCTGCCAATAGCAGCTGGAAGCAAGGCTGCCTAGCAAAACAGCGACACTATTTGGAAAACTTAGGTATGCAGTTGGTGACACCGCACAATAAAAAACAGGAAAGCATTACCGCGGGCACCCTTTTCAATAGAAATTGCAAAAAAGCTTCGTCAATGTAATGACAATGTACAGAGTCCGTCAACTTCGACCCTAGAAGACACAAACAACACTTGTTCAGCTAAAAAGGCTCCCAAAAGAAGTTGTTGCCAACTATTTGCTAAAACTGACAATAAAACACCTTTGATTTGTGTAGATTGTAAGAAATTTTGTTGTTCTATGCACCCAGTGTAATAAGATATAATCTCATTTACATTTTTTTTACATATTGCTCAGTCTCTTTTTATATAAATGTCTAACAACATTGTATATTATTTTTATATTAGATGTATTAAATTAAAATTTATATAAAATTAATAGTAATTCTGTAGAAATAAATATAATATGTCAAATAAATCCATTACACATTTGTATCTTTATTTTTTGTTCATTTTTCAGTTTAAGTAATTCTACTACTGGATCAAGTCTGACCCGAAGCACGGCAACGTTTGTAAAATTAAAGACTTCATGAAGGTTAAGGTCCTCGTGGCACTCATTATAACTTTCGCGTTCTCATTAGATCTATGACATTAGTTATGCATTGATTTCTCTAATAGTAATAAGGATCTATTATCGATATATATTAGAGTAGAGTAGATCATGTATACATATAACGTAAAGTATGTATTCATTATCAGCCTGCGGCAGTTCACTGCTGGACATCTGGCCTCTCCTAAGACGCGCCACTTAACCCGATCTTCGGCTTCACGCATCCAGTTGCTGCCAGCCATCTTGCGCAGATCGTCGCTACATCTAGCCAGGGGGCGTCCCACACTGCGTTTAACTAAACGCGGTCTCCACTCTACACGTCTCGATCTACACGTCTACTCCAACGATTATCGCTTCTGCGATAGATGTGGCCAGCCCATTTCTGCTTCAGCCTGCAAATATTTTATGTTAATTAACATCATTTTAAAATATAAAATATTTTTACCACACTAAGCAAAAACTAAAATTAAAAACTTAAATTGTTAATTACTTACAAAAAATAAAATTAAAATAACTTTTATAAGACCACTCATGTAAGCAAGAAACACTTTTTTCGTTTAATGGAGCTCGAAGTATTTCGTCCCTAAGGATTAGTCTACATTAAAAATGTTGATAACTAAATTCTTCACCTTTTAACAATTACGTTCTTTACGTAAAGTAAAAAAATTACAAGAAGCACTTTTCTCTTTTCTTTATTGATTTATTTAATTAAATTTTATTAAAGACAGATTACAACGGCGCCGAAATTCTCTTAAATATTTTTTTGTATTATTGATCATAGATACAACGGCACTTGTAAATATAAAATAATGATTTATTAAATCTTAAATAATGCTTATTTTTAATAAAAGTCTCTTATCGCAACTTATCGTAACATTATACATTGTACATATTTATTATTGCTTGTTAGATTTATTTATTTATTTAATACAAGTTCCAAGTGGTTCAAAGTATTCGTGAGAAATACTCGTGTAAATCGTGCCACATTGGTAGTGTAAGAATATCCACTACCCCATATCGTTCCGTGGGGTCGTAAAAGGCGACAGTGGGAAATTGAAACAGGTGATAGGCTAGGGATAGACAAAAAATAAAAACTGCGGTTGACGTCCCGCTCGCCAAGCTATGGCAAAATCCCCCCTGTGAGGCAATTTAGTGGTTAGGCCTATGTTCAGCAGTGGGTTTTTTATAGACTGTAATGGATGAGTGGATGGACTTCGCATAAACTATTTATGACAAAAATCTGTCATATTAACGCTGGCCTTCGTTCCCCATAAAGACGCATAGTGCAATCATATAATGACTATTTTAGCGATATTGATATTTTTACTGCCTCACATTTGTGCCTTAAAAAATATATTAAGAATAAATTACAAGTACATATTACAAATTTAATATTGAATTCCTGCAAGTCTTTTATATTGTGTAATAGTTGTTTTTTTTTTGTGATGGTCATTCCTTTACTTTCAACTCGTTACTTATTGTTTATACTAATATCAAGCAAAGATAAAATTCTTAAATTTCATCGTATCATTTCAATTCATTATTTTATAAACAAGACCATGACGTTGACCTTTATCGACTTGACAAGCAAGACAATATAATTTTTTAATCACTAAATATTATTAGCTTCACTTCATTCAGTCTCCTTTATGGCGTCATTTGGATATAAAATAACGGTCAAATAATTTCATGTATTTTTGATAAAATAAATATTTACTTATTTATTCTTTATTGCATTTCTCAATCTAAAAGAATAAAAAGGGCGCTCCATCCTGCAAAGTTTAAAATGAACAATCTCGTAATAACGGTTTCCCAATCTGAACGGCTAATTTTCTATACATACCAAATTGTATTTGTGTGCAGATTATCTCTATTTTCAGAGCGCTTTCCACCCAGAGAGGTATTAAGAGACTTTCATTTAGCACGATCCTGGCACAACTTCTATATCGCTTCATTCACATCAATATATCTACGCAAACATGGTCATCGGTTAAGGGTACTCTTAATTTGGCCCATACATTATTAACTTAGTTTGTCATTCTTTCAATAGGGTATTACACCCATTTTCAAAAGTGTTTTAAATGAATTCTAGAGTGATAATGAACCACTATAATTTTTATATAATTTTTTTAAACCGAATAGTGCCATAAAAATTACTTTTAATCTATCGTTTTAAATTTTCGCGTGAAAACTATAGCCGCCATGCTGTTCAACTCGTGACGTCACTGTCCTAGAATTTTGCCTATTTTGCAAAGGAATAAGATACTTTTGGATGTTTAATAATGAGTTATCATCTATATCATTTTTGTGTTGTGCCTGAATGCAAAAATACGAGCATATGAACGCCGGGGAAATTATGGATTCAAGTGCCAACCGATTTAAATATGAGAAATACTTAGTTAAAACTGGCAAGAAGAGACCCGAAGGCATTGTCTACAAAATCTAAACTATACTTCTGTGAAGATCACTTTGATGTAAGTATGACTTATATTTAACTATCGTTTATACAAAACAAAACATCATGACATGATAGGTGCATGACCTATTGCAAGTCAAATTTTGTAATAGATTAGGTTAATCGCTCGTCTGTCCCGCCCTTTGCGGGCCATTTTGACAGCCCTTGCATGTGCAGTGCAGTGTTTTACTTAATTCGTGTTTTCTTCTATTATATGGGAATAATGACATGGTTTGTACAAAAAATATAACAAAAAGTTTTTCTCACCTAAGCTTATATTATAATATCTATAACATTAGTGCTAAAAGCGAAGTAATAAAATCTCTTTGATTTCAAATATCATAAGGATTATTGCATATTTTAGCTGGAAAATGACATGGAAAATTACACACAATATAAGATTATGGGTACTGTTAAACGAATTCGGATTAATAGAATAAAGATTAGTACTTTCTGCTTTTACGAATCCGTCTTCCATGATGCCTTTTCAATAAAATTCGGAATAAAACTCAATAATCGTAATGATAACTTGAAAAATTTCGAAATAACACAGCACATTAGCTAGTTCTCTTCACCAGTGACGTCACGACGGTATCTAATATGGCGGACAGCGTTTTGCAGATATGAGGCACATATAAAAAAATATTCTTAAAAGTGAAACATAAAATTAATAATGCATTTTTATAAATAGAAATCAATATTTCTCGTTTACTTTTTACAAAATCTATCATAAATATATATATTTTGATTTTTTTTACATGGTGTAAAATACCCTATTTTCTACGTATCAAAACCGCCAACGCATTCCTTTCTTAATCTCAATTAGAAGATCGTTTTTAAAACGACATTTATCTCACATTTCTCACAATTTCTCATTTCCGCATTTCTTTGACGTATTCTGACTTCATACCATAGATTGAAGACCCAAATTCACTCTGCGTCTAAACACTCGGCCTTGTTTTTTTTATATAGAATGAGGGTGACAAACGAGCACACAGTCCGCCTGATGGTAAGTGGGTGCTGGAGCCCATAGACATCTAAATCTATCCTCGATTAAGAATCAAAATTCAGAAGCGCTGTCACCCCTGAGGACTAAGATAGAATGCCTTGTTTCCAGTAAAAAGGGCCTCCGGTTCTCTACACTTGCCATACGAAACACAGCA
Organism: Parnassius orleans; assembly: GCA_029286625.1. Classification (NCBI taxonomy): domain Eukaryota; kingdom Metazoa; phylum Arthropoda; class Insecta; order Lepidoptera; family Papilionidae; genus Parnassius; species Parnassius orleans. The sequence continues at coordinate 4,411,667 of JAGSMP010000037.1, forward strand.
GCATTAAGCTGCTAAATTACGCTGGTATTTTGTTATCCTTCCCCGAGTGTTTCTTCCCTGATCGGGCTAACCCATTTGTGCTACAACTATATAGCTGCAGCACTGCTTTACCACGAAAAATAATACATGAACAATACAAATACACAAACTCCTCCACTAGCTCAACTCCCCTTCTATTCTTTTTCACATATCGTTTTTTTTTTATAGAATAAGGGTGACAAACGAGCACACAGTCCACCTGATGGTAAGTGGTTGCTGTGGCCCATAGACATCTACATCTATCTTCGTTTGCGAATTTAAATGCAGATGCGTTGTCAGCCTTGAGGACTAAGATGGAATGATTCTTTTCCAGTAAAAATGGTCTCCGGTTCTCTATACTCACCATACGAAACACAGCAGCATTAAGCTGCTAATTTACGCTGGTATTCTGTGAGAGCGTGGTACTTCCCAGGTCGAGCCGACCCATTCGTGCTACAACTATACTATTAATATAGCTGCATATTTTATATATACTATTCTCTTTCAAAACACATCACCTACGTATTTCATGCATTCACTTTCATTCTCTTTTCTTTTATTTGAACGTTCATTAATGAAACCTTTGTTTACAACTCTCCCGCCTACTATGTAAACATGAATTAATCGTCGGCGTACAAGAGGTCGTCCCCATACCCGTTTCTTAAATTCTTCTACTTTCAAAGTTTCCTAGCTGTTCGTAAACAGATTGAACAGCCGCGTGGAAGCTACTCTACCCTGTCTGACACCTTTAGCCAAGCCAGTTTGTGTAGGCTCTACTGATTCTGACACAAACACTTGAGTCCTTTTCACTCTGTCATAGGCATTTGCCAAGTCTAACAAAAAAAGGAGACAATTTCTTTTTGTATGGAGAATGGGGCCACTACAAATTTTAGGGATACTTAATGAAATGTATGTCGATTTATTCCTTATAATCTATAGATTGCAAAATTAATATTAGTTTTATCGCATCTAAAGGGAATTCAGAGAAATTAAAATATGAATATCACAATAACCTAAAAAAAAACTAAACGCTATTTTTTTTAAATCTGGCTTTACGGCTCTGGGTTCTAGCCCTTCTGAGCCTAAACTAAAAGTTGTTTTCTATTAGTATTGTGAGTTAGAATAGTGTATATAGAATAGAATAGGACAGCTAAATAATTAATAGCATAAAACAAAGTTGCAGGTACATTTAACATTTATAGGTACTTTTAGACTGATGGAAAATCCTTTTAGTAGTTCCGGCAAAAAATATTACACTGACCAAGAAACATGGTGTGTAGGCTATTTTTTACATGTATTGATTGATTAGTGAATATTATTATTAGTGAATATACATCACAAACACCATTACAGTAATTAAATAAATATGATTAAAGCCAAAATGAATAAAAGATAATATGTTCATTTATAATATTACCTTTACATGCTATATAGTAAGAACGATGTTTTAATCTGGTTGTAAAAGGATAAAAACACAAAGTAAAATACCACTGTATTTATTACTGTAATCATTTCAAAAGTAGTCTATTAATAGTGGAACAGACAGACAGGCGCGGTGTTAAGACTTTATTTTGATATATCTTTGTTGGTTAGTAAAGGTGCAGTGTGTAAACTTTGCTTTAAAATATATTAACTGATTAGTTATTATACCCCAAACATCATTAAAGCCAAAATGACTAGGTAATGTTTATTTATGTTGATAAATATGAAGTGAGATGTTTTAAACTAGTTGTGTAAGGATTACAAAACACATGTATAATTTAATTGTATTTATTATTGTCAGTCATTATCATTCCAAAAGATTTTTTCAAAATAACTTGATAATAACATGTCCATTTATGAAATTGTTAGGAATCATAAGGATATTTTATGTGATATAAGACTGTTGTCTTCAATATCCATATACTTTTTTGTCTCTGCTTACGAGCAGCTCTGCAAGATTTCAGCCTACAAGACATATACATTTATTCTAAGCAACCCACCTGAAAAAAGTTAATGAATATTGAAACAAGCACACATGTACTAATTTATCTAATATCATTTGCAACCAGTAACACGGTTTTAGGTGCATGTGTGCGTCCAACAGTGAACTATTAAGGGGTGTTTAGCGAGTTTTACCTCTACAGCGATTGAGAAAATAAATAGCACGTAAGATGTTTTGAACTGGTCGTGTAAGGATAAAAAAAACTCTGTATTGTCACTGTATTTGTTATTGTAAAATCATCACATTCTTTAAGCAGTATTAAAAGTGACACATGCCACCAGGTGCAGTGTCAGGACATTGTTATTAATTTGTATTGATTGAATAACATGTTTACATTCCAAGCACCATTAAAACCAAAATGACTGGATAGTAACATATCCGATTTTTACGATATTAACCACGAAAAATAAATAGCATGTAAGGTGTTTTGAACTATTTGTGTTAGGAAAAAAAGAAACACTGTATTGTCACTGCATTTTTATTGTTTATTATTGTAAAACACACCGTGGCTGTTTAATCTGTTCATGGACAATTGCTTGACAGATTTAAAAGAGAATGAAAGTGGGTTGAGAATGAATGAGTTACTCGTCAAATGTTTTCTCTATGCTGATGACCAAGTACTACTTGCGTCTTCGGCCGAGGAGTTGCAGGAGATGGTAACTGCTATGAGTGGAGCTTTTGTTAGAAAGGGAATGAAGATGAATGTAAAGAAGACGAAAGTGATGGTGTTTGAAAGAGATGAGGCAGTGACAGACTGCAATATCGTGATTGGAGATGAACAAATTGAACAGGTGAAGGAGTTTGTGTATCTGGGTTCAAAGTTTACAAGAGATGGAAAGTGTGAGAGTGATATCGAAAGAAGAGTGAATGCAGGAAACATGGTGAATGGAGCTTTGCACTCCTTTATGAGCAGTCGGAAGTTGTCTATCAAGGCTCGTTTGGCTGTGCATGAGGGGGTGTTGGTTCCGACACTCATGTACGGAAGTGAAAGTTGGGTATGGCAGAAGAAACATGAAAGCAGAATAAATGCAGTTGAGATGAGAGCGTTAAGAAGTATGATAGGAGTTAAATTGAGTGACAGGATAAGAAATAGTGAGATAAGGAAACGTTGTGGTTTGAAAGAAGATGTAGTGACAAAAATTGAGAAAGGTATGCTGAGATGGTTAGGCCATGTCGAGAGAATGAATGAAGAACGATTGACGAAAAAAGTGTATAAGGCGAGTGGGAATGAAAGTGTTGGAAGGGGTAGACCTAGGAGGACGTTTCTCGACCAAATCAGGGACGTCTTGAAAAAAGGCCAGGTCAAGAGTACCCTAAACCGAAGGGCATGTATGAAGGGAATAATGAAAGTGGACGAAGCGAAACAAGTATGTAAGGATCGTAGCAAGTGGAAAGAAGTGGTCTCTGCCTACCCCTACGGGAAAGAGGCGTGATTATATGTATGTATGTATGTATGTATTATTGTAAAATCATCATATTCTTAAAGCAGTCTATTATAAGTATCACAGGCCGCGAGGTGCAGTGCCAGGACATTCTTTTAATATGTGTTCATTGATTAGCATGTTTACATCCAACTGCAATTAAAGCTAAAATGTAAAATTCTCGAGTAGCAGTCTCGTACCGGTAAGCTCAGTGTGGGACGGCTACCCTCTAGTTGAAGTGACGACCTGGTAAGATATTCAAAAAGTCTATGGATGCAGGTGGCTCAGGACCGTGCTTTGTATAATTCCTTGGGGGAGGCCTATAGGCTGTAATGATGAAGAAGTTTTAAACTAGTTGTGTACGGATACGGCTCGACCGGGGTAGGACACGCTCTCACGGAAAACGCTACCAGCGTAAAATAGTAGCTTAATGCTCCTGTGTTTCGTATGGTGAGTGTAGACAACCGGAGTCCTTTTTTACTGGAAACGAAGCACTCCATCTTAGTCCTCAGGGTGACAATGCATCTGCATTTTGATTCTTAAACGAGGATAAATGTAGATGTCTATGAGCCACAGCATCTACTTACCATCAGGTGGACCGTGCGCTCGTTTGTCACACTTATTCTATAAAAAAAAACAAAAGGAAATTGTCAATTGAAAGAAATACGAAAAGGTACCAGAGCATCTATTCAACTTGCTCGGCGTTTATTTATAAATTAGGCGCTTTATTTATAATAAGGCACATAGTAGAAACAGGTCAAGTAAGCAACAATAATTACAAGTTTTATTGATTATTATTCGTCATCATTACAACAATTCGCTGCTGAACATAGGTCTTCCTAAATTAAATATATAATGTAAAATATTGTATAGCCCTTCCGTCAACTGCCATCGCGTTTCGTCCCGTATGGTGTCGTAAAAGTCGTAACAGAGTAAAATAAAGATACCAGGAGATGAGCAGCAACATCTCCCTATAGAATACTACAAAAAGCTTTGGTTGCCACAAGCGTAGCAACTGTGGCAAAACTACCATATAGTAATGATGCATATTTATATTACTATATAAATATGCATCATTACTACTTGTATAAATTATTCCAATCATTGTGAGGTTCATTTAAGTGGTATTCACAAATACGAGCGCACAGTGGCACATAAAATGAGTTATCAATCAGCAATCTCTTTTAGGTTAGTAGTTCTTTTTAGTTTAGGTATTAAGAATCTAGATAAATGATTACATAACTTAAAAATACAGTGTCGGGAAGTAGAAGCAGCACGCTTATAACTAGCCACAGAATAGAATACAATCATTTTTATTCAATATAGATTACAATACATAATACTTATTAAAAGTCATTTTTTACTTTTACCACTGGTTCGCAAAAAAACCTCTGTCCTGGGAAGAATCAGCAAGAAACCCAGCGAGACTTTTTTTTTAAAAAAAAAGCACATTTTACAATATAATTTTTTATACAATTGATTTGAAAACATTTAGAAACAGCATGATAGCGATCACCTCATTCCCAGGGGTTATTATCAGTCATTTACTCTCTAGTAGTATAATAACCCTCACTAGACAATTTTTGCTTAAGAAATAATTTAAACCTTTTGATAGAAAAGGTCTGCATATTATAGTAATTGTTGATGCCGCTCTGGAAATGGCAGGAGTTACAATTACAAGCATAAGGGATGTTTGTTGGATGTTACCGATGTCTTCAATATTCATGAATTGTAATTCCATATCCCTGTTATCATTTGTGTCTCCATACAGTTGTAGAAGCTCTCGGCCGACAAGATTGCAGACTCATTCTAAATGATCCACCTGAAAAGTGTTTTTTTTTTCATCAACTAACCGAACAGACTATAGTTTTACAGTGTCTTCCACCTAAATAATGATATTTATTAATATTTTATTTATTTCAATCTTTATTACTAATAAACAGTCTTAATGTCTCTTAAATTATATATAAATAGCATGTACTAATACTTTTGTAGTAAACCAGATTCCACTAAGGTAAAAAGAAATAAAAATACATCAAATCAGAAAGGTAAACAAGTGAAGTAGTTATTTTAGAATTATAACATTATTTGACTAAGTACAAGTTCCTAGACGTTTTACATTTACACTAATTTCATTTAAGGTAAAAAATATTACTTGTGTATTAAGTACAAAGGCAGACAAATATGGGGTAAGGTAAGGAAGAAGTAGCAACTAAAGAAAAAAAACTGTGGTTATCGAATATCTCCCCTATAAGGCAATCTGTGGGGGAGGTCTATGTTCAGCAGTAGACTTTTGATAGGCTGTAAAGTTAAAGATAACCTGGTGGTGAATAGCCAAATTGTTTGTAGTGCGAGGTGTATGATACTACAAACATCAATCTGTGTGCCAAAGCAATTATGCCAACTCCTCCGGGCAAGCCTATTTCAGGCAGGGGATCACTTACAGGCTGTTAAAGTAAAGTAAGTACCTGGTGTGATGGTATCCACTGCAAAATAATATCTCTTTCTGCTGAGTTCTTAAAATGAGCTCTTAAAATTGAAGATCCACATGGAATACAAATCTTCTAATGGAATGAGCAGTTTCAATACTTTCTTGCAATATTCTTAGGCAGTTACAACAAACTACATCAAGTAGATGTAACTGAAAAAATTGGGAATGCAAATAAAAAATAAAGAAGTAAAAAATATTAAATTCAGAAAGAATGTACATTACCTACAATCAACAAAATAACATAAAAATAATGTAAACAAAATTCTTGCTTCCTGATGGAGTTTAAATATAATAAACATAAATAGTAGATGTATTTAATTAAATATTAACACTAATATGTATTCCTAATAACATCCATTTATTTTTATGTTATCTATATCTATAATATTAAATTCAGAAGGAATGTGTACATTCCTTCTGAATTTAAGCAGCGTCTTCCTATTAACAACTACCAATAAAAAAACTGTGGTTGCCGACTCGTCTACTAAGCATGGCAACTATAGTAAGTATCCTCCTTTGAGGAAATCCGAGGGAAGGTCTATGTTCAGCAATGGGCTATTGATAGGATGTAACGGTTGTGGATATAGTTACTCTGACAGACACTTTTAACATAGATTTGTGTATATTTTGTGTGATTTTATTTTCTCTATTAATTAAATTAGATTTTACCAATAACATAACACTTCAATTCTTTGACACTTTTAACATACTAATAAGAATTGTGTTTGTCATTTGTTTTAGGTAATTCAACATAAATTATAGATTTTTCAAAATTCTAGGAGCAAAAGTAAACTTGTATTATACACTCACATATACTTTTAATTAAACTCGTCAGTTTTCATTTTCGAATGTCATTGGCGAATTAAATACATAATGTGGAATATTTGGCTAACCTGTATAATATAATCCAACACTTGTTGCATTGATTAGACATTGACATATTAATTTATTAGTAATATGAAGGGATATTTATTAGTATTTTTACAAACTTAAAATAATTAAGTACTAAAACATGTATAGATCGTTAAGTGTCTGTGGGTGTGGGTCGTTTATTTTTATTTCTAAAAAATCGTACCATATCTCAATATTCAGTAAAAATAAAATAAAATGTAATACATTATAAACGAAACTTAGTAGTTTTCGTTTCCGTAGTATAATATTTTTAGACTAGAACTTCGAGAGTGACAAAAATAAGATATATTTCACATAAAAGTTTGAAACTTTAAATCAATTGTAGGTTTTGTACAGTTGAATTCTTCGCATTCCATAAGATAAGATACTCACCTCTTGAGAAATCCACAAATATAAAAGTTGGCGCACATCTGCTTCTGTCTCGGCTAGTTATTGTCTTCGCACAGTGCGTTGAAATCCACAAATATTATTTAATTGTTTTCAGTGTATGCTGATCTTCCAGATAAGTAAGTAAGTACAAAAAACAGCAGCCTGACGAATTTCAATGCCGTAAAGTAATAACCGGCCGCCGTCACAGACATAGATATGATGCTTATATTATGATAATATGGCCGTCGGTTTTTACCCAGCACGGAAGTCAATGACGAAATAGCGTTTCGTTCCACGGTGTCTTTGAACCATGTTATATGATATAAGCTAACACTTTTAGAAATAGGATAAAAATCTCAGTGGTATCCCTTTTTAGTAATAAATATATAATATACAAATAAGTACAAATATAATATGTATATAATAAGTTATCTTGGTAAAAATACATTTTCTTTTAATAGAAACTGCAAAATGATTCATTACACATTTTTCCCATGTTACATTAACAGAACACGGAATATCAAAACCACTCATTTTTTAGATTTCTTGATTCCGTTTAGATATTCATAAAATGTATAGGCCATTTATTATAATAAATTGGTAACTTTTTTTGTATGTAATACCATTAAGGGTCGTTAAAATTTCTAGTGGGCCCAAAAACGACTGACTCCTTTCTGGTTTTCGGCTAAAAGCTTCTCTGCGATCATGTGCATCATTTAAAAGCTACTAAGTCGAGAGCTGACTTTATTTAAGAAAATGCCACCCACCTAAAAACTATCGTATATCGTACCATACCTAATATCGTACCACCCGTGCTAATGGCCTCCCTGTCTCCCAGGCTTCTCCCTAGCTACACTACTGGGAAAACATTCCCCTTTTAGACTTTTTTACAGTAAAACATATAGTACACATGCAGACATTGTGACTACTATATGGTTTGCAGTTATTGCATATAAAATTCATCATGTTTTGAGGTTTTGATTGCATTTTCAACATTATAAATTGAACTCATCCAAATACTTATACAATTTGAGTTTCCATTATTCTTATTACATTATTTACAGCGTACTGAACTTATATTTAGCCTCAGAAAGTCACCATATCATTTAACCAAAGTGGACGGAAGTTAACAAAAGTAATTAGATTGATTATTTATAAGTTTGAAGTCTCTGTCTACATAACTTTTGACACAACAACCCTCAAAATTAACAATTACGTTTCTTTTATTATACACATTTTCAATATTCTGTCCTGTCCGTAAATATTCTAGTTAAGTACAGTTTGTGGAAAGATACGATATTCTTTATATGTTGTTTGTAAGGTGTTATTGATGTTTCTCCGTATAGTGGAGGCCATCCCGAGGGTGTCGTTAGAGGTGATAGACGATTCCTGATAACAGCTCAAAATATTTTTAAAAAAAAAATTTTTATATAGGAGAGGGGGCAAACGAGCATGCGGCTCACCTGATGGTAAGTGACTACCGCCGCTCATGAACAACTGCAACACCAGGGGAACCAGAGGAATTGCAGATGCGTTGCCGGCCTTTGAAAAAGGAGTAGGCTCTTTTCTTGAAGGTCCCTAAGTAGTATCGGTCCGGAAAAATCGATGGTGGTAAACTATTCCACAAGGAAGTTGTGCGAGGAAGAAAACATCTTCTAAATCGCACAGTGGTGGACCGCCAGTCCTCCACATGGTGTGGATGGTATCGGAAGTACTACCGCGATGTGCGTTTGTGAAATTTGGCGGCTGGGATTAATCCGAACAATTCCTCAGAACACTCCCCGTGGTAAATGCGAAAGAAAATGCAAAGAGATGCAATCATCAGCGCCAATGAATCGAGCCGATCGGAAAGGACTCGGTCGTCGACGATTCGAGCCGCTCTGCGCTGTATGCGGTCAAGTGGAAGGAGCTGGCACTGGAGAGCCCCAGCCCAGAGATGAGAACAGTATTCCATGTGAGGCCAAACCTGCGCCTTGTAAAGTTGCAGGCGTCGTGCCGGCATGAAATCTGCTGAGCACGCCAAGCTTTTTAGAGGCCAATTTGGCCTTCTCTTCCAAGTGACCGCGAAACTGCACGTCACTCGATATATCGACGCCGAGGATTCCGATACTGGCTGAGGCAACAAGCGGAGTGCCTTGAAACTGAGGAGATACGACAAAGGGGTTCTTTTTAGCGGTAAACGCGCAAACTTGTGTCTTCTGAGGATTAAACTGGACTAGATTTAGTCGCCCCCAATCCGACACTTTGTTCAGCAAAGACTCGACTTCAGACACAAGTTTGTTCCGGTACTCGGCGACGTTTTCCCGAAAAATATTCGCACGGCCGGCGTATAGAGCATCACCAGTGCTATCATCCGCATAGCAATGAATGCTACCGGTTTGCAACATATCATTGATATGCAGAAGAAACAGCGTTGGTGATAGCACGCAGCCTTGTGGAACACCAGCGTTAATAGGCTTGTAGTCGGAGCATGCACCGTCTACAACGACCTTGATGCTCCGATCTGCAAAGCTGGTGATCCAATTGCACACTTTCTCGGGAAGCCCATAGGAAGGGAGCTTCGAAAGAAGCGCTTTGTGCCAAATCCGATCGAAAGCCTTCGCAATATCCAAACTAACGGCCAATGCCTCCCCCTTGGACTCTACTGCCTCCGCCCATCTATGAGTCAGGTAGACCAGAAGATCACCAGCTGATCGACCCTGACGAAAACCGTATTGGCGGTCACTAATCAGCTGGTGATCCTCAAGGTACCGCATGAGCTGGCAGTTTATAACGGACTCCATTATTTTGGAGAACAAGGGGATGATGGCGATAGGCCTGTAGTTGGACGGGTCTGAGCGGTCGCTTTTTTTAGGGATCGGTTGGAAAAAAGCTGTCTTCCATGATTTCGGGACTACGCCTAGGGAGTAGGAGTACCGGAAAAGACGTGTTAGAACCGGTGCCAACTCCGGAGCACACGTCCTCAGCACAATTGGGGCGATTCCGTCAGGCCCACTCGACTTGTGGATGTCCAGGGAGAGGAGTGCTTTGCGAACCGAGCGCTGTGAAAACCGCACATCCGGCATGGAGCACTCACACCGCGGGATGGTCGGCGGTGTGTTTCCCCCGTCATCAAGAGTCGAGTTGGACGCAAAAAGTGAGCCTAAAAGGTCGGCTTTCTCTTTTGCGGCGTGGGCCAGTGAGTCGTCCTACCTGTGCAGAGATGATAGTGATGGCTTACAGAAATTCCCTTGGACAGCCTTGGCGAGAGACCAGAATGCACGGGTTCCCGAAGGAAGGCGAACTAGTTTCTCGCCAATTCTGCCTATGTGCTCTGACTTTGCCTTGGCAATAACACTTTTGAGGGACCTGGAGGCGAAGTTATACTTCTTTTTAAGCATGCTGGTGTTTACATCCCGAGCCGCCGAAGCCTCAGCCCAGGCCTGATAGCACTCCTGCTTACTGCGTAATGCAGTCGTACAGGAGCGACCAAACCAAGGCTGCGATCTGCCTCCGATGGGTACCACAGATGATGGAATAAATAGTTACATTCCCTGTAGCACCACATCAGTGACAGAGTTAGCAACAGCGCTGGGATCATCCGGCGAGAAGCAAACCCGCCCCCATGGGTAGGATGCAAAGAAAGACCGCATTCCGTCCCAATCCGCCGACCTGTAATGCCAAACACGGCGGCCACCTGCAGAACGCAACCGCGAGGGGAGCGTGAGTGGCACCACACTCCGGATCAGACAATGGTCCGAAGAGCCGAGAGGGGCATCGACGGAAACCTGATATCCGTCCGGATGAGAGGTCAGCAGAAGGTCCAACAGGAAGGTGTATGATCCTTCACATCTGGAATCCGCGTAGGCGAAGTAACCAGCTGTGTCAGACCATATACCAAGGCAAAGTCATAAACAGATCTCCCGCATGATCGGTTAAACGTGAACCGAGCCATTCGGCGTGGTGGGCGTTAAATCGCCAGGATCACGATCTCTGCGGATGTGACCTGTTGTAGCAAGGAATCTGTAGCCATTTGGACGTGGTCGATGAGTCGGTCTGTTTCGGCATTACCGCTATGGGACCTATAGAGGCTCCCGTAGACGCGCGGATGGTCGTCGCTATCTACGCGTAGCCAAAGGATGGACAGGTCCGAACCTTCAAGACTGCCGAGGCGTCGAGAACAGATGTCCTCTCTGACGTATACGCAAACTCCAGCCCGAGGCACAAAGGAGTGTTCCAATTTGTACCCCGGGTAGGAGAGATACGAAGTATCAGCCGGAGAGGACACCTGCGTCTCGGTCAGAAAGAGCAAGGCCGGCTTCGCCGTCTCGAGATGGTAGTGGACGGCGTTTAGGTTCGAGTGAAGTCCCCTGATGTTGCAGAAATTCACGGATAGCGTGGCAGGGTTATACCGCTACCATGTTGATGGGGGGGGGGAGAATTGGGCCTCCGGTCACCTGCACTCACCAGACGAAACGCAAAAGCAGAGCTTCCACTTCACGCCGGTATTCTGTGAGGTCGTGGTACTAACCCGGCTCGAGCCGGCCCATACGTGCAACAGCAAAAGCTGCTGCGTGGCTCTACCACCGTTAAAAACTGTGACAAAATCCGCCCTATGAGGCAATTTATGGGGTGGCCTTTGTTCAGCAGTGGACTTTAATGGGATGTAATGGCTGAACGGAATGTATGAATGGTGTTTGTTGTCCTGTAGCTTTCCAGCCATTTTGTGCAACAGATAACGGTCTCGGATACATTCGGGTACCCATACTATGTATCCGTATTAAACAAGTATGCTAAATTTCAATCATATACAATTATCATTCAATCATTTCAGAGAAAAACCTTTTTGGCAGACAGAGAGACAGATAGATAGACAGATAAGGAGATGATTCCATAAAATTTTATATCGCAGAATTTGGAACGGAACGCTAATTGTAAAAAATAAAACATACCTAATCTATTTTTGATAAAAGCATGCATCATTTTAGTAAACTGTTTTAACCAGTTGCGCCTTGAGTTTCACGTATTCGAAACGTTAACCATATATCTAAACTTTATTTATATCGTTTGGTTAGTTTGTTACCGCAAAAGTTTGTGAACTGTTTTGTAATAATGTATAAACAACTACGTGTGGTGATTTGTTAAATGAACCATCCATATTGTAACAAGCTAGGTCAAACATTTATTACTTAGTTAAGTTGTTCCTATTTGCATTTTGGTTGGAATATTTATATAAAGACTACATTTATATTACATGCGTTAATAATACGCAATTTTCAGGGCATCTAGCAGCAGCATCGTAACTTGTAAATATTTTTTTAAATAATATTAGAATGAAAAACTAGTCGCCTACACGTGATCATATGTGGCTTCTGTACATGGAAATAATATAATTTAAACAATAATTTACAAAATAATATTTGAAACCAAAATATTATTTTGTAATCGCTTATATATATACACACATTTTAGACGACTTCTTGCGTCTGTTTACGATAGATACTTATTGCACCTGTGCGAGCCGCGCTCACCTAAGCAGCTTTGGCTTATTGATCGCCTGCAATTTACTACGCAAGGGCGAAGGGGCTGCACTTTCCCCAGTGCCGAAGCCGTTGCAGAAGTAACTACACGTGATCATATGTGGCTTCTATACATGGGAAACTGCAACCTAATAACAACAAAGAAGATGCGTTGCCACCATTGAGGAGTAAGATGGAATGCTTTAGAACTGAACTATGCTGATGTTTTTACGCTTAAAACCGGAACACAGCAGTGGCTGTACAGCTACTTGGTGGCTGAAATAGACAAGATGAAGGTAATTACCTAGACGGACAGTCAGAACAGCAGGAAAATAGCTCTAGAAACCTAGAAAGTATTTGTAGGTTAAGCGAACGTTGACATGAGTAATCCTTGAATATTTAAGTGATGGTTCATGATAAATTATCAACTTGTTTTATCTGAAATAGCTCAAAACTGTCGGCACTAATAATTTCTATCAAAAATATTCAGGCGACAAATCGGCATAAACAATGGCGGACAGGACTTTTGGTATTACGTATTCACGTCACAAAAGTGATTCAATGCACGAAAAGAACACTAAGGATATTTAGTATGGATCGATATTTTGTGATAATGTTTATTTAGCTTTCTATTGTCCGCAAGTTTTGTTTTGATTGTTTTAAGTAAGTATAATAAAATTTGAATTCCTCTTCATAAAAGCAGTAAACATATTAAATAATCATTTAATCAAAGAAGAGAGGTGGATTTTATTACTGTTAACCTCTAGTGTCAAAATCAATATTTGTATGACCTATAAATAATTCTTCTGGGTCTGGATGTTTGTCTTTGTGAAATTTATGTATGTAAAGTGCCCCCATGATACAGGAGAAAATCCTAGTGTGAAGGTAATGTTTTTAAAAAAGTATAAAAAATAAAAACAAAAATAAATTCACTTTTTACGTATTAATTCGAGTTTATTGTTAAAAACATTTTTGTTAATGAAGATGAATGTTTAATGAGCCTTGTTTACGTATAATTAAAAGATCAACTTGATTTTTTACTGAAAACTGTTCCACGCTGTTTTTGAGTAGCTTGGAGTCAAGAGTAAATAGATTACATCTGGACAAGCGTGTTTAGAGAGTACAAATGTTTAGAGAGTGAATATTGTTAATTAATCTGTTAATTAATAACATAGTAGAATAGGAATTTCATTTATATTGGACAGGACGATATTCAATTTTGAAAAATTCTTACTGATTTAGGACGTCCGTTCATGATTAAAATCATGTGGCACTCTGTATATTCCGTATATGGTTCGTAGGTTTTGCTCACTGCATGCGTCCGTTCATAACGGAAATGATGTGGCACTCTGTATATTCCGTATATGGTTCGTATGTTCTGCTCACTTCATGCGTCCATTCATGACGGAAATGGTTTGAATTAAAAAATTTAAACAATAATTTACAATATAATATTTGAAACCAAAATATTATTTTGTAATCGCTTACCATTACATGAGATAGTGGTCAAACACGAGCCTATCTATAATATATAATATATAGATACTTATTGCACCTGTGCGAACCGCGCTCACCTAAGCAGCTTTGGCTTATTGGTCGCCTGCAATTTGCTACGCAAGGGCGAAGGGGCTGCACTTCCCCAGCGCCGAAGTAAGTTTAGTTTTACTCCTGTGTAATAAAAAAGTTATTTTTGGGAAAAAAAATATTCTTACTTTTCGGCGTATCTCGTCTGTGCGAATCCACCTTCAAATCGTGGCGCCGTAAGAACCGTAGTCGTGCCTGAATTTCCATTTCGTACAAGTTGGCAAAAAGTTCCCAGTTGGCGCCAGTGATGTTTCTCCTTTTTTATTCAACTACATAGGTACTACTTAGGTTACAAATGCGTTCAACACATTTTCTATATCTAAACTTATTTCTAAATGAGAATGTATTATGTTATTCAGTATCAGAATTTTCAGACATTATCTAACTGAACCAGTGCGAAACCTATGCGTAAAAATCGATGATTACTGCAACGACGAGTGTAGCATTGTAGTTCAAATTTGAAAATCGTAACGGTTTGAAGAAAATTACCTTCATTAGATATCTTCGAGCTCTTTCTAATGCTATTAGATGTGTTTTCTCTGCACAACCACAAACAGGTATACACTAACTCAGTACCGATTGCGCTAAACGTTTTTAGGTGGTGGGTGATGAAGGTCATTTCATTCGCAAGATGTCTGAGTTTTTTGAACAGCCATATGAGTTTCCTCATCCTGTTAGCAATGCTTACAATATGTTGACTCTAGTTGAGGTACCAAACATTTCCAAGCCTTATTAATCTAATCCTTTATAATATATTTAACAGCAGATTCAGTATTTACTGTATGACAGTGACTAAAAGGTGTAGTAACACAATTTTTAATTACCTACGATGGAATTGAACAAAAAATTTTAAACACCTGAAGCATTATTCACACACGTACACACTCAAGCACGCACTTACGCACGCATGCACGCACACACTCACGCACGCATGCACGCCTTATATACACACACTAGTGCTACATTCTTTTATTATATCATCATTGGAAAACAACAATTTTTTTCAATCAATACAAATAAACTTTTCAATTTATCACATCGGGTTTAAAAACGGGATAGTACAAACTGAAGTTTGGCAGATGATTTTACAAATTTCATTTATTCCTCGCCCTAATGAGGGCATAACAGACAGTAAGCGCTTGTGATGTATTGAGTTAAAATAAATAAACTGCTTCTATCAAAACTTCAAATTATCAAAGTAAATTTATTAAATTCGTTAAATGTGAAACCTATTCCCGTGTGTAAAAATCACCTCATTCCCAAAGGTTATTATCAATCATGTACTCTATAGTAGTACAATATTTGCATTTTCACGTCGAAATTTTGAATTTGGTAATACAACCAGCCAATGGTTCAGTAAAAAAAGTATTTTTCGCATTATGAAACCTTTGTAATTTGGGACAAAAGTTGAAGGTTCCAACAAAACATAAAACCTACCAAGATAACACCGGAAAAGGTCGGGTGTGCAAAAATATTCTAGAAGAGAAAATCAACGTTATCTTTACTTTCAATCTTTATCTTTACTTATCCGGTGCAGTATTATGAATAAAAAAAACTGTTTACTTCTTCACAATGCGATGATTATATTACTTGAAAAATCATTTTAAAAATAATTTATTTTACATATCTATGGTTGCGCCAACGCACACTTTAGCGTTTCGTATTTTTAAAAGGAAATTGATAAATAGGACTCAAATATGTTGGACAGTGCACAAAATCTACTAAAGTACGTGGGGATTCGTGTAATAAGTTCTCGTTCGACACATGTCGTATTGTTCGATGAAGTCTTCATCGAACCTTTGACATGACCTTGGTCGTAAGGACCACTTTGTGACCGATCAATTCACGATCGAACCTGTCGCATACGACTGAAGTTCGAGACTTGGTCGCAACGTGAATGGCCTCCTTTACTAATACCACTACTATACTGTAGTCGGGGCGCTTACAAGTGCAGAGTGGCAGATATTTCCATACATCATATAGTGAAAACATTTACCTATATTAGAATAGGCTTTTTAACTAAATTTCCTTGATAAGTTTTTTTTTAATTTATGTTGCACTATTTTTTTCAGAGATATTATTGTAAAATTTTATGCACTTACTCAAAAAAAACGTGTGTGTGTACTAATGTACGCACGTAGAAAGCTATACTTCTTTAGCGTAACCTTAAATATAGTTATCAGTTCCCACGAAAGCTTGAGAGACAGTTACCCAATAAAGTTGTCGCATTGAGATGTCAGTGTAACAAGTGAGTGTGTCAGCGCATCGTAACAACTTCATGGTGTCGTTTTTATCAGTCGGTGTGCGCGTGCATCGTAAAAAATTCACTCTCATAATTTTTCCCAAACGCCCCAAAAGAAGTATAACTTCAATAATTTTTAGTGTGTCACTTCTACCCATTCTACAGGAGACAGTCCGTTTATATTACGGCAAATAGAGGCTACTATAGACTTTAAGGTAAATACAAGCCTAATTGCTGATTTATATGCCTTTCAAGAACTGATCAAACAAGTTTTGAAAACTCTTGCATGATTGTACCCTGAATTATTTAGAGTTTTTCAGCGCCTCAATTGCTTCCCATTACCTGAATTTACACAACTTCGCAGCTTGCACCTTTAAATCTAATCCTAGTTTGGGAGATAAATAGATAGATAAATAACACTTTATTGTACGCCAAAAAAATTTAATATAAACAATAAAGTAGCAAAAAGAAATATGGTATCTTTTCGCTAAAAGCGATTTTTTTTCCATAAAACCTTTTTTCCATAGATGGACAGCATTGCAAGAGAACATAAAAAAATGTGTGTGATTTGGCAAAAACGATAAGATTATTATGCTTCTAACGGCTCATTTCATAATCAGACAGCTTGTATCGTAAATTTTTAATATCAAATTTTCAAAATTGAAAATTGAAATTGAATTTACTATGGAGTTAGAGGCAAATAATTGAGGCACAGTGACCGAATAAAGCCGGCCACAGTCGAGCGTGTGCCTGCTGTACTACCATATGTCAGAGGTGTCACAGACAAGATTGGCTACATCTTGAAGCGAGCTTTTACATTTTACAAACCGCCGAAGAAGATTTGTCAGTTCTTACCATTCGTCAAGTGTAATATCCCTCTATAAGATGCAGGAGTGTACAATCTTGATTGTGAATTTGATCGCTCATATATAGGGCAAACAAAAATATCTACAAAAACCCGCGTAATAGAACATATAGTTGACGTGAAACACCAACACTCCGGGAAGTCTGCAGGTTGTGATCATATCCTAGATGGCCCCCACCATTACATCAGATTTAATAGACCACAAATCCATTCCCAAAATTGCGTTGCGGCACCCATGAGCCGAAATCGGTGATGGATTTTCTTTTCATCGTCATCACACGGCTAATCGCTTCTCCAAATTTAATTAACCAGAAGTTAATGTTTTAAAGAGCTTTGACCGTTTTAGTATTATATTTATCTAGATAATAGTCCTAAATTTCATACCAAAATCGTGGATAAAAACAAGTGAAAATAATACAATATATCTTCATTACTTTGACTTAAAATAAATATACTGAATAAATTTTTGGAAAGAGGAAAATACGATTTAATTGACAACATTCACTGAATTTGCTATAAGCTATGTTATTCAAATGGGGCCGAGCTCATACTCGAGGAAATTGATTCGATTTGCATCCAAAATGACGTCCGTATGCCAATTTTGTAAAAACGAATGTTAATTTTTTGCAAGTAAACAGAAAAGTAGTTCAAAAATTGTGTTACGTTTATTACTTTAGATATCATCCGGTTTCATAAAAACTTTAAACAATAATATGTACATGCAATGTTATATACAATTCTGTAGCTTCTCTTATTTCTGAGACGGGCAGAAATGCCCTTAAACCATTTTTTGTCAAGCGTGGCGAACTCATCGCGCAATAAACCTTCTGTGTTTACCTTTATTGGTAGTGTGTAAATCAGTTAACATATAACTAGGTGCTGGCGGGGTTCAGAATTTTACGCGCGTTCTATGAAATATTTATTCGCTTATCCGCTGATCTACCATCGCATTTTAAATGACTGAATGTTTTTATAAGCTTAAAACCTTTTCGAAACTCTAAAATCACAAAATTTTAACAAAAATATACAGAGTACACTCAGAGGCGTACTAATCGAAAACTCGGTGCCTAGGGCACGCATCACAATTGCGTCCCTTCTAACTGCATACACTAAATAAAACAGTCATAAATCTTACAAAACATAATATTTATTTTCTTTTTTACAACAAAAGTAAGTCTGTAAACCGTTACACTTACAATTGCACCTTACTTGCTTTCTGCGACGCAAAATATCAATGATGTTTTTGAAATCAGTTTTTTCCGTTTCTTCTCGCTCTACTCTAAGCAAACCTAGGTCGCATAACCTATTTTGATCCATTTCATTCATTCATTTATTACAGCCTGTCAAAAGTCCAATGCTGAGCATAGGCCTCCCTATAGATTGCCTCATAGGGGCGATATGTAGCCCTCAAATTCGAAGGTAAAAATAATTATTTATTTAGAATACTGCAATTGTGAGCAGAATTTCATGTAAATGCGCAGATTCCGAAATACGGTTTCATCCTCGTACTGCACAATAAATTCAAGTAGGTAGCTGTTAAAATTTCTTTATATTTACGTTTTTCCTGATAGATAGAACTATTCTCCGTTAACATCGCAACCATAGAAGTGTCCAAATTCTTCACATTTCTTTTAAATCGTCACAGTCGTCGCTGCCATAACACAATGTTTTAGTATAATGAAGAAATCCAAATCTGGTGTTAGTTTTATGCAAACGAGTAAACCTTTCACCCATTTCACACACAATAAGATCCAGCGAACCGAAGCTTCTCCGAAGAAGAAGAGAAGCTTTAACATGTTTTCCAGATATTTGTGAACTGGCTTTACTGCTTCAACCTTTGCACTCTGATTTGACAACTTGTTTGGGAACCTGATTTTATAACAGTAGGCAAGAATTTTTTTAAGTTTTTCCCTCATCCCGCAGAGCGGAATGAGTAAAAAATACATAAAGACCTTCAATAGTGGGGAAGTGTCGGCTCCGTGGGGCAGTGGCTTAGCAATGAGGTACTGCGCTGACGGCCGCGGGTTCGAATCCCGCACTGAACAAGTATTTGTATGACCTGCAAGTAATTATTCCGGGTCTGGATGTTTGTCCTTGTGCAATTTATGTTTGTAAACTGCCTCCACGATACAGGAGAAAATCCTAGTGTGGGCGTAACGTTTTAAAAAAAATATATAAAAGAAGAACATGACCATAATTGTGTTCTGATTGTCTGTATGTGCAACGATTAAACTGAGTGAATGATTATCGCAATTCACAAATATCGTCAGGTTATTATTTTCCCTTGTTCATTGGTGAGCTCCAGTTCAGTGTCCAGTGCACTGCCTGCGCGCACTACCATCTCGCTCATTCGCGAAACGCGGAAATCGCCGACGGGGTTGTTTAATATGAATTGGCTTATTATTAATATTATTTATTATAATTGGCGATTTTGAGCGACTCTTTTGAAAGGCGCCCGTGGCATGTGTCCTACTTGCGCCACCCAAGCTAAGCTGCCGAATTCACTTAAAACTGATTTTAATTTTGTCTTTTTTATAGAATAAGGTTGACAAACGAGCACACAGTTCACCTGATGGAAAGTGGATGCTGTGGCCCGCCAATCAAAATGAAGATGCAATTTCACCCCTGAGGACTAAGACAAAATATCTCGTTTTCAGTAAGAAGGGATATTTATAAATAATATTAGAAAATAACACAAGCTTAACCGTGTAGTGGCGGTGATAGAATATCCACTACCCCATATTATCCCGTGGGTGTCACAAGAGGCGATAGAGCGAAACAAACCAGATGATGAGCAGCAGCCTCTTCTTAATAACAACTAAAAATAAATAAATAACTGCGGCTGCCAACCCGCTTGCCAAGCGTGACAACTATGGCAAATATCCCCCCTATGAGGCAATCTATGGGAGGCCTATTTTCAGCAATGGACTTTTGACAGCTGTAATTGTAATGGTAAACACAATCTTATATAAGAGTTGAAAGTGACATTGTTCAAATTCTTTTATAAAGTAGAATAATTAATTTACTTAAAAATAATTGTGACTGGGTTAATTGTTTTAACAACCACTCTTCAAACTCAATCTACAATGTAAATATATTAGTTAAGAGATTTTTTTTTGTTTTAACAAAAGTTTTCATTAAAATTTATTTCTTTTAAGAATGTTTGTTACTTAATTTCTTTTATACTATTGATTTTTGTTGATTACATGTACATTACTATGGTACAAATGAAAGTCGTAGTATAGTTTATTTTAAAGGTTAAATTTCAAATATTATAATTTCTTGATAAAGCCCTAATAATGTGTGTAGCATATGTGTTTCTTACTAAAATATGTACAGAGAATTGAGATCAACATTGATCCATCAAATCAAAGAGTATATAATCACTACGTTTTACATCAAACATTACGGCCGGTTCATCCATGCCATGCAACAAATGCTCGGCGAAGAGCTCATATTTAATAAGCAATTTTTAATTATTTTCGATCTACTGTTCATTAATCATAATATATTAATTATTAATAATAATAAATATAAATTACATAATGTATTATATTATTTATATATTATTAATTATATTATTGTAGCAATATACAATATACATATTGCATAGCATGTAACGACAATTTATTGCAATTTATGACAATTTATTCCTTCCCTTCAGACCGCGGTAGTGTACGGACGTGTTTTGTGCCAAAATAATATTTATCACACAAAATAAATTAAGTGCAAGTACCAGGCATACAGAAGTTCATCGTTTTACGACAAAGTGAGACGCGCTAATTGAAGAAGGATAGTGATTTTGTGCAACACCCTCCTCTTGAACATTAGAAGTGAGATAGTGCATATTGCAGTGAATGCGAAACTAACATTGCTTCTTACAATTATTTCGCCACGCCCATTGACCAATACGTGCTTATGACTTTGTTTTTGTACTGAGTATTAAAAATTCAATTGCCAACGGTTTTATTTAGGCCTACAACTTTGAATGTCAACAGAATAGGCCTACGTATACCCTTAATTAAATCATTATGTCACTTCAGCGTACCCCACCTAATTTTAGTGACCTCAAACTAGCTAAAAAACGAATTTTTACCCAAGATTCAGATACAGCATTTGAAAAAAATTATTCTGATGATCCAGAAAACGTTGAGTATATTGCCAAAAGGTATAAGCGAAGTCTTGAAATAATAAAATTGTACTTTACTCATTACAGAGACACAACATTTTTTTTCTCTGTGGAAGTACTGCATAGTAATTACTAATCTGTGATTTCTACTCTGTGGTATCACTTATTAAAACTACGTGTTGAGTTTTGGCGGGAACTTGATCGGCGGCGGTTTGCTGCTCCTGTATTATTGTTTGGATAATGGTTTGAAGTGGATTTTGATATGTAAAAGTGGTGCGATTTTGTGTATTAAGTGTCTGCGCATGTGAACTATTAGTGGAAACGGTGAAACAAGTGCTCTAATGGTGATGTGATTCTCAAGATAAGGTGTCTATCTGCTTAGGCGCCTTGAGATACCATCGCCAACTGTCAGCTGTCTGCTGACATTTTTGAAGCCAGTACTTGAGTATAATGACATATTTGTAATGTGGTAGCAAACATTTATGAATAAAAAATAGAAAAACTATTAAAGCAGACAATTATTAGGTATAATAGGTACGTAGGCCTTTCTGTTAATTAATCTGGTTCCCTGACATGACAGCTTACTAGGGTTGACAAAATTTTTGGCTTTGATAATTAATTATATTTTTTACGGGGTATTTTGTAACACATTGTATATATATCCGAATGCCTAACAACTAAAACGCGGCGACTTCACTACCTTGCCAGACAATATACAAAGAAGAATAAATATAGTAACTGCTGGACTGCTCATGGGAAAGTATTTGTGAGACAAAAGGATGGTATGCCGGCTATTAGAATCGACATTGAAGAAGATTTTTGTAAGCTAAGTTCTATTTGACTATTAATTTTATTTATTGCTTATTTGCTTATACCTCTTGTAATAACATATTACCCATAGATAATACACTAATACTACCTTTATCACATTAATATACTCAATTACTATTACGCAATAAACACACCTAATACTACAAATCAAGCAAAATATCATAATTACTTAAAGGACAATGTCCAGAATCGCCCCGTGCAATGAAAGCATCGGACATATACGATAATTAATTATCTATTTTATTATATTAGTTGCAAATACTTTCATTACATGGACTAGCTGCATGCCAAAATGAACATTAAAAAGTATTATATTCGACTAATAACCTTAATCACCGCCATCTTCGCCAAACGTCATGTGGTGTCGAAAACTGATAAGGGATACCCAATGATGCATATTTTTTAATCTGAATCACATTTTGAATTTATTTCGAATAAAGTGCAAATAGAAGCTTGAATAAAAACATTCAATACCTTTCTTTTCTTATTATTCCCTTAAAGTATGATTTAAAAACCACATACGTAATGAATGAGGTCATACTCGATTTTAAATTATAGGTAGTTAGAATAATGCTGAAGTGAACAAAACCTACATATTTCATCATGATCATTATTATTCACGATTTTCTAATGATCGTTTAGAAAAGTGTGTGGTTTACTTCTAAACAAACGATCACTTACGAATTTACGACAATTAATATAGAGAGGTGTAAGAGAGGGTGACGTAATAACCCCGAAACTCTTCACCGCTGCATTGGAAGACGTTTTCAAGCTACTGGACTGCAAATGATACGGTATTAACGTCAATGGTGCGTACATCACTCACCTTCGATTTGCCGACGATATAGTCCTTATGGCAGAATCGCTGGAGGACCTAAGCACTATGCTCAATGACCTCAATAGTGTCTCCAAACGGATAGGTCTTAAAATGAACATGGACAAAACAAAAATCATGTTTAACGTCCATGTAACACCTATGCCGGTAGGAGTTGGGAGCACTAAGCTCGATGTTGTTGACGAATATGTTTACCTGGGACAAATAGTCCGACTAGGTAAGTCCAACTTTGCTGAGCAGCGTTCGGGAGATTACGACACATCTTCTCGTCAGACACCCCAAAACCCCAAAAGTAGATTGTACAACCAGTGCGTGTTGCCAGTGATGACCTATAGATCTTAGACGTGGTCCTTCACTGCTTGCCGTATAAGGAAGCTCAAAGTCGCTCAGCGAGCTATGGAGAGGGCTATGCTCGGCGTTTCTCTGCGTGATAGACTTAAAAACGAGGATATCCACAGTAGAACCAGAGTAACGAATTAGTTTGCTGAAGTGGCAATGGGCCGGCCATATAGCTCGAAGAACCGACAACCGATGGGGAAGAAAGGTTCTCGAGTGGCAGCCTCGTACCGGCAGGCGAAGTGTAGGGCGTCCCCCCACTGGATGGTGTGACGACCTGGTAAGACATGCAGGAAGTCAATGGATGCAGGTGGCTCGGGACCGTGCTTTGTGGCATTCCTTGGGGGAGGACTATGTTCAGCAGTGGACTTGTGAAGAGCTGTAATTATGATGAATATAAAACAAAACACGTATTGCTACTTCATGAATTATAAATGTTTTCTTTAAAAAAAGCAATATTGCAGACTACATGTTATTATTAATATTGTTACAAGTATAGAAGAAGTAGAGAAGTATCGTGTCATTATAAGTAAAGAATACTTGTTATGGTATTAATATTATCGTATGACAAAAGTTGATGTTATACTGTTTGTAACGTATGGCCATAGTAAATATCGATAAATCGTATCGTATTTAGCACCCCTATTTTTCACTAAATGGTCACTTTTCACTTGTCAGTCTCTCACCTGTGCTTTCACTCTGTCAATTACATTGGCGTCGCTGTCGCTCGCTCTTCGTAATTATATCGGTGTGTTTTGGGGACTTTCGGGACTATCTATTGAATATTACGACTTGGCTATATTAACGGACTCTGATTGCTTTCAAAAACGATTTATCTGGCTGTGATTTTCGTAACTGTGTACCGCTCAAACGATAACCTGGCACTCATAAACGGACTTACGCATACGCAATGGAAAATGTATTTTATGTAAATTGTAGCTCTGCTGTTGGTTCTATGTTCTTGGAAGATGAACAGATTCGTCACTGTGTACAACAATGGACTGCGCCTCTTTCTGTAATTACATTTCTACTTTGTCTGCATATTCAGAGTCTCGTGATGTATTTAGTAGATGAACAATAAACATGAAATTAAATCTGTGTTTTATTTCTAATTCAAAAATAATAAGTTAATGTAGGTTTAAAAACAACTTACTATCTAATTGGTAAAGCTGGTTTCATAGTCACGCGTTTTAACAGTGCCGTCCAGACGCACACGCTTGCAAATGCACTAGATAGTAGACGCGACTATATTCTATGCATTTATACGTTGCACTTACTTACATTTAGGCTTTAGAACGAAAACTACATACCCAGTTATCTAGGTAGGAACTAAAAATAGCTAAATGTTTTAGATATTGTTTTTCAGAACCATAATGTTCGTGGTTCGATTATAACCTCAAAATCTGATACTTTTTTTGAAATATATCTATTATGTAGCTAGTCCGCTATAAAAATACGATCACATAGGAATTTACTAATTATCGAAAATATATCACATAATTTTCCGATGCTCTTGGATCCAGGGCGAACAATGTATGGGCGCAGAGCAATGTCCTTTGATATCCTTATCTATTTTATTTAACGAAACGTATTACGAATTTCTCCAAAAATCAATTATAACTTACAATAATTCCACACAAACAAAATACATATATACAATCTCTTATTATATTATACTCGTAAAAAAATATATTTAACTTCATTAGCACTGTTGCCAATTGCAACAATTGCACAACTTAAAAATAATAATATGTGTCTATATAAATGGCCTACCTACATTAAAAATACAAAACAAGTTTATATTTATTTCCATAAACATATATTATACAATGTGTTAATTTTACACTTGATCAAACGAAATGTGCGGATACTAGATAAAAAATTATCGGTAAAAATTCGAAAAAAATTATGTTATTATTTTTTTGACAAATTTACTGCTTGATATCGTAGGTTTTTTTAATTTTTATTGCTAGTTAATCTTTCTAACTTTCAAATAAAACTACTTTGAAAAAAATACATCGTTTACTTAAAGATAAAATAATTTAAAACCGAAGGATGGGAATTTTACCAAAAAAAAAATGCTTTTATTTTTTAAATAGTTTACATAAACATTTTTTTTTCGATTTTTTACCGATAATTTTTTATCTAGTATCCGCACATTTCGTTTGATCAAGTGTAAAATTAACACACTGTATAATGGTCATAAGTGTTTAGAATGCACCAATGTTTCATTGAACTGTCTTAGTACCGTCAAATTCGTAATTAATTATACGAACAATATCTCACGTACTCTAACATTTCTTTGAACGACAAACTACATTTTATTACATAAGCATAAAACCATCAAAACTTATGACACAACTTTGTCTAACAAAACATTTATTAAAATTCACAAACAATTTTACTTGTCTATTTAAATCTGTTACCTATATTATAAAAAAACTACAAACTCGTATTAAACCCTTTAAATGGATAGTTATAGTCTTAATGCATTATTTTCTAAATTTTAATGCGCTACAAAAACGTTAATTTATAATTATAGTGTATATTTTAAAGTGATGTTTTCAATTGGTATAATGCAAAATACTCATTGCACACAGAATTATTACTATATTTATGTTCCTCAGATAACTATTAAGTGTTATATCTATCACTATACCAATAAAACTCACACTATTCGTAGACCAGTTAATAATATTTCAACTATAGGTTACTATATTGAAATTCCGCATTTAGTAAGCCTAAAAAGTTATTTTTTCCATCAGCTGCCACACGTTGAATATAACTACTACCAAATAATATTATACCGAAGTACCGTCTCATGTAATAAAACAATTATTTATCTACATAGTTATAATTCCTTACATTTGCATTATTTGCGTCGTAAACAATAAAATACAATATATTTTTATTCACCATAATTTTAAACTAGTAAATTACGAACTTTGTAAAAGGCGATAGTACTAATGAAAAAAATTATAAAGATCTTTACGCATTGTCTTTGGCTTCGAGCTTTACGTGTAGCATTGGTGACAGTGCTAATTTAAGATATAACAAACAATCCTCTTTGAAATTAATAACACAAAATAAAAGAATCCTAAAACGTAATATACCACACTTCCAAACTCTCCTAGAACGTGCTAAAGTTGATTGGGACCTAATTATATTTACAGAATGTTGGTTGCAAAACATTCCTTATATTCCCTTATACTACACTGATATAATTATGCTGCTTCTACAAATAACAAAACACAAAATGAAGGAGTTATAATTTATTATAAATCAATTAATAATTATAATATCTCCGAAATCAACCTAACAGATGGTAATTGTTTGCTTATAAAATTAAATGCTTATTCTATCGTCCTTACAATAATTGCAATAAACCAAGTGTAAAGAATATAAACTCTTTCTTTGAATCTTTAAATTCTGTACTTATTGGCTTAGCACAATATAAAAATATAATACTAACATGAGATATAAATATTTATATATCATCCTCATCAAAAGACTCAAGAGTCCATATTTATCTATGTATATATAGCTTTTAGTATCCCAACACTTACCCATACCTGTTTGGATCACATAATTTTGAAAACAAAACTACCCGCACGTTGTCATGTTGCTCACACTGCCATCATTGATCATTATAGCATAATCCTTAGCTTAAATTGGACACGTAAAAATAATTTTATTACCAAAATAATTAATCAACTTGACTATAAGGCCTTAGATTTAATTTTTAGTGAATTAGATTTTAAACCTGTATACTACGAAATTTAAATTATGCAGTTACGTTTTTAATTAATACTCTTAACCTAGCTATTGACAAATGTACTAAAAACATAACGGTCTCGGGACTATAAAACCTTAGGTAACTCTTGGCTTGCTAAAATGCATGAAAAACAGGGACAATTTACATATTAAATCAAGAAACCATCCTAATGACACAATTCTTCGAACAACCTACACTAGATATAGGAATTTTTGTAATAACATACTCAAGAAGGTAAAACAAGAATATGAAAAGGCGGAACTTTATAAAACTAAATCTAATAGCAAAAAACTGTGGTAAATAATAAAAAACATAACTCACACGACTAAAATCAAAGCTCCAGCTACAGAACTTCTTTCTAATAATCCTAGGAATTCAGTTAGTGACATAAATATATATTTTGTGAACATGGGAAAGAATATAGCTGAGTCTATTAAGAACTGCACTGCACGGCAGACTTATCTTTGGGCATACCAGACATATCATCTAGTCACTCGTTTGCATTACTTCCAGTAGATGACTCTGAAGTCAAAACAATTATATCAAGGCCTAAAAATAACTGTACGGGACGGGATAATATTTCAAATTCAGTTATAAAACGATAAACGTTACAAAAATATTTTAACACCTATACTCACATATATTTGTAATCTATCTCTAAATACTGTAGTATTTCCTCACGAATTCAAACGTTCAATGATTCACCCTATTCATAAGAGCGGCAATAGAGAATGTGTCGATAATTATCGGCCCATTTCTGGTACTGCCAGCATTTTCGAAAATCTTGGAAAAAGTTGTAAATAATATACTGGTCAGGTATCTTGAATCAAAAAGTCTCTTACCACATGCGCAATTTGGTTTTAGAAATGGCAAAGCTACAAGTGATGCAGTACATAAATTCTTAAGTTATACCGTTAAACATATGGACGACAAGAAAAAAGAAATAGCAGTATTTCTTGATTTGGCTAGGGTATTTGATACGGTCTCTATTCCACTGTTAATTCACAAATTATACAAGCTAGATGTCAGAGGATTACAATTGAAAATTTTTGAAAGTTATCTCACTAACCGATCGCAATGTATCAAAATAGGAAATTGGATAAGTGATGATCTTCCCGTTTCTCATGGCGTACGACAAGGCAGTATTTTAGGTGCTACCCTGTTTTTGACCTATATAAACAACATGTGCCAGACAAAATTGATAAATGGGATGCTTGTTTCTTATGCCGATGATACTGCCCTTTTATTCAGAGGTGATACATGGGAATAATTATACCTGAATGCCCAAAAGGTTTCAATTTAATTATGAACTGGCTAACACATAATAAATTAATTCTGAACGTCTCTAAAACAAAATATATGTCATTTACATTTAAAAAATTAACACTCATATTTCACCTAATTTCCGTCGAAACGAAAAGCGTCGTATCTGTGGTATCGTGGCAACCGTTGTTGTTACATAGGACTCTTGAAATTAACGTCATCAGGAAAGCGTACCATATATTTGCGATGAATTGCTAACGAGCTGTTTATTATATTTTCTTGTACTTTATGTTGTAACGCACGCATATTTGCGCCATCCATCATGAGTGCATCTGGAATGATCCTCTTTCACCTACATATATAATATATATAAAAATACATAAAAACTATATACTAAAAGACATTTTAAGAATTAGTGACACGAGTATTAAAATACACATCATGCATCATCCTAAAAGAATATCTAATCAACTGCACAGCCCTCTTAAATGATAGGATATAGGAAAACTCGACACGAGCACTCGTTAACAAGATAAGAACAGTAGAAAAGTAGTTAAATATTAAAAATTATAGTTTGTATTTATAAAAAAAGAAACGAAGGAAACGGAAACGGAAGTTTCCTCTGTATCATCACACAAAGATTATATTGGTTCACATAATGATTTCTTATATTTACACGAATACTCGACATTGGCAATGACAATATTAACATGTCTAACTTAACTTATTTTTAATTTCCGTCGTTTCGGGTGCTTTACAGCATCCATGGTCACAGTGTGTGACAAACTAGCACACAGTTCACCTGATGGTAAGTGGATGCTGTGGCCCATGGACATCTACATTTATCCTCAATTAAGAATCAAAATGCAGATGCGTTGTCACACCTGAGGACTGAGATGGAATGCCTCGTTTCCAGTAAAAAGGGTCTCCGGTTCTCTACACTCACCATACGAAACACAGCAACATTAAGCTGCTATTTTACGCTGGTATTCTGTGAGAGCGTGGTCCTACCCCGGTCGAGCTGACCCATTCGTGCTGCAACCACAATATTGCTGCAGCATGGCTCTACCACGTAATAAAAAATGATAAGAATAAAGATATTTATACTTTAAACACTAGGAACAAACATAAACTTGTAATGCCAGTCACTAGTAATTCATTTATGGGGCAATGTATACGCTACAACTAAATCCCAGAAAATGTTCAAAGGTTGTCAATAAACAAGTTTAAAAGTTTTATTTAAGAAAAATTGTACAAAAAGGGTTATTATAATATCAAGGAATACATGAATAAAAACAACCCCAGGGATGAGGTGCTCCCACCATGCTGGTTCTATTAAAATTTATATAAAAATTGTACAAAATTATTGTAAGGTTTAAAAAAATATAATGCCTCTTGGTTTCTTGCTGATTCTTCCCAGGACAGAGGTATTTTCCGAACCAGTGGTAAATTAAAAAAATTACTTGCAATAAGTATTATGTAAAAATCAATATTGAATCAAAATTATTATATTGTATTGTATTCTACTCTATTTTAATAATTATGATTTTGTTTCCTCCAAATAAAGCACTGGCTTAGAACAAAACTTATATATCTTTTAAAAATCAGTGAACACAAAATAGCTTAGTCTGAATGAAGCAGTGGTTCATAAGGCTGCACAAAAAGCAAAGTAAAGCAAATTAGAATTGCATTTTTTTACTACAATAAATCATATATCAATCATTAAAAAAAATCTTTAATTTACGAGATATTCAATTAAAATAATTTTGGTGTATGCGTTATTTTTATTCGCAAAAGACGTGGTCATCCATTCAACTACATGCATGCTGTCTTTTAGAAGAGAATAAAAAATATGATGTAGTATGAGTGTGGAGCAAGGGATTACCTGGACGCTAGGTTAAATGTTATTTTTTCTGGCTTTATACGCCAATCGAATGAATTGAAAAAATTCGAAAGACTTAGGTATTATAGTATAGGTTTTTTTTCAAACAGTATACTATAGTAACGCTTATATCATTACTAATACTCACGTTAACCACTCCAAGTAAGTTTATAATGCTTGTGTTAGGAGTGATTCACGACAGTAGGCGAAGAGCGAATGCAAACCAGTCACGCTCAGCACAGTCACAGTACGCGAGCAACCCGCGTTCGATCCCCGCCGTCACTAATGAAATTATTAATTACAATTTTAATTGCTGATTTACCACGGTGAAAAAAAGCAGGAATGAAAAAATATTTCAAAGACATGTCAAGTCCGCCAAAACGCATTAGGGCAGTGCGATGGACACTTCCTTGCCCTAAAACCCTCTTAAAAATGAGAGAAGACCCGTGCCCAGTAGTGGGATGTATAAAGGCTGTAACTTTTTACTGGACTTAGTTCTTTAGACATCCATTAGGCACCTTGCTCAAATCGTAGCTTCATCTGGTAAGGATCCCTGAGGAGTCCCTTTAAACCCTTTAAGATAAAGACAAAAGTATGTAATATGTACTCTAACAATAACGAATTAAAATTTTATATTGTAATTCCAATAATAATTCTAAAATGAGAAATGGAATGATGATAAAAATCAAATTAACGTCACTTGCAGCGTTGTCAGTCATCATTCGGTTTTCAGTATTTTGCTTTAACAATATTAATGTCGCAGGTGCGATTAATAATAACATTATGCGTGGAATGAATTTGAATAATAATATTTTTAATAATTATAATAATGTCTGGCAATGATCTAAGAAAATAATAACGTATTTGTGAGGATTATGCTGTTAGACATGGTTTAGTATTAGTATATAATAACACTAAATAAAGCCTATAAAGCTTAGAGCTGAAAAAACTGTCCCAAAAACGTAGATCCTATTCCTATTTACTACATAATAGATACTGGATACTGCCTTAACCAGAACATAGGAGTTTAAATATCTAAGTCACTGCATAACTGAAAATAGTAAAGATGATATGAATATCAAGAGGGAGCGGAGGGCATTGTCGTTTCGTGGAAATATGTAGATTAGTAGATTTGCACAGCGCAGCGATGTCATGATCACACACCAAATTGTTGGTGCCAAGCTTTTCACAGCTGGACGCGCTACTGGACAAAGTACTGTTATCCCAACCTGGAGAAGAAGGACGTATTACAGGATAGTAAAGGCAAGGCCTCTCATCGGCGACTGATTAGCTTTAGGTTGGGCAATAATAGGCCGAAGATTGGGTGCACCATCAGAATGGCATTTGCTAGGACAAATTTCAGTTTGTCTCTGCGTGCTGGCTCTGCTATACATCGCTCTGATATACATGGCTACTTACTTTATGCATTTTTATAACCTAGGTCCGAAGAAATACATTCGGAATCGAAAGAGAAAAATAAAATAAATAAATATATTAACTTTGGTCTCTCCGTATGTTTACGCAAATTTAATGTATATTCCCGTGTAGTGGCGGGCAAGAATACCCACTACCCCATATCTTACCGTGAGTGTAAGAGGCGACAGAGGGAAACTGAGGCAGAAGATGGCCAGCAGCATCTTTCTGATAACAGCAAAATAACAATTTAAAAATGCGATTGCCAACCCGCTCGCCAAGCGTGGCAACTATGGCAATATACCCCTCATGATAAGAGCTACGAATATACAGCCCATAGTCCTCAGCGGCCCCACTATTCCTGGCTACGGTGGCGACCATGATAACGGTGGGACAGAGGGTGCTAAGAATCTCCGGTAGTTGACACCTAAGACGACTCGACCTGGCAACATATAACGCATGCACCCTAAGGACTGACGAGAAGATCCTGGAGCTGGCAGAAGAGATAGACAATTTGCGCTGGAATATTATAGGAAAATCCGAAGTAGGAAGAAAGGGGGAGGACACAGTAATCCTCAAATCCGGTAACTTGTTCTATAACAGGGAGCGCGACCATCTGTCCCAAGGAGGCGTTGGATTTATCGTCCACAAGTCTCTCGTTAACAACGATGTAAAGATTGGGAGTGTGTTGATGAGGGTTGCGTACCTTATACTCAGAATCACCAAACGGAAAGTGAATACGCTGAAGGTTATATAGGTTTAGGCACCAACCTCGGCACATCGGAGATGGAGGAAATATATGAGGATATCTCTAGAGTCATGCATTCCTCCAAAACCCACTATACGATGTTAATGGGAAATTTAAACGCAAAACTAGGTACAACAGAGAACGGTGAGCTGAAGTAAGGGAAATTCGGAATAGCGCAACGGAACCCAAGGGGCCAGCAGCTGGCCGACTTCATGGAGAAAGAGAGACTCTTTATGATGAACTCTTTCTTCCCGAAGCGGCTCCACAGGAAGTGGACCTGGTCGAGCCCCGACGGTTGGACAAACAAATGAGATTGACTTCATTATGACGACTAGAGGGCAACTGTTCAGTGATGTCTCAGTGATTGTGAGGGTGAAAACCTCACAATCACTGAATGGTGAAAGCCACACTGAACCCAAACGTTAAGTTGGAGAGGTAGCGTCTAATGAAGTCAACGCTCCGTCCCCCTCGTGCTCTAATCCAAAGTCCCGAAAACTTTCGACTCGAGTTACAAAATAGTTTTCAGGGCCTAGAAGATTGCAATGCAGTCATCATCATTACAGCCCTACACAAGTCCACTGCTGAACATAGGCCTCCCCCAAGGAATGCCACAAAGCACGGTCCTGAGCCACCTGCATCCATCGACTTCCTGCATGTCTTACCAAGTCGTCACTCCATCTAATGGGGGGAAGCCCTACCCTTCGTCCGCCGGTACGAGGCCGTCACTCGAGAACCTTGTTACCCCATCGGTTGTCGGTTCTTCGAGCTATATGGCCGGCCCGTTGCCACTTCATCTTACTAATCCTTTGGGCTATGTCGGTTACTCTGGTTCTACTGCGGATATCCTAATTTCTAAGTTTATCACGCAGAGAAACCCCGAGCATAGTCCTCTTCATAGCTCGCTGAGTTACCTTGAGCTTCCTCATACGGCCAGCAGTGAAGGACCACGTCTCAGTTCCATAGGCCATCACAGGCAGTACGCACTGGTTATACAGTCTCGTTTTCAAGTTTTGAGGTATACCTGACGAGAAGATGTGCCGTAGTTTTTACGAACGCTGCCCAGCCGAGTTGAATCCGTCGATTGACCTCTCGGTCGAAGTTGGACTTACCTAATCGGACTATTTATCCTAGGTAAACATACTCGTCAACAACTTTGAGCTTAGTGCTCCCAACAACTACCGGCATAGGTGTGACATGGACATTAAACATGATCTTTGTTTTGTCCATGTTCATCTTAAGACCTATCCGTTGGGAGGCACTATTGAGGTCATTGAGCATAGTGCTTAGGTCCTGCAGCGATTCTGCCAAGGACTATATCGAAGGTGAGTGATGTACTCGCCGTTGATGTTAATACTGTATCCTTACCAGTCCACTAGCTTGCAAATCGGGGATATAACGTCACCCTGTCTTACCCCTCTCTGCAGTTGGATAGGTTTCGTACTCTGATTCTGTACTCGGACTTCGGTACAATTTGCCGAAGGGTATGTATATGGTCTATGGTGCTAAAGCCTTTTCGGAAACCGGCTTGTTCGGGAGGCTGGAAGTCGTCGAGTCTGCATGCGAGACGATTCGTAATGACCCTCAAAAACAACACGTAGAAGCGGCTCAGAAGGCAAATCGGTCTGTAGTTCTTCAAGAGAGTGTAGTCGCCTTTCTTAAAGAACAAGACCACCGCCCTTCTGCTCCACGCCTTCGGTGTAGTGCCACCATGGAGGACGGAATTAAAGAGCTTCTGAAGGGCTTCAAGTACCGGTTTTCCACCCGCTTTCAGAAGTTGCGCTGTAATTCCATCCTCGCCTGGGGCCTTGCCGTTTTTAAGGTGCTGGAGAGCCATTCTGATCAGAACCTCTCAATCTACAGAACAGAATCAGAGTAGGAAACCTATCCAACTGCAGAGAGGTGTAAAACAGTGTGACGTTATATCCCCAAAACTCTTCAGAGCTGGATTTGTTTTGGAAGACGTTTTCAAGCTACTGGACTGGAAAGGATACGGTATTTACATCAATAGCGACTACCACTCACCTTCTATTTGCCGACGATATAGTCCTTATGGCAGAATCGTTGGAGGACCTAAAAACTGTGCTCAATGACCTCAATAATGTCTCCCAACGGATAGGTCTTAAGAACATGACAAAACAAAACGAACATGGACAAAACAAAGAACATGTGTAACGTCCATGTTACACCTATTTCGGTAGTTGTTGGGAGCACCAAGCTCGAAGTTGTTGACGAGTATATTTACCTGGGACAAATAGTCCAACTAGTTAAGTCCAACTTCGGCCGAGAGGTCGATCGACGTATTCAACTCGGCTGGGCAGCGTTCGGGAAATTACGACATATCTTCTCGTCAGGTATATCTTAAAACTTGAAAACGAGATTGTACAATCAACAAAATATGTTGTTGTCTTTCTGACTGTCTGTCAAGAGTCACTCTGACTGTCGCTCAAAATTACGTCGTGATCTCACTTCACAGATAGGACTGGAAGTTAAAATCATTTCATATTATTTGATATTAGCGGACTGTCTCTTGTAGGTTGGGGTAATACGCTAGATGTTTCTAAATTTAGATTGACTAAAACAAGGAAAACTTTTTTGAAAAAATGCTTATAATAGGTACAATCTATAAAAATACAGTTCAACAGTCTGAAATAAAATTTAAAAATAAAACTTGTTGTGTGGAAATAACTTTTAATCTGCACTTGCACTTACAACAAAAATTAAATATATCTATATACATTTAACATTTCTAAACAAAATTTTAACAGACATTAAAAAAAATCAAAGACTCTTGAGTATTTTTCCCGTTGTTCTCTGAAAAGATCTTGTTTACCGAACCGGTGATTTTAACATTTATCAGACCTTTAAAAAAGCCTTAATTAAATAAAAGGGGTTTGAATGAAACTAGAAAATTGAATAAAAAGGTTTTTGTCCTTGATACCAAATTTATTCACCAAGGCTACTCGAAGTCCTACAACAACATTTCATGTTTATTATATAACGCAAAAAAAAAAGATAAGCTCTTAGTCTAAATACAAACTTTCAAGTAGAAAATGGCAAAAAATAGGACACCTGGAATATGAAATTAGAAGACTAGTAAATGTTTACATCTTCTTGTACTATTTTTTTTTTTATAGAATAAGGGTGACAAACGAGCACACAGTCCACCTGATTGTAAGTGGTTGCTGTGGCCCATAGACATCTACATCTATCTTCGTTTGCGAATTTAAATGCAGATGCGTTGTCAGCCGTGAGGACTAAGATAGAATGCCTCTTTTCCAGTAAAAAGGGTCTCCGGTTCTCTACACTCACCATATGAAACACAGCAGCGTTAAGCTGCTATTTTACGCTGATATCCTGAGAGCGTGGTCCTTCCCCGGTCGAGCCGACCCATTCGTGCTACAACTATAGTACTAATATAACTGCAGCATGGCTCCACCACGTAAAAAAATTAAATATTATATATTAACTATCGGCCTGTAAAACTTTTACGTACTTTAACCTTCCTCCTTGAAGGGAGAATTTAACTTTAAGTGCCAGTACGCTTGGTTTCGCAACGTTGACGCTGCTGCAAATTTTTATACATTAAAAATAATACTCTGACTTAATTCAAAACCTGCATGAGTAAATAGTACAGATTATAAATTGTTAACTTTTTAAATATAAAAAAAACAATTAGGTAGTACGCCATTTCTTCAGTATATTTATAAAAAAAAATTGCAGCACTGATTTTAATAAAAACTTAATAAAATTCTTAATGTAGAATTTTGAATCGAATAAAACCACTCCGACGTCATTATTATTTAATTTCGACACGGTAAACGATAGTCATAAACGATACACGTTAAAAGATACTCTCTCGTACGGACAGAAATTTGTTTTTCCGCAAAACACCAAAATTATAAAAAAGGGTCCCTAAACGGGTACCACGTTCTCTATAGCAGTTCATAAAAATGTACAACGTTCTTCAACTGATTTGAAATTACGTTCTTTCTTAATTTTTGAATTCATAACGAGATTGATATTTAAGTCATATAGACTTCAAAATACTGTTCCGCTTTATCATTTGTGTAAAGAACAACATGAATTTACATGAGCATATCTGCTGTGTCTTTTAGAAAATAAAATTTTATAAACGTGACTTTATTACGTAATATCCCGTAAAAAATGTGAGAAGAATTTTGAGAATATTTGCTTTCATCTGTCTACGACTGAAAACACTACGTAAAGTATTCTTTTGTCTAAGTTTCCCTAGGAACGATAGAGGATATTCATATGAAATAGTGTATTTAAATAAAATAGCTAATTTACAATAGTTTTTATTTTATTTTATTTCATCTTATAATGTCTATCCTTTAAATGTACTGTTGTTCCGAATTGAAAAATTCAAAGAATTTATGTTTTTGATATTATATGATACTTTTACTAACTAAGTTATAAGTATAAAGTTGCATACGAGTTTCCCTTGTAAAAAATTATGCAAATCCCGAACAAAATGAAAATTAGACAAGATCTGGTGAGTACCGTGGATGACAGGGAGCTTTTAGTATAAGGCTCTTATTATTTGAAAGCTATTTTTTACGGATTCTATCGTGTTTAATTTAACTTTTTTACTTCCCGACGTTACGGGTGCTTTACAGCACCCATGGTCACGGGGGGGACTGAGGTGTTTGACGTCCTGATGTCATAGTTAGCCCGGCTACCTTCAGTTTTTGAATATTAATTTTTGGTCCGATCTACGCAGAATGAGCTTACAGTATCTTGAAGTCTTGCAGTGGTATACTTGGGTTTGGATTTAATTTTAATAATTATAGGATCCCAAGCAGATGGCAGCACCCATCCATCTCCTCAATAGCCTCGTTTCTTCGATGAGTGTTAGACTAGTGTACTTTTTTTTACTAAAACTGAAGTAACAGACGAACTTTCTGTCCATCTGAGGATAAGTAGCAATTGCACTTAGCCTACAGCCATTTTCAATTCATTGTCACCTCTGAGGACTAAGATGGAATGCCTTACAGTCTGTAATTATATTGGCTCTCTATAGTCTTCAGACCAAAACACAGCAGTACAAGCACTTCTATTTGGCGGCAGAAATAGTTAAGTATCCTACAACTAATATACTAATACTCGTCTGGATAATCTCCATTCTGGGGAAACTTACGCAAATTTCATCAACAGTGGTAGAGCCACGCGGCAGCCTTTGCTGTTGCA
Organism: Parnassius orleans; assembly: GCA_029286625.1. NCBI lineage: Eukaryota > Metazoa > Arthropoda > Insecta > Lepidoptera > Papilionidae > Parnassius > Parnassius orleans. The sequence goes on from JAGSMP010000037.1 coordinate 4,449,471, forward strand.
CGTATGGGCCGGCTCGAACCAGGGTGGTACCACGACCTCACAGAAGACCAGCGTGAGGTAGAAGCTTTGCTTCTGCATTTCGTCTGGTGAGTGCAGATGGCCGGAGGCCCAATCCCCCACACCCTTAACATGGTAGCGGAGTTAAATAAAACACTACCCCAGGAGGGTACCAGCACCCCGGGTGACAGAGAATCCCTCGCTGAGCATCCATGCCCAAGCTACCCTACTCTTCCTGAGCGTGGGTGCTCAGGCTGCCCGGCGTATTCTGGGGGCGAAATTCCGTTCGAAACTAAACCTGCTCGGGACAAACGGAGCAATCAAAAAAAAAAAAAGTCAAAGGTACCCCCTGCCACGCTACCCGTGAATTTCTGCAATATCAGGGGATTTCATTGAAACCTCAACGCCGTCCACTACCATTTGGAAACGGCGAAGCCGGCCTTGCTCTTTCGTACCGAGACACAGGTGTCCTCTCCGACTGATACTTCGTATCTCTCCTACCCGGAATACAAATTAGAACACTCCTTTGTACCCCGGGCAGGAGTTTGCGTGTACGTCAGAGAGGACATATGTTTTCGACGCCTCGGCAGCCTTGAAGGTACGGACCTGTCCATCTTATGGCTACGCGTAGACAGCGACGACCAACCCCGCGTCTACGGGTGCCTCTATAGGTCCCATAGCGGTAATGCCGACACAGACCGACTCATCGACCACGTCCAAATGGCTGCAGATTCCGTGCTACAACAGTTCCCATCGGCAGAGATCGTGATGCTTGGTGATTTTAACGCCCACCACGCTGAATGGCTTGGTTCTCGTTTAACCGATCATGCGGGTAGATCTGTTTATGACTTTGTTTTGGCATATTGTCTGACACAACTGGTTACCTCGCCTACGCGGATCCCAGATGTGGAAGATCATGTAACTTGCCTGTTGAACCTTCTGCTGACCTCTCATCCGGACGGATATCAGGTCTCCGTCTATGCCCCTCTTGGCTCCTCGGACCACAGTCTGAACCGGAGTACGGTGCCACTCACGCTCCCATCGCGGTTGCGTTCTGCAGGTTGCCGCTGTGTTTGGCATTATAGGTCAGCCGATAGGGACGGGATGCGATCTTTTTTGCATCCTACACTTGGAGGCGGGTTTGCTTCTCGCCGGATGATCCCAGCGTTGTTGCTGATTTTGTCGCTGATGTGGTTCTACAGGGAATGGAACTATTTATTCCATCATTTGTGGTACCTATCGGAGGCAGAACCCACTCATGGTTTGGTCGCTCCTGCAAAAAAATTGCATTACGCCATAAGCAAGAGTGCTACCAGGCCTGGGTTCACGCATCGACGTCTCGGGATGCAAATACCAGTGCTCTTAAAAAGAAGTATAATTCCGCTTCCAGGTCCTTCAAAAGTGTCATTGTCAAGGCAAAGTCAGAGCACATCGGCAGAATTGGCGAGAAACTAGTTCGTCTTTTTTCGGGAAGACGTGCATTCTGGTCTCTCGCCAAGGCTGTCCAAGGGAACTTCTGTCAGTTATCTATCCCATCTCTGCACAGGGAGCACGACTCACTGGCCCATGCTGCAAAGGACAAAGCTGATCTGCTGGGCTCTCTCTTTGCGTTCAACTCGACTCTTGATGACGGAGGGAACACACCACCGACTATCCCGGGGTGTGAGTGCTCCATGCAGGATGTGCTGTTTACCCAACGCTCGGTGCGCAGAGCATTCCTCTCCCTGGACGTCGAGTGGGCCTGATAGCGTCCCTCCTATTGTGCTTAAGACGTGTGTTCCGGAGTTGGCACCGGTTCTAACATGTCTTTTCCGATACTCCTACTCCCTAAGCGTAGTCCCGAAATCATGGAAGACAGCTTTAGTACACCCGATCCCTAAAAAAGGTAACCGTTCTGATCCGTCCAACTATAGACCTATCGCCATCACCTCCTTGTTCTCTAAAATAATGGAGTCCATTATCAACAGCCAGTACCTTGAGGTTCGGAGCATCAAGGTTGTAGTAGACCAACGCTGTTTCTTCTACATATCAATGACATGTTGCAAACCGGTAACATTCATTGCTATGCGGATGACAGCACTGGTGATGCTCTATACACCGGCCGTGCCAATATTTATCGGGAAAACTTCGCCGAGTACCGGAACAATCTTGTGTCTGAAGTCAAGACTTTGTTGGACAAAGTCTCAGACTGGGGGCGACTAAATCTAGTCCAGTTCAATCCCCAGAAAACACAAGTTTGCGCGTTTACCGCTAAAAAGGACCCCTTCGTCGTATCTCCTCAGTTTCAAGGCACTCCCTTGTTACCTCAGCCAGTATCGGAATCCTCGGCGTCGACATATCGAGTGACGTGCAGTTTCGTGTTCACTTGGAAGAGAAGGCCAAATTGGCCTCTAAAAAGCTTGGCGTACTCAGCAGAGCGGGACAGTATTTCATGCCGGCACACCGCCTGCAACTTTACAAGTCGCAGGTTCGGCTACACATGGAATACTGGTCCAATCTCTGGGCTGGGGTTCCCCAGTGCCAGCTCCTTCCATTTGAACGCATCCAGCGCAGAGCTGTTCGAATCGTCGGCGACCGCACTCTTTCCGATCAGCTTGACTCACTGGCACTGCGAAGAGAGACTCTTTGCGTATTTTATCGCATTTACCACGGGGAGTGCTCTGAGGATTTGTTCGGACTAATTCCAGCCACACAATTTCACCATCGCACATCGCGACAAAACTCGCGATACCATCCATACTATCTGGATGACTGGCGGTCCACCACTGTGCGATTTAAAAGAAGTTTTCTTCCATGCACAACTTCCTTGTGAAATCGACTACCACCAGAGATTTTTCTGGACCGATACGATTTAGGGACCTGCATCTGCAATCCCCCTGGTGTTGCAGTTGTTCATGGGCGGTGGTAATCACTTACCATCACTCTCCTATAAAAAAATACTACTCAAATTATTATCCCTCTCATAAATAGTTCGAAGGCGAAATTCGCCGCGCTAACACGTTGCAAACGCCTGAAACAGTAATATGCTCTGATAGTAATATTAAAAGTATACTATTAAGAACGAACTTAATAAAACTACGCGAACTGGTTTGATACAATATGAAAGTTTTGTAACATACAATTTAAAAACTTTTGCCAGTCTCGCTCCAATAAGATTAAAGTTTGAAACTATGTTGATAGTATAATATAAACCACGGATCAAAACTAGGCTGAATAAGTTCAATTTAAATTATAATAATTTAAATTGAACTTAAGCATTTAAAAATTGTTCACTATCCGGCGAGTGTTGGAAATACATAAACAGTAATATGTTATAAACTTAAAGTTTTATTATCCAAATATTCTTTATAATATAAAGAATATAATATTAGTGTGTCTGTCGGTGATCGTGTACCTTCTGAACGATTTGACGGATTTTAACAAAATATATAAATATATTTAACCAAACGATGGCTAAGATCCGAAAGGTGGCGGCGAAGTCAAGTTATTAACAAATTCTTTTAATTATGGACCACGAAGTAAAATGTTGGTTTACTGTTGAAAAAGAAAATCAGAAACTCTGGACCCAATAAGTGGAGTTGTAATTTAGTCTAGTTATTAATGAAATTAATATTAACACAGTATAAAAACTCACAGAGTAAACGCAGATTAGAACCGAAGTAATTTATCGATCAAAGTAACATCTAATGCACATTTTCTCAATCTCAACAAACTACTGGGAGTAGTGGTGTAGGGATGAGTGGTGAGGGGATGAGTAGTGCACGCAATCGAGGGGGGCGGAAAGTGCTCTTCAAACTAGGTAAGACACATTGTCATTTTATTTTTTATGCAGACCTTAGCTAATGAATTTTAACATCTTTAATAAATTTTATTAACAAATCAAACCTAACGCGCCACCTAACGGAGAGGGAAGAACAACGTTCCAGCTAGTTTCTTATGAACTAATAAATACTCTCACAGAAAATCACGCCTATAACAACTGGATGAACCACCCAAAACGTAATATTGTATCGTTTTTAATATCGGGTACATTTTTTTTTATAGAATAAGGGTGACAATAGGGCACATAGCCCACCTGATGGTAAGTGGATGCAGTGGCCCATAGACACCTACATCTACATTACCGCTAAGATGGAATGCCTCGTATTTAGTAAAAAGGGTCTCCGGTTCTCTACACTCACCATACGAAACACAGCAGCATTAAGCTGCTATTTTACGCTGGTCTTCTGTGAGCGCATGGTCCTTCCCCGGTCGAGGCGACCCATTTGTGCTACAACTATAACATAGTTCCAGCATGGCTCTACCATGGTCTACTATAAAACGTATAAAACCAGGTTTAGAATTTAGTCATGTCACCCCATTTTATCCCGTTGGTTCCGATAGATAATGATAAAACTATTATCTCGTTTACACTAGACGATGAATATTCAGACAGCCGACAGGAAACAGCGTCAAAGGTGGAAGACGTAAACGGGATAGATAGATAGATGGATATATCATTATTAATTTATGTTAATAATTATTTTTTTTTTGTTTTTCATTTATTTTAGCAACAAACAGTCATATTTCAAATATATAGTTTACATTTAACATTTACGTATGGCAAAAAGCTCAAACAAAGCCAATAAATCTACATTAACAAACCATATTGACGGCTCCGTGGCGCAGTGGCTTAGCAATTAGTTGCAGCGCTGGAGGCCGCGGGTTCAAATCCCGCACAGAACAAGTATTTGTATGGCCTACAAATATTTGTTCTGAGTCTGGATGTTTGTCCTTGTGCAATTTATGTTTGTAAACTACCTCCACGATATAGGAGAAAATCCTAGTGAGGGTAACGTTTTAAAAAAAATTACATTGTGAGACAACATAGTCAACATAGACAACATTGTTTTAAGAAGATTAGAACCAGTGCTAAAAAGATCTATTTCTGAAAAATATTTGTTTTACATGTTGGTGGAACGCAATATAAAAGAGTTACGTGTATAGTTTTTATGAAACTAGTTGCACGCAGTTGATCTCTATATTCGATAGATGGCGTTGTGCGTATGACGTCATTTTCTGAATCGCGGTGTTAAGATTTTCCGTGAAATAATGACCCTGGCCCATGTCAGCCGCTGCCGACATTTTTGAGTTTTGAAGGTGTTATAAAAGTTCTGAGTAGTGTCCAAAAAATTCCAATTCCAAAAAGTTTTTCGAAAAAGTTATGGTTAGTTTTGGTTTCCGGTCTTAATTTTGGAGTACAAAGGAAATAATATTATTTGCATTTGAGTCAAGTAGTTTTATTTACTTCGTAGTTTGAAGTTAGCATCATTCATTTGAAAGTTTGATTTGTAGTTGAGTCATTTGAACAAATTCATTTGAAGCCTTTTAGAAGAAACACAAACCTTTCGCGACGTAGCCGAGATGCGAAAAGGGTGAAACTAATTAGGTCTCAGGAATCAGAAGAAGATCGTGAAGTGAGGCTAACAGCAATCCGAGCAAGGCAAGTCAGAACTCTTGCGTCAGAAACGCCTACCCAGCGTGAATCCTTCACGTCACGTCACACCCTTTCACGTGAGTCTGAGACTTTCACCGAAAAGAAGTCACACTTAAGTTCGCAAAGAATTCTGACCACGACTTTGCGCTCCCAAAAAAGCAACGAGGAACGCGAAGCGCGGTTATCGGCTGACCGAGAGCGTCACACTCTCTCACGCGAGTACGAGTCTCTCTCAGAGAGAGAACGAACAAGTAACAAACAGAGATAATTATGTACGCGCGCGGTTGAACGATGAAAGTTATTTAGCATCTGAAAGGGAAAGAATAGGTGAAATGAGACGAGCAGAACAGAATCAATATCACCTCGGAGTTGAACGAGCTCGATACCATCTGAACAGAGTTATAACCAGCGACGCTGATGAGTCTTTGGAATATGATGTTTCAAATATTATTCTACCATGGGACAGTAGGGAAAAAGCAGGATTTACGTATTCATCTAGAACTGACTATGCGATCTTCGCGTCTGTGGGTGGTATGACCGAAATTTGCAATTTATGTGATGCTCTGAAATGAAAAAAGACGCAAATGATATGTGCTGTTCAAGTGGGAAAATTGTTCTCCCACATTTTCAAGAACCCTCACACTTTATTAAAACCCTTCTAAATGGAGATCATCCCCAGTCTAAACATTTTTAGTTAATGTCCGATCATATAACAGCACTTTCCAAATGACATCCTTTGGGGCAAAACAAATAACGGAGGGATCGTTCATGCCAACCTTCAAAGTACAAGTTCAAGTATATCACCTCATTGGATCATTATTACCAGAAAATGACCCTAAATTTCTCCAAATTTATTTTGTGTCGGACTATACCGAACAGGCTAATGTTATAAATCGTCATTTTCCACAGCTTAACAGTGACCTAATATCATAATTTCAAAGTTGCGCTGGAATCGATTCCGCACGGCAGTAATGACTTTAAAATAATTATTAGCACAGATAGACGTCCTGTTGGTGAACACCGCGGGAGACACAACGTTCCCGTTGCAGACGAAGTTGCGGTTATTTTAGTCGACCAAGAGTGCGAAAGGCATGACATTGTACTACGCATTCGAGATGATCGTCTGCAATGCATTTACGAAACACATTGGGCATACAATGCACTGCAATATCCACTCATATATTGCCACGGTGAAGACGAATACAATTTTGGACTCTACCAAGTTAATCCTACTACTAGGGAAACCAATTTCAATAAAAATATATCGGCTCAGCAATTTTATTCATATCTTTTGCAAATAAGGCGTAATCGTTTCGTTTATTTGTAAAGATTGAGAGTGTGTCGACGAGGATTGCGTACCTTATACTCAGAATCAACAAACGGTATTCGCTGAAGGTTATACAGGTTTACGCACAAACCTCGTCACATCCCGATGAGGAGGTGGAGGAAATGTATGAGGATATATCTAGAGCCATGCATTCCTCCAAAACCCAATACGGTGTTAATGGGAGACTTCAACGCAAAACTAGGCACAAGAGAGAACGGTGAGCTGAAGGTTAGGAAATTTGGAACAGGGCAACGGAACCCAAAGCGCCAGCAGCTCACCGACTCCATGGAGAAAGAGAGACTCTTTATGATGAACTCTTTCTTCCAGAAGCGGCCCCACAGGAAGTGGATTTGGTCGAGCCCCGACGGTTCGACAAAAATGAGATTGACTTCATAATGACAACCCAACGGCAACTGTTCAGTGATATCTCAGTGATCGCGAGGATGAAAACCGGCAGCGATCACCGAATGGTGAGAGGCACACTGAACCCTAAATGTTAAGTTGGAGAGGTCACGTCTAATGAAGGCAACGCTCCGTCACCCTCGTGCTCTAATCCAGAGTCCCGAAAGCTTTCAACTCGAGCTACAAAACCGTTTTCAGTGCCTAGAAGATTGCAATGCAGTGGACGATATGAATGACAAGCTCGTGGAAACTGTCCATGCGGTCGGAGCTAAGTTTTGCAAGACCTGCCGCAGAAGAACACAAAAACTCTCCGATCACACTCTTAATCTCATGGCTGTTAGACGGGAAATGAAGCTGCAGTCTTCAGTAGATTTGACAGCATACAGGCAACTGAACAGACAGATCTCCAAATGCATGCGGCGGGACTTACGCAACTTTAATACTGCTCGTATTGAAGAAGCGATCGAGCGGAACCAGAGCTCCAAAGTCTTGGCTAGAGAACTGTCTGCCAGAAAGAGCCAACTGTCGAAGCTGAAGATCGAGTGTGACAGCGTCGTTTCCAGGACACCTGATATTTTGAGTGAGATTGAGAGGTTCTATGGGCAGTTGTACACATCATCGTTGGAGCCACACGCAAATGTGAGTAACGATCCAAGAGTAAGTCTTATCCGACACTATTCCGATGATATTCCGGACGTCAGTCTGAGCGAGATTAGAATGGCTCTCCAGCAATTTAGAAACGTCCTCCATGGTGGCACTACACCGAAGGCGTGGAGCAGAAGTGAAGTCTTGTTCTTCAAGAAAGGCGATAACGCTCTCTTGTAGAACTACAGACCGATTCCCCTTCAGAGCCGCGCCTACGTGCTGTTTTCGAGAGTCATTACGAATCGTCTCCCATGCAGACTCGATGACTTCCAGCCTCCAGAACAATCCGGTTTCCGAAAAGGCTTCAGCACCATAGACCACATACATACCCTTCGGAAAATTATACAGAAGTCCGAGGAGTACAATTTGTCACTTTGTCTGGCGTATTTGGACTATGAGAAAGCCTTTGATTCCGTCGAAATTTGGGCGATGCTGCAGTCCCTTCAGCGGTGCCAAGTTGACTGTCGGTATATCGAAGTACTGAAGTGTTTGTACAGTAGGGCTACGATGGCTATCCGAGTACAGAACCAGACTACGAAACCTATCCAACTGCAGAGAGGTGTGACGTTATATCCCCGAAACTATTCACCACTGCATTGGAAGACGTTTTCAAGCTTCTGGACTGGAAAGGATACCGTATTAACATCAACGGCGAGTACATCACTCACCTTCGATTTGCCGACGATATAGTCCTTATGGCAGAGTCGCTGGAGGACCTAAGCACTATGCTCCATGACCTCAATAGTGCCTCCCAACGGATAGGTCTTAAGATTAACATGGACGAATCAAAGATCATGTATAACGTCCATGTCACACCTATGCCGGTAGTTGTTGCGAGCCCTAAGCTCGAAGTTGTTTATGAGTATGTTTACCTGGGACAAATAGTCCAACTAGGTAAGTCCAACTTCGATCGAGAGGTCAATCGACAGATTCAACTCGGCTGGGCAGCGTTCGGGTGATTACGGCACATCTTCTCGTCAGGTATACCTCAAAACTTAAAAACGAGACTGTACAACCAGTGCGTGTTGCCAGTGATGACCTATGGAACTGAGGCGTGGTCCTTCACTGCTGGCCGGATGAGGAAGCTCAAGGTCGCTCAGCGAGCTATGGAGAGGGCTATGCTCGGAGTTTCTCTGCATGATAAACTTAGAAATAAGGATATCCGTAGTAGAACCAGAGTGACTGACATAGCCCAACGGATTAGTAAGCTGAAGTGCCAATGGGCCGGCCATATAGCTCGAAAAACCGACAACCGATGGTGAAAAAATGTTCTCGAGTGGCGGCCTCGTACCGGCGGACGAAGTATAGGGCGTCACCCCACTAGATGGAGTGACGACCTGGTAAGACTTGTAGGAAGTCGATGGATGCAGGTGGCTCAGGACCGTGCTTTGTGGCATTCCTTAGAGGAGGCCTATGTTCAGCAGTGGACTCGTGAAGGGATGTAATGATGAATTGATGATCGACTTAGACCGTACGGAAAGGCCGGTTTACAACATATCGTGAAATAGCGATAAAGCAAAGGTTTTACACGACTGTGTTTTAATTATTTGGGACTAGTGCACAATGGCAAACCGCAAAGCTGTAGAAGCAGTGAATAGAACTTTGCAGGACATAAGGCAAAATGACCGGCCGATGGGAACCATTACGGTGTTGCTCTGTGGTGATTTTTGGCAGACACTCCCGATAATACCCCGAGGATCGACAGCCGATGAAATTGCTGCCTGTCTGAAGAGCTATATTTTATGGCAAAATATATCATCTACACACCTGAGTGTAAATATACGTGCACAGTAAGGAGGCTGCGAAAATGAACAGGAGTTTTCCAATTTATTATTAGAAATAGGCGATGGCACATACCCCGTACAAGAAGATGGAAAATTATTTTGGTTCATAATCTCTGTTGTTGCGTTACATCACAACAGGATCTAATTTCTTCTGTGTACGGAGATTCCACAGACATGAGAAATCAAGCCCGTTCTTGGCTATGTCAGCGAGCTATTTTGACTCCCCGCAAAGACCAAGCTGCAGCAATTAATTTAAAAATATTGATTCATGTGTCCGGGCATAGTAGAGAATACGCTTCTATAAATATAGTTATGGAAGAAGATGACGCGACGCACTACCCGGTAGAATTTTTGGATTCCCTCAACACACCCGGACTTCCAGCCCACAAAATAGTTTTAAAAATCGGTGTACCAATAATTCTCCTCAGAAATTTATGTCCTCCCAAACTTTGTTACTGCACTCGGCTCAAAGTCACAAATCTGCAGCAAAACATATTCGAAGCTGAAATATTAGCAGTTTGCAGCTCCGATGGTATTGTTTTTATTTCAAAAATACCTATAATTCCTAATAACTTTCCTTTCTCTTTCAAACGAGTGAAACTCCCAGTCAGTCTCTGTTATGCCATGACCATTAATAAAGCTCAGGGCCAGACATTATCCGTTGCGGGGGTGGACCTAAGTATTAGATGCTTTTCCCATGGTCAACTATACGTAGCTCTTTCACGCGTAAACAACCCCAATAACCTTTTTGTGTACGCTCCAGATAGTTCCACAGCTAATATTGTATATAAAGAAGCACTTGCATAAAGAAAATAAAATGAAATGGCGGTATCCTCCAACAGCGCTTCGCACTAAAAAACACATTGTTAAGTTCCGTCATCCACGCGTACAAAGTCGCGGGCACAGCTAGTTTTATTTAAGAATATAGATATAGAAGAATTATAAAAGAAACACGCTAGTCACTCAATTTTATATTATCTGTGGTTAATATTTTATACTGTTACTGATCGTAAAATTCTACCACTGATCGTCAGTCCGCCAGCCAAGCGTAGCGATTATGGCAAATCGTTTCTACAACGAATGGTTTCGTCTAGCAGAGACTTCCACGGCCTGATAAGGAAGAAGAGAATATATGGTTACTTATAAATCTTAATTTTTTTTAAATTACCTTATATTTCAACACGCAAACAAAATTGTGACGTACGCAAAAAAGTGGCAATTTTCTTTTTACGTAAAATTCAAGTGTCAAACCAACTTACAGTGAATTTGATGGTAAGAGGCTACTGAAGTCTATGGACACCTGCAACCAATTTCAAACAAAGAACGCTAAAGACGCTTGGTCATCTTTGAGGAATAAGATAGAATGACACACAGCCTGTAATTATACTGGCTCTCTATACCCTTCCGACCGAGGGACAAAAGTGCGTGCACTGCTGCTATGCGGCAGAAATAGGTAGAGTGGTACCTACCTACTCAGACGGTCACTTTGGCAAAAAAGAAGTCCTACCACCTAGGTTTTTGGGACTTTGCAACAAAATAGATAATTAGTTAGTCTTTAAAAGACCATGAACTGTACCTACCTATTATTGGGTGAACTGTAATTTCGTTTATCACTTTAGTTATGTAAAAAAAAGTGCTTGAACATGATATTTTCCGAATTTTATCTTATTCTTTATAATTATAACTACTAAATATCGGTCCCTTCTATATTTATAAATTTTGGTGCAACTTCTTAATCCGGGCACGGATATGGTAGGACATACACAAAATAAAAAGTAAACGTTATCACATCGAATATGCATGGAGAATATAAAATAACCAACGTGACAATTTATCTGTTCTAACCATGCTCTCTGACTTTCGTCTTAAATAAAATAAACCGGTTATTATCGATCTTGTTGCGGATCACCATGGAAACAATTTTCATTTCCGCATCCTTTTGTTTTGGATCAAAAGATTGTGCCGGATATCAAGTGTTTCGAGAAACTTCCGCAGGCTTCCTTTGCCTTGAGGTTGGAGAAGACGGAGGAGCTTTCGTGTGTTCAGTTCAACGACGACCGAGGTCGCCCTAGTTTCACGGTCATCAACCCGCTGACAGACGGTATCGGGTGACGGAGTCGTAAACATCAGTGAAATAATACGACTACTATTATGCGTACCACTACTACGATTACTGCGTGTTATGTTTGCATTCTGCGACGGCGGCAAATTTGCAGCATAATGACCTCCTTATGACATGACAGCTTATTCAGATCACGCGCGACGAAAGTTGAGATGTTATCAGGGTTTGTCTCGTTGAACAACCTGTAGATATCTAGCAGGTCTTTCTTAACATGTCCATCCCTCTATGTTTCATCACACGTCATGAAACTGATTTTGGTCACGGCCAAGTCTGCTAACACCTATGCTTGAACGATCTGATGACTCAGTAAAGCTTGTCTTCAGTATCTACTCCAGAGAGACCTGTTCCATGACATGTAATTTTTGTGGAACAAAGGCCCGGAACTCGTAGACTACGACAGTATCGGAGCGTCTATGTGGCATGGAAGAGCACCGCCTCCTGAATTTAAGCCCTTCACAGAGCACGGTATAGCTACACCTCCGGAGGCCCAGCTGGCGGCGCGGCCGCGCAAATATTCCGTACTCTGTCAAACCCGTAGTAAGCCATCACAGAACCGTTCACGAGTATTTTATATACAATAACCTGTTCGCAGGAACAACTACAGCAATGATTTCAACCAACCGTGTGGTCACCTTGTGAGCCAGATATTTTGTCCTCTTTCAGGCTTTGGCTTTCACGAGATTTTCGTCATATTATGGAATGGTAATGTCAACCAAAAATATTCTTAACTTTGACCGGCATCACTACAATATTGATGGCTCCATCCCAGTAAAGCTTACAAATGGCAAGGAGATTTAGAAATCAATCTCAATCAGGAATCCATGCACCATGCGTTAGACCATGCATTATATTTTTCTTAAACTTGAAAAATAATATTCACATAACTAAGAAAAAGTTTAACAGACTGGACAAAATTCTTTATAAATATATAAAGAGCGTATCCTTTATCGAGAAAAAATCTGACGGTTTCTAAAACCAAGTACACAAGAAAGCCCATTATATTGTACCGCTCGAATTCTCTTATTTTGTCGAATTCACTTTTTTGGACGAAAATCACAAAGAGCAGATACAGGAAAAAGCGATAAATCATATATTTATAATATTACACACAATTTAAAAACCCCCTGTTCCAAAGCGTATTCGATAATAATCAACGCAAAATATGAAAAAGGTGAATTGAGCTGTCCATTGCTATATTAAACGTCAAAAAATATAAACATTTATTGGCGCGGTTTATATTATTATTATTACGACATGACAATATTTTTTTGTTTAAAATTTTCTAAGAGCTCCTTCTTTTACAGTTTAGAACCCGATTGGTTTACCATAAAGGCGTTTACCATGTGGCAAAGGCGTAATAGAATTGACGTAATTGGAACCAGATTGATCTGAAGGCCTCCAATAGACGGGTCTATCATCATCTCCTATTTAACAAATTGTAATCCAATAGTGGACTATTACTAACAGGTTGATGCTAATGCAGAAGGAAACGTGTATATTCTTAAAATATTTACTCTGTTGAGCCCACCATATTAAATTTAGAAAAAGCGGAGGTATGTTTTATTGTGGTAACAGTGAAGTATAAAGGATCGCAATATACGAGCCCAAAAACCAATCGTTGCCTTTTAAAAGTATTAAAAAAACTTAGATAGATAGACCAGTTGTAATAAATTTTAATAGTTAAATAGAAAATTACATAAACAGATAAATTATACACTAAAAACTATTGTTATATTTATTATTTTATGCTATCTGCCTAGCAGACCCATGTCCCGTCCTCTGTCCTCTGAGGACAGGTTACCACCAAAAACTGGACTTGGCGATGTATATTCGACGGACTCTGCGGCAAGACGGTAACATTTACGAACTCGAAGCTGAGTTGGCACTATACGATGGCATATTGTAGGGTTAAGTGAAGTCCGAAGAGAGGGGGAGGACATACTTACCCTGCAATCGGGCCATCTGCTCTACTTTCGAGAGGGAGACGGCCTTTCCCAAGGCGGAGTAGGTATCCTTGTTCACAGGGTCCTCACTAACAACATTGTAGAAATCTCCAGTGTGTTGACACGAGTAGCATACCTTGTACAGAAGTTAATGAGATACTCTCTGAAGATCGTACAAGTTTATGCCCTGACCTCGGCACATTCGAATGAAGAAGTTGAAACTCTTTATGAAGACATTTGTGGGCCTTACGTACACCACTAAGGCCCACTACAATGTTTTTATGGGGGATTTTAATGCCAAAATGGGTAAGCACACGGGCGTGGAATCGACTTTGGGACCTCACGGTTTTGGAAGCAGATATCAAAGAGGGCAAATACTGGTGAACTTCCTCTAAAAAGAGGGACTATTTCTGATGAATTTGTTTTTCCAGAAGAAGCGTGACCAAGAAAGTGGACCTTTAACGTGGACCGATAACGTTACAAAAACGAGATTGACTTTATCATGACGGACAAAAGGCAGATATTAAGAGATGTCTCAGTGTTGAATAAAACTATTTGGATAGGTGCTGCCATCTGCTTGGGATCCTATAATTAACAAAATTAAATCCAAAGCCAAGCATACTACAGCAAGACTTCAAGATACTGTAAGCTCATTCTGCGTAGATCGGACCAAAAATTAACATTCAAAAAACTGAAGGTAGCCGGGCTAACTATGACATTGGGACGTCAAACACCTCAGTCCCCCCGTGACCATGGGTGCTGTAAAGCACCCGAAACGTCGGGAATTGAAATAGTAAATTAAACGAGATAAAATCCGTAAAAATAGTTTTATTCAATGTGTAGTGTTCGCGTAAATATAAGAAATCATTAGAAGTCTCAGTGATCAACAAATTCAATACCTACTGGAAGCGATCACCGACTTGTCCGTGAAACTCTGAATATCAATTTTACCCACAAAAACAAAAAAAAATTACACACAAATAAGTTTAAAGTGCAGATATTACAAAACTTGAAGTGTATAAATGCCAAATTAATTTTCACGCACGCACGTGACTAGTCAATATTGATATCTATTCAACGCATTTTCCTGTTATAAAAACTTTGCACCTCCCGTGTATTGCTTGAAAGTTTTCTGTAACAAGAACGTTTGATCTTCCCTAAAAGTTTTATTCAGTTTAGCATTTGTATCGTATCGTAATTTGATGTTTAGTAAGTTTTATTGTTGATACGCACCAAAAAACACAAATAACGACGAGTGACGAGTCAATAAGTTTTTTTTTAAATAAATTTGAGTGATAAACTAATAATCCACCTAATGATAGTGCAGCCCAAGGACACCTGCAACAAAATTTTAGCATAAGCAAAAAAGCTACAGTTGCGTCGTCACCCCCGAGGACCAAGATGGAATGTCTCACAGCTTTACGTAGTATAGCTGCGGCACGAATGGGTTGGCTGGACCGGTACAGGACCACGCTCAAACAGAATACCAGCGTGTAACAGTAGAATAATGCTGCTGTGTTTCGTATGGTGAGTTTAAAGGACCGAAGACCCTTTTTACAGGTAACGAGACATTGCATCTTAGTCCTCAGGGGTGACAACGTATCTGCATTTTCAGTCTTAATCGATGATAGATGTAGATGTCTATGGGTCATAGAATCCACTTACCTTCAGTTGGACTATGTGCTCGTTTGTCACCCTTTTTCTATAAAGAAATAGCCTATAATTGTACTGCCTTTCTATACTCTTTACTGCAGTACAGACACTGCTGTCTGACAGCAGAAATAGATAAGAAAGTACTAACCCAGACAAACCCCTAGACACGAAGAAGTCCTAACGTTGTAAAAGTACATTACGTTTCTGTGCATTTGATAACTTTCTTTTATATTTGGAAGGTGCCTCTGCATTTCAAACATACATAAATATAATTTTTAATCCCAATAAATCTGAGTTTCTAGGTGTGATTCTCGCTCGATTATTACGTTGCGGTGTGGTCTCACGCAGCTTTTAAGTTTTATGGCTCCGCCACACTAAACTCCTCGAGCTGCTTAGCGCTCTACTCCTCGCGCTGCCGCGATGATGCCTTCTATGCCCACACACAGCTCTACTCGCGCAATTAATTGCGTCGCTCCACCGCTACCCAAAAAACCGACAAAACAGGGAGCGATGGCATAAACGAGGAGCATGACGTACGGCCTGACGAGTATTGTTGCCACACTACGTCTCTGCCTCCTTTCCTCGCTGCTATATATACTATATAACAGCTTAATATTGCTGTGTATTGTATGGTGAGTGTGGAGAACCGGAGACCCTTTTTACTGGAAAAGAGGCATTCCATCATAGTCCTCACGGCTGACAACGCATCTGCATTTTAATTCGCAAACGAGGATAGATGTAGATGTCTATGGGCCACAGCAACCACTTACCATCAGGTGGACTGTGTGCTCGCTTGTCACACTTATCCTATTTAAAAAAAATCAAGGGGCCGGCCGTATAACTCGAAGAACCGACCGATGGGGAAGATAGGTTCAGCTTACTAATCCGTTCGGCTACGTTAGTTAAACGAATTCAGAATATTAGCTCAAGCTTCACACACGTCTGTACCTGTTTAATGAGCGGAATAATATTTTTACTTATATTACGGTACTAAATTATTTTACACTTTCTTTTCATATTTGTTTGATGTACAAACAAATATGAAAAGAAAGTGTAAAATAATTGATGTATTAATTTGATTTTCAGTCGGAAGTCCATCTGGGTAGATACTACTCTTTTACCTCTTTATATCTCCATTTAACAGTGCCTGCACATAATATGTGGTCTGAATAGTATAGAGCGCCAATTTTATTACAGGTTGGGAGTTATTCCATCTTAGTCTTAGGAGGTGATAACGTATCTGTAGCCTTCCTTGTTTGAGTTTGGCGGCAAGTGTCCATGAACTACAGTAGCCCTTTACCATCAGCTGAACTGTAAGTTCGTTTGACACTTCAGCTTTATAAAAAAATCATCAATAACTTGACAAATTTAAAGATTAAATCAATTGAAATCAAACCTTTTTAAACAGCTTCAGGGAGTACGTTTACTACACGTCGATTTATTGGAGCACATTTTATGAGAATGGTTCGGTTTGAATAATGCACTGAGTGAATTAAATTGTGAGCGCGCGTCTAGAGCACTTAAGGGATATCCTGATAATTGCGACGCTACTACAATAAAATAAATTCGACATTCTGAATTCTGAAGTTATTTATGTAAACTATTGATACCTGTTAGATAACATTTTATCACAAAACAATAGTGGTAAAATCATAAAACGTAAGTTTGACAGGAAATGTAATAAAAAATAAAATACGCTAGTAAATTATGACAAATACAAAAAAACGGACTCATGCAGACCACATTTTAGAAAACTTGGTATACTCACACTTACATCTATTTACATTATTGAATGTTGTAAGTTCGTTAGAAAACATCCACATCTATATGATCCTGTAAACACTGTCAAAAGAAATAATCGAACTCAAAATAAATTGAATATTCAATTCTCAAAATTGAAATTATTTACAACAGGTCCCCATACGATGGTAATTAAAATATTTAATAATGTTCCAAATAACCTCAAAAATATAGACAACACTAAGTACTTTATAATAAAATTAAAGTCATTCTTAACTGATAAAAGTTATTATAATTTAAGTGAATTTTTTATAGATGCGAATAAATAGTAAATGTATGTGTAATAAATATAAAAAAAAATATGTTAGACTAGTAAATGATAAGAAATAAGTTAGTTGGTATTTAGTATGCAGTAGTTAATATTTAGTATTATAAAAAAAAACTACCCCCTTATAAATTGCTATGCCCCTACGGGGTGTCACTTGATGTATGATGTATTTCTTGTGGCATGAAAATTATATAAATAAATAAATAAATTATTATTTTATTATACTATATTATATATAATAATGTTCTATATTTGTTCTATAATATTGTTCATGTTCTATATTATATATAATAATTTATATATTATAACCTGGATGTAAAGTAGAATGTTTCTTTATGTACTCGTACCTAGCTGAATTTGCTCGTCAATCCTGCAAATTTTCTAGATTAAAAGAAGTGTAATTTCTATTGATATCTTATGGTTCGTACTCAAGCTGATGGCGGGTAACATAAAGTATTTCCTTATTATTTATTAATAGTTGATTACGCGAAAATTATTAAAATGTTGCACAAAAATTTTTGAGTTTGTCGACACTGGTTCTAGTAAAAATTATGCGCTGTGCCGCTTCTTCTTGTTTTTAATATTCCGTGGTCACTACAACGTAACGTAACCTACGAGTAGTGATTTTATTCACTGCGACTAATAGTTACAAAATGTTACATTTTAGATAGTTTTACCTGTGATAGCGTAACTACGATAACATCTAAAAATTATAGCAAAATATAAACTATGTTAGAAAATGTTATCGTGTTGCGTTATAAGTTATATATAACTGATATGTGGAAGCACCATGACTTTAACTCATACATACATAATAACAAACAATTGTGACGTTAACTGCTGAGCTATATTGTTGCTTTTTTGTTTTCGTAGTTTGCGGACTCTATAATTTAAAAATAGTTATAGCATACCGATCGTTTTTGTCACACACATATTTTATTATTTCTTTACCATATTTAATCCTTATTATATCACTAATGACAAAATTTGTCTGCTTGGATTTGGATGTTTGTCAATTAGTCACGCTCAAGCGGCTAAAAGAATATAACAAATTTTTGGCATTGAGATACATTTTATCGCGGAAAAGGGCATAGGATATTATACACGTATCGGAGGGGAATTTACATTGATACGTATATTATATTATAGGGCTAGTGAAGCGCGCGGTAACAGTTATTATTATATAAAATAGATTTCCCAAGATAACGCCAATTTCTATAGAAAATAAAGATAAAAAAAATATTTTAATGTAAATAATATTAGGGTCTACATCAGAAGCTGAGTACGTAAAAAACGTAGCTTTATATAGAGTATTCTCACACATAAAAACCAAAAATCTACTGTTGAATAGGTTTTTGGTTTCTATAGTAACGTTAATCATAACTATAAAGCTATACAGATAGTATTTGGTTTTGTGTTTTTTTTTTGTATAGAAAAGGGTGACAAACAAGCACACCTGATGGTAAGTGGATGCTATGATTCATAGACATCTACATCTATCCTCGATTATGAATAGAAATACAGGTCACCCCTGAGGACAATGACGAAATGCCTCGTTTACATTAAAAGGTTCTCCAGTTCTCAAGTCTCACCATACGAAACACAGCAACATAAAGCTGCTATTATACGCTGGTATTCTGTGAGAGCGTGGTCTCTCCCCGGTCGAGCCGACCTATTCTTGCTACAACCATAATAAAGCAGCAGCATGACTCTACTACGTAATAAAATTTTCTTGTTGGGAACTTTATTCGAGTACTAGAATTGATCTGGAAGACCAAAAATACATTCCTGCCCGCACAATGTCATTCGCCACATCTTCTGTTGGTCGACTGATCGGCGGAGGCGCAACAACTCTCGAAAATAATCACGATGTTTTATTTTATTAATACTGAAGTGTCAAATGAACTTACAGGCCACCTGATGGCAATATATTGCAGTCCATGGATACCTACAGCCAATTTCAAAAAAAGAAAGCTCCAAATGCATTGATACCTCTAAAGACTAACATGGAATGCCTCAAATCCTGTAATTAAACTGACTCTCTATACCCTTCAGATCGGAATACAGCAACGCAAGTACTGCTATTTGGTGGCACAAATAGGTAATAGTGTGGGAGCTACCCAGACGGACACCTACACAGAAGAGGAGTCCTACCACTAGTAATGTTTGAACTACTAGGTTGATCAATAAGTTTTTGGAAACGCAATGAAACTCTAGGATAAGTATATGTAAATTGTTTTTATTTTTCAACGTAATAAAATATATTAAAATAAATAATAAACCTTTTAAACTAATACACCTTGAATAGCGTTTTGCAAGTTGGTCAATTCCCTTGGAAAGAAGGCTTTATCCTGGGACTCAAAAAAGGCCTCTACAGCACACATCACCTCATCGTCGCCGTTGAATTGTTTACCACGCAAGTGATTTTTCAGGTGAGTAAAAAGGTGAAAATCACTCGGAGTTAGGTCCGGAAAAATATGGTGGGTGCTGCATCAACTAAATCCTAGCAGTTTCGATGGCAGTGCTTGCAACATCAGATCGATGGGCAGAGTCGATATCATGATGAAAAGCACTCCAGCTTTAGTATTTCGCGTAGGTTTTTGATTAATCATGCGTAATAATCTCCGGTTATTGTCTCTCATTTACTTAAATAATCGATCAATATTATACCTTCCGTATTCTAGAAGACAGAGGTCGTTATTTTTCCAACAGACCCAGGCACCTTAAATCTCTTGGCTGGCGGGAAAGATAGTCCTTTCCACACCTTGCTTTGGTTTTTCGTCTCTGGTTTCTCTCTGGTCGTCTCATTTACGGTTACGAAACGAACGCAAAATAATCTGGATATTCTTCAATTATTGCAAAATTTTACTTTGAAACGTCTTATTTTCTTACTTGAAACTCTTGATTTCTTTTGGACGTCTGTTAACAATTACATCTACCTTTTTAATTTTAAGGTATGAGTTAAAATAAACTGAATTACCCCAGACGAAAGCTTTGCAGCGCACCAATATGCCACTCTAGAATAAGATAGAACATTGTCTGCCAAAGTAGACTGCAGTTCTTCAATAACTTCCATGGAAAAAAAATTCAGACAGAAATATTTAATAACCGCACAAACATCGGTTGAAGTTTGAATTTTTGAATTTGATGAAGTTTTCCATTTTGCATACGAATCAAATTCCCGCCAAATATGAAGTTTGAAAAAAAAAGTTTTGGTATAGTTTTTAATTTAGTTTTTTCTGGCCTTGGCTCCTAACAGATTTAAGATTTGAAAACTATATTATTTCTATCATCATCATCATCATTACAGCCCATCACAAGTCCACTGCTGAACATAGGCCTCCCCCAAAGAATTCCACAAAGCACGGTCCTGAGCCACCTGCATCCATCGACTTCCTGCATGTCTAACCAGGTCGTCACTCCATCTAGTGGGGGGTCGCCCTACACTTCGCCTACCGGTACGAAGCTGCCACTCGAGAACCTTTTTTTCCCATCGGTTGTCGGTTCTTCGAGCAAATAAATGGCCGGCCCACTGCCACTTCAGCCTACTAATCCGTTGGGCTATGTCGGTTACTCTGGTTCTACTGCGGATATCCTCATTTCTAAGTCTATAACTCACTTATAAGTGTCCTATTCCGAAAACTTATTGATCATTCATAAATTTTAATGAAATTCAAGGCTGAGCCTCAGACGAAAATCCAGGCTAAATACATAAATATTTTTTTTTATATAATAGAAACCGTGGCCCAATTTTGTCATTTCGTCCCGTGGATGTAGTAAGCGGAGACTATGGGAAATGCCAGAAAAATCATTTGGTTTCCAACAGATAGCGGTATAATCATCTCGTATACGTCAGGCGTAAATATCCAAATCAGCGACAGACAGCTGCATTAAACGTGCGAGAGTACTGCGATTTTCAATCCACCTGTCAAGAGGTAAGAGGCGAGGCTCCAGCTGTGAACTTCCACGGGTTGATGAAACAGAAGAATAAGATATCCCCCTGTGACCATGGTTGCTGTAAAGTAGTCGAAACGTCGGGAATATAAAATAAGTTAATATACGCAATAAAATCCGTAGAAACTAGTTCCATTTAAAAGAAGAAGAAGGACCGTGGTAGCTTAGAAACAGTCGAAATAACTCAAGGCATTTCCCGTAAATTTCACAGTACACGGAGAAACCGGGTTTACCCCCGCCAGCACCTATTAAATAATTAATGGCAATCTTAAGTGCTGATTTACCACATAATTGACAGTTAAGGAAAATATTTTGAAGAAACCTGCATGTCTAATAAAATAAAAGAATATTTTGAGGACATGTGAAGTCCGCGGCGGACGAACGGCGACAAAAATGAGGGTAGGCCCGTGCGCAACAGTGGGACGTATATTTATTTATCATTTATAACCTAAATATTTATTAAATTTCTTTTTAAAAATAAAGCATGTGGTAACTTTACTATTTTACATCATCATCACAGCTTATCAAAGTCCACTGCAGAATAGTTGCTACGCTTGGCAGGCAGATTGAAAACTGCATATTTTTATTAATTTGATCTGTTATCAGGAAGATGATCCCTGTTTTATTTACCACTGTCGCCTCTTCCGATACCAACGGGATGATATTATAGTGTAGTGAATTCTCTTACGCCGCCGAGGGGGATATTTAACAAAGTTGCCACGCTTTGTTAAATATCCCCCTCGATAGAGGCTTGGCAGCTGCAGGTTTTTATTATTTTGGTTATTATAAAAATGATGACTATCTCCTGTTTCGGCTTCTCTCTGTCACCTCTTATGACCACGGGATATGTGTGTAGTGGACTCTCTTACGCCTATTAATATTATATTAATGTGTTTTACCTATACTTTTTTATAGAATAAGGGTTACAAACGAGCACACAGACCGCCTGATGATAAGTAAATTGTGTGTCCCATAGACATTTACATCTATCCTCGATTAGGAATTTTGGTCGTAGAAGGGAAAAGGGCAGATCTCCCGCCGGGCAAGGTAGCCCGGTTCAGCCCAGAGAGCGGCCAACGCTCCATGTGTTTGTACAGAGCTGCTATTTTACGCTGGTATTCTGTGAAATTATTAATTTCTTTCGATTATATAGTATTTTTTCTTGTTTTTATCAGACCCGCTAATTCCGTTCCAAGCAACGCTCCAACTGGTATAAAACCTTTTAAAGTTGACCACGATCGGTAAACAGGATAGAACCGATATCCCATGCTCCTCCGCATTAGATTGTGAGATTGGTTTTGAAATTTTCGAAGGATATACTACCTTAATTGTAGGTTACTAATGGATTCACAATATGTCAAGGTAAAGGGCTATAATGATGATGATGATCACCCCCACCCCCCATATGCCGTGCAATATAGCAGTATATTATATGTCATGTGGTGACGGCGTAAGAGAATCCATCACCTAATTTCGTCTCGTGGATGTCGTGGGAAATTCCAGAAAGATGTAATGACTTCTGATAGATAGCGATAATATAACCTTCTCGTTCACGCTGGACGTAAAATATCTGGACTGGTGACGGGGAGCAGCGTCAAAGGTGCGATTGTAATGTAATGTAATGTAATGTTACAGCCTATATACGTCCCACTGCTGGGCACAGGCCTCCTCTCATTTCTGAGAGGGTTTTAGGGCAAGGAAATGTCCGCCGCGCTGCCCCAATGCGTGTTGACGAACTTCACATGTCTTCGAAATATTTTTTTTTGATTTCTCAGACATGCAGGTTTCCTCACGATGTTTTCCTTCACCGCCGAGCACGTGGTAATTCAGCACTTAAAATTACAATTAACAATTTCATTGGTGCCGGCGGGGATCGAACCCGGGTTGCTCGCGTACTGTGTAATTTACAGCGAGCGCTAACCATCTGAGCTACCACGGCTCTTTGCGATTCTGGTGCTACAATTGCCAATCCGGCTGCCAAGCGTCCAGTAGTGTACTTTTACGTCTGATAAAGAAGAAGAGGTGCCTGTACTTGTAGTATGTGTTGTGTACGAGTAGTAATATTTTTACTTAAAAACAAGCACAGTTTGTTAACTTCTTATTTGAAAGTTGTTGTCCAAAATACCGATTTCATTTTTTAAAAGTGAAAGGATGTCTATGTGTGCGTCGGTGAACATTTTCGTCTTGTATATCTCGAATAATATTATAAAATCAATTTAAAAATAATATTTTATGGTCGTTACTAAGGCCAGAATCCAGGTCCATTATCAAATTAGCTCCATGCATATTCTTGCATAAGTTTGCTAAATATCAACTCGATTAGATGTCAGCAAGTGCTTAAAAATTGATTACAATTTTTTACTAGAAATACACTATTATACGAAGAAAGAAAGTTCATCGCGTAAAAGCGTAATTAATACGTGATCATTTTTTCAATCAAACAAATATTTTTTTTTTTTGTAAAAAAAAATCAAACACCAGTAGCCGCCAAATGGGGAGTTAACAGTGAGGGCAGAGCGCATCGCACCCAAACACTTTTTTATAAAATTTTGCGCCTAATTTTGATTCAAATACTTGAAATTTAAATCTATTTTGGGCTTACTTATTTTTTATTATTTAAGATATGTGTTCAGCAGGGAAAGTTGACATGACAAGGATATAGAAGGAAGAGTGAATGCACACCATAGGGTAAATGAGGCTTTTCACTCTATTGTGAGAACTAAGAAATTGTCAAAAAGGCACGTATCACAATGCTCTGTTAGCCTACCTTAATATAATGGTAGTGAAAGTTGGGTGTAACAGTAAAAGCATGAGAGTAAAATGAGTGCTGTAGAAATTAAGAATTATGTAAGGGGTGACTCTGAATGACAGGGTAAAAAATTGTGCAATAAGAAGAAAGCACTTTCGAGAAGATATTATGACTAGGATTAAGAAAGGAAACCCTTTGGTGGTTTGTACACGTAGAAAGAATGAATAAAGAAAAAGTGACAAAGCCAATTTATGCTGCAGAAGAGAACCATCGCATTTTTCGACAAAATTGGTGATATATTGTACTAAAACGTGGTAGAGCCATCTCCCATTGTAGAATTTATATAGCCACGTTTTATACGTGGCGGAGCCACGCTGCAGCTATGTTATAATTGTAGCACGAATGGGTTGACTCTACCAGGTTACGACCACGCTCCCACGGAATACCAACGTAAATTAGCAGCTTAATGTTGCTGTGTTTCGTATGGTGAGTGTAGAGAACCAGAAATCCTACACATTTTGATTGTTATTCGAGGATAAATGTAGATGTCTATTCACTTACCATCAAGAGGGCTGTGTGCTGTTTTGTCATCCTTATTCTATTTTTTTTTTAAATAGGCCAAATGAGGCGCACCTTTAACCGACGAAAATATATACGTAGATAATATATGGATGTGAAATAAACTAAAGGAGTGTGTCAGGATCGTGCCAAATAGAAGCCCATAGTCTTGCCTACACCTCTGGGTGACGGGCGTGAGACATTATGTTATGTTAATATTGCTCTGTTAGGTGATGGTGTCGTAAGAGAATCTATTACGACATTTCGTCTCGTTGTTGTCGCAAAAACGAATATCTTAAATAGAAGAAAACTCTTATGGCTTTCCATAGATGGCGGTTATATTAACAAAATATGTATATCATCATCATCATGATTACAGCCCTTCCCAAGTCCACAACTGAACATACGAGTAGGCCTCCCCCAAGGAATGCCACAAAGCACGGTCCTGAGTCACGCGTACCTATCTATCGACTTCCTGCATCTCTCACCAGGTCGTCACTCCATCTAGTGAGCCGCCTTACACTTTGCTTACGCTGCCACTCAAGAACCTTTTTTATACCTTTTATATATACATAAACTTTCAAGTATACGTGATATTTGTGGTTAAAAACGAACGTAGACCTTTGGGTTAGAAATATCCGATAAGGGAAGCTTCTTTATGTGAGTGATAGCGGTCCAAAGTTTATGGTAATTAGTTCCGTAATTTAAAGTAGGTCACTATATGTAACCATTAATTGTGGCTTACCAATGTATCCCTTGCCTAGCGCTATCTTTCCTTTTTCTTTTCTCTACATTTCCTAATTTATTATTATTCGGGTAGATGTATCAGTAAACAAAAGTCGCAATGGGCCGGCCATATAGTTCATTGAACCACCACCGATGGGGAAGAAAGGTTCTCGAGTGGCAGCTTCATAGGTACTGGTAAGCGGAATGTGGGGTGGCTCCCCACTAGATATAGCGAGGACCTAGTAAGACATGTAAGAAGTAGATGGCTGACTCAGGACCATAATATTTTGTTGCAGTCTTTGGAAGAGGCGTAAGTTCAGCAGTGCACTTAGATGAGCTAGGATAATAATGATGAAATATAGTGTAGTGTAAATATACCTACATCGCAATTATAAAGATGAATATAATTTAAATAAATGCAAAAAAAACTTTAAAAGTAAAAACCGACTTCAAAGAATTAAAATTAATATAATAATTTTTGGCATAATAGCTTGTGAAGTCACTGCTAAGTCATAGTGTATCGAAAAATAAATTCCCCGACATGGAAGAATTAAAAATAATAAAATGTTTTTAAGGGAAAGTGTTTTTTTACTTTTTATTTTTGTTTTTCTTAATGTCCTATATGTCACGACGATGACAATGACGTTTATGGTTCAAGCGTTTTTAGTCCGGGAATTTTGATGTCAAAGATGCAGCTTGCTCCGGTCGCCCTCATACGAATAAAGTCGATGCCATTTTGGAAAAAGTGCGAGCAAGATCGGCATATTAGTAGTTACGACATAGCCGAGGAATCGAATGAAGTTGATATCCAAAAAAGCTCGATATTTGGGCACCACACGAGCTCACTGAAAGAAACCTATTGAATTGTGTACTCATTCGCGATTCTCTATTGAAACGTAATGAAACCGGACCATTTTTGAAAAGATTGATCACTGGTGGTGAAAAGTGGATCACCTATGACAAGAACGTGTGAAAAAGATTATGGTCTAAGAGTAGTCGAGCTCCATAGACTGTAGCGAAACCCGGATTAACACGCAATAAGGTGATGCTGTGTATATATATGGTGGGATTGGAAGGGCATCGTTTATTATAAGCTTTTACCGCCGGGAAAACCTATGAAAGAAACAACTAATGAAACTCAAGCAAGAAATTGAGAAAAAACGGCCGGAATTGATCAACAGAAAAGGGGTGGCCTTTCATCATGATAACGCCAGACCACATACATATCTTTGGCCACTCAGCAAAAATTGAGAGAGCTTGGTTGGGAAGTATTAATGCATCTACCATATAATTCTGACCTTGCACCCTCAGATATTCACCTGTTTCGGTCTCTAGAGAATTCTTTGGGTAGTGTTAGGTTAACATCGAAAGAGGACAGACAAAACTACTTTTGCATTTTTTTGATCAAAAATCCCAAGATTTCTACAGCAACAGATTATGTCACTACCTTGAAGATGGCAACAAGCTATCGATTAAAATGGCACATATACCAGGGTGATCTGAAAAGTTTCCGACCTCAACGTGAAGATGGCAGCACTCGTTAATAAAAGCTAGTGAATGTAGTTGTGCATCTCTTGCGGTAGCGAAGCCTCCATAGAAGCCGAGAAGCCGGGCTTGACCTATCAAACTGCTCAATCAATAATATCAACTAATAAAATAACTCGTAAACTGTTTCAAACTATTTCAAATTTCCCGCGCGCTTCAACATAAGTCATGACCTCGTAGCCTTATAATGCCAACACGCGGCAAAACTGCGCGATACTGCTGTCATAAAAGTTAGTCGTCTCTCGCATGCGTGGGCTTTTACCAGGCTTTCGAAAAGACGATCGCTCCCTTTCTAACCTGTGGCAAAATGTTCTATAATTAAATATAACTACGATTGTTTATATAGCAATTTGTATGAAGCGATAAAGCCCGGCTTTTAGTGTGAAGTTAGTCAAGCGTGGGGGTGAGCGGGCGATACGTTTCCAAGTTCACTACACATTTCAATGTTTACTCTGTGTGTTTACTTGAGTGAATGAATATTGCGAGTTGAAAATTTATGTTTTTTTATAGATTTTTAGTGAAAATTGAGGATAATAGTGTTCCTTGTAATGAATTGATGTGTGTTAAAGTGCTAATCGGCGAGGAAAAGGTAAAATCGAAAAAGAGAAAAGGTAAATTTTTATAAAACTGCTAAAAACAACAAAACCATATCTTGGGCTTGCTCTAGTTTGAGTGAGTCGATGTGAGTGTTTTTGTGAAAATGGAAAAAATTGAGTATCGAGCTGTCATTTAATTTTTGTTTTTGAAAAGCAATACGCCTACGCAAATCAAAGATGAGTTTTGTATGGGGACTCTGCACCATCATTTACCACAGTGAAATTTTGGGCAGCTGAATTTAAACGTGGACGGGAGAGCTTGGGAGACGATGAACGTTCGGGACGTCCGAAAGCTGCAACTACTGACGATAACATCGCTATAGTTCACCAAATGGTTCTAGATGACCGCCGAATTAAGCCGAACGTCCACCGCAAACTAAACTAACTTAGTTTATCTTAGCTTGCATAGCTGAGCCAGTTTTTCATACATGTGCATCCACAGCAAACTATGCCAGCTAAGCTAGGTAAAATAGCCAAACTAAGTCACACTAACTTAGTTGTGTAGGCCGATCCGATACTACGCAAACTAAGCTAAGTGCCTCTCACCCTCTTACCTTATCCCTCTGGCGCCTTTCGCTTAGTGTTGTTTGTTTTTTGTAGTGTGTGATTATGTGCAGGCAGTGAATCCAATATTGAATGTGCTTGCTTATCCAGTATCTGTGTTTGCGTTTTTTCTTAATGAAATGAGCAATAATCAAGCTTCTTTTCTTATTACGAATGTAATCCTCCTTTGAACTCTCGTCATAGCTCTTCTTTTGTTCCTCCATTACATCCGATTAATCCATCCGCCTTACTCACCAGATCTAGCCCCAAGCGACTTCTTTCTGATCCTTCATCTAAAAAATTTTTTTAAATTATTTTGCAGAGAAAAACGCCGATATTATTTGAACGGGTTAGAGAGATGGGAGCATCGCTGGGAGAAGCGTGTAGAGTAACAAGGAGACTATGTAGAAAAATAAAAGTAAATTT
This sequence comes from Parnassius orleans, assembly GCA_029286625.1. Lineage (NCBI taxonomy): Eukaryota > Metazoa > Arthropoda > Insecta > Lepidoptera > Papilionidae > Parnassius > Parnassius orleans. The sequence goes on from JAGSMP010000037.1 coordinate 4,477,985, forward strand.
TAAGAAAAAATGTTTTGTATCTTTGTTAGGTCGGAAACTTTTCAGATCACCCACGTATATTATAATTAAATGTAATTAAACTTTGAAAAAAAAAATGCCTTGAATTTGTATATAAAATACGAAGAAACTTTTTCCCCGACCTAATAATTTTGGTTTTATAACTGATAAACGATGTTTGATATGTATACATTTTGGGTGCGGAATACAATTTACTGTGATTTTGTGAAATTTTATTCGCGCTTACAAGAAACAAAAAATAATTAATTTTATCGCTTTTAATTATACATATTTTATGTGTTTTAGTAAAATTTAGGAGACGGTATAAGGGAATCCTTACCCAATCCAAGGTGTCAGCCGTACCGTGCCGATGGATGCGTGAATGGAGTATCCTGGCAAGATCCCTGACTGGACACTGTTGTCTAAAAAAGCAAATGTCAATCCTGGGATGTGGATGGATGTGCCAATGCTGTTCCTTAACGGAAGAAACACCTCTGCATATCCTAACTGATTGTGGACCCTTAATGCGCAAACGTAACACTCATCTGGGAAACTATGTACGTAGCCCAGAAGAAGTGAAATTGCTCACAGCTAAGCACTTCCTTCTATTCATTAAAGACATAGGGCTTAGCAGTGAACTAATAGCCATAGCAGCGATCACAATGATACTGGTCTTTCTAGACCTGCATAGCTGCTTGCACAAATTTAATAAAATACTGAATCTGTAGCACACGAAATGCTAACTCAGGCGCAAATGATACGAGGTTTTTCATTATCTACCTGAAAATACTTAAATAAACTCCGAACCTAAATAAGTCACAATAAAACTAATGCCAGCTTTACGATCAGCGACTGAAATACAATTACTGTTTTTAGTTGTGTATTACGTAAAGAATTGCATCCTTCAATATTAAATGATCTTTCAAAGCGCGGATCATAAGTACGTGTGGTTAGTCAAGTTAGTTTTTACAATCATTAACGCAAATAATAAATTACAAAAATTAATGAGAGTGACACATAAATCAACGTTAACCAACGTAACTAACTCATAACTTAACCTTGATTTCAATAATTTTTGTAGGTTTTTTATAAGCTTTGACGATTGTAAATAGTCAACTTCACTAAACCCACAGATTTTAAATCCAAATTGGAGTAATACAAGAACACACTATAAATAACTTTGCTTATAACTTGCCTACAGTACTATCTATAGCATCCTAGCATAGCTATGAACCATGATCTCTACAAAACCAATATTTGGTGTAAATATGACCTCATTTGGTCATGTTGTTCTGAAGTTATACGATTAGAATAGAATAGAATAATTTTTTATTCAATATAGATTACATATGTAATTCTTATTGAAGGTCATTTTTTACTTTACCACTGGTTCGAAAAAAAATCTCTGTCCTGGGAAGAACCAGCAAGAAACCCAGCGGGACTTTTTTTTTAAAGTAAATTTTACATTAATGGTTGTACAAACTATTTAAGTACAAAATTTATTTTAGAAACTTCTTGGTAGCGACCACCTCATTCCCAGGGGTTATTATCATGTATTCATTTATACTATAATAACCCTTTTTATACAGTTTCAGCTTAACAAAACATTTAAACTTGGTAATAGAGAGAGCCTGTACACTTTCCGGGACCTTGTTGTAATAGCGTATACATTGCCCCAAGAATGAATTACTGACTCTGTGGAGTCGAGAAACTGGTATCACTAGCTTGTGTTTCTTCCTAGTGTTTACAGAATGTATATCACTTTTTTTACTGAACATACATAAAATTTTCGTAAATATACTGAGAGGCCAAAGTTAATATATTTATTTCTTTAAATTTATCTCTAAGAGACTCTCTCGGTTTTAGGTTGTAAATAGCTCTAATGGTCCGCTTCTGTAAAACAAAAATAGTTTCTGAATCAGCCTCATTTCCCCATAGCAAAATCCCATAAGACATTATGCTATGGAAATAACTGAAATAAACTAGTCTAGCTGTCTCGACACTAGAGAGACCTCTAATCTTTTTTACAGCATAGGCTGCAGAACTTAGTCTACTTGCTAGTTTGGATATATGGGGGCCCCACTGAAGCTTTGCGTCGAGAGTGATGCCAAGAAAAATAGTGGATTCAACAGGGCTCAGTTCTTTCCCATTTAAAAACACATTGGTACCCAGATTTTTAACATTCGTTGTTGTAAATTTAATACATTTAGTTTTATTTCCGTTTAAATGTAGATTATTAACGTTAAACCAATGCACTAATTTTGATATAGCATTATTCACGTCGTCACATTTAAATTATTGACGTATAAGTTTAAAAATCAAGGCAGTATCATCAGCAAATAATACTATATCATGATTATCCCCTACAAGGGAAGGTAAGTGATTAATATATACTAGAAATAGGAATGGGCCGAGAATCGAGCCCTGAGGGACACCCATTAATACAGGTAACCCGGAAGAACTTTGACCATTGATAATAACTTTCTGCATTCTATTACTTAAATATGAAATAATAAGTTTAAGCGCTGTGTTCTTGACACCATAGTACTGTAGCTTCCTGATTAACGTCTCATGGTGAACACATTCGAAGGCCTTGGAAAGGTCACAAAATATACCCAAAGCATCCTCCGAATTCTCCCATGCACAAAAGATATGTTTAATAAGCTCAACTCCAGCGTCAGTTGTCGAGCGACCCCTTGTAAAACCGAATTGATTTTTATGTAACAATTTATTAATATTAAAGAAACTTAAGATCTGATCTAAAATTATTTTTTCAAACATTTTACTAAATGTTGGTAGTACAGAAATCGGTCTAAAATTGGCGGGGTCTAATGTACTACCAGATTTAAATAAAGGTATGACTTTACTATGTTTCATTAAATCAGGAAACACACCAGATTCGACGCTTGTATTAAATATAGTGGCTAGATAAAGTGCTATTATATCTATTATAGATGAAATAACTTTAACGGAAATCCCCCATAAGTCTGCCGTTTTCTTAATATCAATAGTTTTAAAATATTTAACGATATCTTTTGGCAATACTCTATGGAATTTAAAAGTATTTGAACAAGCTTTTACATTTTGTTTAAGCAATGATTCGGCGACAGTAGGAGAAGAATTTAATGATTTTGTTGTCAAAAAAAGAACATCAGTAAAATATTTCTCAAAAGCCATAGCAACTTCTTGATCAGATCGAGTTAAACTATTGTTAATATTCAATTGAAAATCCGAGTTGCGCGGTTTGACCTTGCCCGTTTCACTATTTATTATTCTCCAGGTCATTTTAATTTTGTTAGATGCAGTTTTAATTTTGTTACTTAAATGTAAAGCCTTTGCTGTGGAGCACACTTTTTTAAATATTTTAGAATATGTTTTTATATAATCTCTAAATATAACACTAGTATTATATGATCTTTCATTATAAAGCTCATATAACTTTCGCCTACTTTTATAAATTCCTACTGTCGCCCATTCATTAAATGATTTGCGACTGTTAAAAGAGAAAGTTTTAGAAGTAAATATTCTACTAAATTCACAAGTTATAATTTTAAATAACATACCATACAAATAATTAGCACTATTTTTAAACGAAAGTGATAGAAGTCTTTTTATTATATTACTTCTAAACCTCTCCAAGCGATGGTCATTTATTGGAACAAACACAACTTTCTTATTTTTCTATTTTTTGTGTATGTAAGGCAATGATACCAACTGTCCACAGTGATCTGAACTTAAATTTTGAATAATTGATTTATGCAAGGGCTTAATATCTGTAAAAATATTATCTATACAGGTCGCACTAGACCCAGCAATACGTGTTGGTTCTAAAAATAAATTAACAAGATTATACGATTTAAACAATGAGCTAACCTTAATACTAATGGAAGAAGTTTCAAGGAGATTGATGTTAAAGTCTCCACATATTACAACAGACTTGTTCTGTTTACTAAGTTTGAGCAAAACTTCTTCCACAATTCTTTCAAAATAGTCATAAGTAGCACATGGGGGTCTGTAGACACTTACAACAATGAGGTGCTCGAGCTCAACACAAGCCATTTCTACAGTTCGCTCACCATTACCAAGAGAAGCACCGACGAATAAAAATATAAAAAGATATTAAAAAATATGACATTAACTTTGACTTTAAAAATAACAAAACGAAGCAACCTCAACCTTTTATTTGTATATATTTATATTTCTTTGATCGTATTTTATCTTTTGAAAACTCAGATTTTAAAAGAAACGTCTTTTATCTTAGATTAATTTGGCGTAGTTCCGTGAAAAGCCATAAAAGCTTATGACGAGAAATTTTTAATTTTCTCCTTTACGGGCTTTTGAGGTGATTCTTAAGTGATTCTTAATTTTTAATTATTTTTAGCCACTTTAATTACTTTTTTAAAGTTCATACTACTTAATAAATTACTTACTATACTCAGTTACTTTAAAAAAAAAGACTTTGGTATTTTGTTTTCGTTCCTTTTTTGTATTGATAACAGGAAATACAGTTTTTAAAACCTTAACAATAGTGTTGCTGTTGTCGTTTTTTTTTGTTGAAAGGATATCGTGTTGAACTTCCCACTGGGCAGCAATTTTCGGCGAACAGAGGAGGAAGTTTTAAATTCGACTGATGTAGTTTTTGTATCTATTCACGCGATATCTTTGTCAATTGTACCATGAGACAAAGTAACTGCATTTTTAGAACATCTTAATTCCATAAACTCTAAAATTTAATTTACTATGGAGTTAGAGGCAAATAATTCTTTAGCTTTCTTAGATTTGTTACTCATTCGAAATCCTAACAATACCATAGGTCACACTGTGTATAGAAAATGGACCTATACAAACCGATATTTGAACGGTGAATTCCACCATCATCCTTCACAGTTGGCTGCCGTGGGCGAATATTTGTTGCGGAGAGCACGAGGGATCTGTAACAGCAAACACCTGGCCGCCGAGCTTCAGCACGTCAAGCAGGTTCTGCTCCACAACAAGCTTCGGGTCCCGCGCCTACGTCATAGTGACCGAGTGAAGGCGGCCACAGTCGAGCGTGTGCCTGCTGTACTACCATATGTCAGAGGTGTCACAGACAAGATTGGCTATATCTTGAAGCGAGCTTCTATTAGAACATTATTCAAGCCGCCGAAGAAGATTAGTCAGTTCTTACTATCCATCAAGTGCAATATTCCTCTACAAGATGCAGGAGTGTACAAGCTTGATTGTGAATGTAGTCCCTCATATATAGGGCAAACAAAACGATCAATAAAAACCCGCGTAAAAGAACACATAGTCAACGTGAAGCACCAACGTTCCGGGAAGTCTGCAGTTTGTGATCATATCCTAGACGGTCCCCGCCATTACATTAGATTTAATAAACCACAAATTCTCGCGAAAGAACATCGATTCCTGCCAAGTATAATATGTGAAGCTATTGAAATAAAAAAACATCCTAATTTCAATAGAGAGACTGGGTACTACCACCTGCTTGGGATCCTGTAATTAATAAAATTAAAACTAAGCCCAAGCATACCACTGCAAGACTTCAAGACACAGTAAGTTCATTCTGCGTAAATCGGATCAAAATTAATAATTAAAAATAATTAAAAACGTCGGGAATTAATAAAATAAGTTAATTAAACAAAGTGTAGTGTTCGCGTAAATATAAGAAACAAAAAGAGCTGATGATCTTCAAACGGCTGAACAGATTTTCTTGAAACATATAACACCACTCTTTTCCGTTGGGGGTTAAAACATACTTGATAGGAGCTTTTTTAGTGTCAAGAGGAATATCGTTTCAGAGTCAAATGGCCGTGAGGTCGAAAGAGTGAGATAAGTAACCGGTACATTGCAAAGGCATGTGCAACTTGAGATTACCCAAAGAACGGACAGAACAATTGTGAGAGTATCCCAGGTATTGAAATTTAGATTTCAAATACTCGGAAGCACATGGATTGTTCAGGATTGTGAAAAGGGTGCAGAGTATTCTAACATATCTGCGCTGACGGATAGGCTGCCAATTAATAAGAATCTTAGGCTACCTAAGAATACTGATTTGCATTTAGAAGGGTTCACATTTATACCTTACACAGCGGTCCATTCAGAGATGATTTTTAGATTTATAGATTTCAAATCGCTTTAATAATGAAATTGCATTATTGATACTTAAGGTTCCTGCAGATTATCGGCATACAGATAGAAAGAGCACTTGAGATTGAATGTGATGAAGTTGATAAAAATGGAGAACAGTAGAGGAGAAATTATATCGCCTTGGGTTGAAGATTCTTTTTTTATGAAAGAGTTATACTCCAGGTGGCAAAATAGGAGATGAAGTTTTTAATGTAACTATTTATACGGCATTCTAATAGTGATTGTGCTTGGGATATTAATTAGTCTAATCAAAGGGACAAAAATTGAATTAGGAAGTGAAAGCCGTCATCATAGAATTAAAAATAATAAATTAATTTAACATTCTGAAGTTGGGGCTTCAATTCTTAAATTAAGGCTTTAATAAAAATAAAAGCCATCTTCACAAAACTTGAATTTTACTTGTTATTAAAAGTTTAATTTTTTCGTTTCAAGGCAGTCGCCTTGTCGTTTGAGCTGTTACATTAGGTCTAGAGTTCACATTAGGCTGGAGCAACACATTAATCGTACCGACAAATTTATCGGAATCGGATGTGTATTAATTATTTCAATAGGTGATACTATTTACAATAGTGAAACCTGTTAAAACGAGATATAGATACAGTGGATGTTCTACCCCGATTTTACTTTTAACCTTTGGCTGGCTTCTTCAGCGCTGCGCATCGCTACTTAGGCGCGTACGCGACAGCCCCAACGCCATCTATTGGGCGCTTTCCGACCGCTGGAACCCGCCGATGTTGGGTCGCTAAATAAGCCGTAATTATGCAGTTTTGTAGACTGACTTTTTGCCACTGTCGGTGCAGGTTCTTGTTTATGTGGCCAGTTATTTTATTTCATTATTATTTCCAATCGTTACTAACACTAGATCTAACTTTGAAATGTTACTAACTACTATGCATACTTGTGAGTTTTCCGGATAAAGTACAATAAGTATATTATGTACGATTCAACTGTTTCTACTAGCGTCAACATTTTACAGTCAAATGATTGCTATAGTACACCAATTTAAAAAAATATAAGCATTTTAATTTACGTTTTCACATTAAACGCAACATTCAACCAATTACTGAGTTTTAAAATTATGATTGAACATTCGAACAGCAGCGAACATTATCCCTATCAAAAAATCCAGTAATATTTTATATAAATGTAAACCATTTTAATGACATATTTATAATCATTTTCAATGTTAGGAGTTGGTAAATTTAAAAATTAATAAATAAAAGGTGCTGGGGAAATTCCTGTTAACCTGTGCCACCCCATTCTATTTTTCGCTAATTAGACATATTGCTAATTAGACGTTTCGCGTCAATACACATTGTCCTACTAGACCTTTTTATAGTGAACTCATCAACCGTTAATAATTGCGCAAATGCAACACTTTAAAATTATAACTACAAATTTATAATTAGTTTTTAAAGTGAGATTTTATAGCAGGATTAACAACTATTAAAAATGGTCGCACGTGATAGATTGCAATGTCCTCCAGTACGAATTTCGGACACGGCAACCAGACTCAACGAAGGCTATCCGCATTGACAGAATTGTAAAGGTACAATTCCGTAGCCAACTGCAGACAGCAGCAGCAGGCGACGTGTCGTCGCGACACTACTGGTTTCTATGTAGTTCTATGAAATACCTTCCGTAGCTAACGACACGTCGTTTGCCGCTATGGGCCGAGCGGCAGACGACACTGTAGCCGACCGCAGATCAGTAGTGCGCGCGAGCGACAACACGTTGAATTTTTCTCAGAAAATGAGTTTCACCGATTCCGAGGAAAAGAAACTGATAGACCAGGTGGCCCAATATACATCATTTCAGTTAATTTTTGAAGTTATTTAATTTCGTGCACTAAACAATTTTTTTTAATCTTTTACCGCTTCCTAAACAATCATTTTTCGATAGTCCTTGTAAGTACGAGTAAAATGTACATCACTAGCTAACGCACACAATGACAAATCAAAATTGGTTACGCGTTTTCGGGCTGTCAGGTCGTCTATACGCCAGTATATTCTAAGTCTATGGTTTAAACAAACTGTAAGTGTAATTCTTGTTATCCCTTTAACATTTTAAGATTTACCTATTGAGTAAGTGTTGTTTTGGATTTCATTTTGAATTATTCACATGATAATTTAATTTGAGATCTGTAAATAAACCCATACATTTAGACATTTGTTTACTCTGCTTCTTCGGTTTTCTTTCTTTGTTTTCTTTTGCTATTTACACTTATATTATACATTTATACACTACACGGGGCGTGTAAGTATTCTTACACGCCCCGTGTAGTGTATATCTCTATAGAAGTGGTGCATGAGTTAAGATCGGACCATCGCCCGGTCCTCATAACGTTGGGACAGCCCGGCAGTGAGGTTCCTCTAACCAAAACTGTGCCGGACTGGCATAGGTTCGAGACTAACCTCGAAACTATGAACTCTGAACACTTAGGACAGGTACCAGACGCTATTGATACCAAGGAGACGGCGTTAGAACCGTGTAAGTATACGCCCCGTGTAGTGGCGGGTAAGAATACTTACTACCCCATATCTTACCGTGGGTGTCGTAAGAGGCGACAGAGGGAAACCGAGGCAGAAGATGGGCAGCAGCATCTTTCTGATAACAGCAAAACAACAATAAAAAACTGCGGTTGCCAACCCGCTCGCAAAGCGTGGCAACTATGGCAATATACTCCCCATGATAGTAATGAAGAGACGGCCCCCAGTCCCCGGCGGCCCCGCTATTCCTGGCTACGGTGGCGACGATGGTAACGGCGGGGCAGGGAGTGCTAAGAATCTCCGGTGGAGGTTCGGTTGCCACCTATGACGACTCGACCTGGCAACTTATAACGCACGCACCCTGAGGACTGACGAGAAGATCCTGGAGCTGGAAGAAGAGATAGACAATTTGCGCTGGAATATTATAGGATTATCCGAGATCCGAAGAGAGGGGGAGGACACGGTAATCCTCGAATCCGGCAACTTGTTCTATCACCGGGAGGGCCAATCTATCAAAAGGAGGTGTCGGATTTATCATCCACAAGTCTTTCGTTAACAAAGTTGTAACGATTGGGAGTGTCGACGAGGGTTGCGTACCTTATACTCAGAATTACCAAACGGTATTCGCTGAAGGTCATACAGGTTTACGCACCAACCTCGGCACACCCCGATGAGGAGGTGGAGGAAATGTATGAGGATATCTCTAGAGCCATGCATTCCTCCAAAACCCACTATACGGTTTTAATGGGAGACTTCAACGCAAAGCTAGGCACAAGAGAGGACGGTGAGCTGAAAGTAGGGAAATTCGGAATAGGGCAACGGAACCCAAGGGGCCAGCAGCTGACCGACTTCATGGAGAAAGCGGGACTTTTTATGATGAACTCTTTTTTCCATAAGCGGCCCCACAAGAAGTGGACCTGGTCGAGCCCCGACGGTTCGACAAAAAATGAGATTGACTTCATTATAACGACCAGGCGACAACTGTTCAGTGATGTCTCAGTGATCGCGAGGGTGAAAATCGGCAGCGATCACCGAATGGTGAGAGGCACACTGAACCTAAACGTTAAGTTGGAGAGGTCACGTCTAATGAAGTCAACGTTCCGTCCCCCTCGTGCTCTAATCCAAAGTCCCGAAACCTTTCAGCTCGAGCTACGAAACCGTTTTCAGTGCCTAGAAGATTGCAATGCAGTGGAAGATTTGAATGACAAGCTCGTGGAAACTGTCCATGCGGTCGGAGCTAAGTTTTGCAAGACCCGCCGCAGAAGAACACAAAAACTCTCCGATCACACTCTTAATCTCATGGCTGTTAGACGGGATATGAAGCTGCAGTCTTCAGTATGTTTGACAGCATACAGGCAACTGAACAGACAGATCTCCAAATGCCTGCGGCGGGACTTACGCAACTTTAATACTGCTCGTATTGAAGCAGCGATCGAGCGGAACCAGGGCTCCAAAGTCTTTGCTAGAGATCTGTCTGCCAGAAAGAGCCAACTGTCGAAGCTGAAGACTGAGTGTGGCAGCGTCGTTTCCGGGACACCTGAGATTTTGAGTGAGATTGAGAGGTTCTATGGGCAGCTGTGTACAGCCACATCATCGTTGGAGCCACACGCAAGTGTGAGTAACGATCCAAGAGCGACTCTTATCCGACACTATTCCGATGATATCCCGGACGTCAGTCTAAACGAGATTAGAATGGCTCTCCAGCACCTTAAAAACGGCAAGGCCCCAGGCGAGGATGGAATTACAGCGGAACTTCTGAAAGCGGGTGGAAAACCGGTACTTAAAGTCCTTCAGAAGCTCTTTAATTCCGTCCTACATGGTGGCATTACACCGGAGGCGTGGAGCAGAAGTGCGGTGGTCTTGTTCTTCAAGAAAGGCGACAACGCTCTCTTGAAGAACTACAGACCGATTTCCCTTCTACGTCTACTTCCCGTCTACGTGCTGTTTTCGAGAGTCATTACGAATCGTCTCGCACGCAGACTTGACGACTTCCAGCCTCCCGAACAAGTCGGTTTCCGAAAAGACTTTAGCACCATAGACCACATACATACCCTTCGGCAAATTGTACAGAAGTCCGAGGAGTACAATTTGCCACTATTTCTGGCGTATGTGGACTATGAGAAAGCCTTTGATTCCGTCGAAATTTGGGCGGTGCTGCAGTCCCTTCAGCGGTGCCAAGTTGACTGTCGGTATATCGAAGTGCTGAAGTGCTAGTACAGTAGGGCTACGATGGCTATCCGAGTACAGAACCAGAGTACGAAACCTATCCAACTGCAGAGAGGTGTAAGACAGGGTGACGTTATATCCCCGAAACTCTTCACCGCTGCATTGGAAGACGTATTCAAGCTTCTGGACTGGAAATGATACGGTATTAACATCAATGGCGAGTACATCACTCACCTTCGATTTGCCCACGATATAGTCCTTATGGCAGAATCGCTGGAGGACCTAAGCACTATGCTCAATGACCTCAATAGTGCCTTCCGACGGATAGGTCTTAAGATGAACATGGACAAAACAAAGATCATGTTTAATGTCCATGTCACACCTATGCCGGTAGTTGTTGGGAGCACTAAGCTCGAAGTTGTTGACGAGTATGTTTACCTGGGACAAATAGTCCGACTAAGTAAATCCAACTTCGACCGAGAGGTCAATCGACGGCTTCAAATCGTCTGGGCAGCGTTCGGGAAATTACGGCACATCTTCTCGTCAGGTTTACTTCAAAACTTGAAAACGAGGCTGTACAACCAGTGCGTGTTGCCAGTGATGTCTTACGGAACTGAGACGTGGTCCGTCACTGCTGGCCAGATGAGGAAGCTCAAGGTCGCTCAGCGAGCTATGGAGAGGGCTATGCTCGGAATCTCACTGCGTGATAAACTTAGAAATGAGGATATCCGCAGTAGAACCAGAGTGACCGACATAACTCAAACGGATTAGTAAGCTGAAGTGGCAATGGGCCGGCCATATAGCTCGAAGAACCGACAACCGATGGAGAAAAAAGGTTCTCGAGTGGCGGCCTCGTACCGGCGGACGAAGTGTAGGGCGTCCCCCCACTAGATGGAGTGACGACCTGGTAAGACATGCAGGAAGTCGATGGATGCAGGTGGCTCAGGACCGTGATTTGTGGCATTCCTTGGGGGAGACCTATGTTCAGCAGTGGACCTGTGAAGGGCTGTAATGATGATGATGATGATTTACACTTAATAGTAAAATGAATACATGCAACGCCAAAACGCGTCAATTGGAGAACCAACTTCAAATGGCACTTCAAGAACTTAAGGCGTCAACCATGTAAAGAAAGGGATGAAGAGAAATGAATAGGAAATAATAAATATAATTGCTAAAAATACTAAGCTAAAAAGTGATATGGTTAAGTTGCATAAAGAATATACATTTGTTTCAAAAGAAAGGGATCAACTTCAGAGAACAGTCGATGAGTTTGACCAATGCAGCAAGGAATATGAGGAATACCTCAGATTAATATCTGCATTGCAGGTAAGTGAGGCTAATGAGCAGATTGTGCAATTAAAACAATACATAGATAACATGAAAGCGTCCCAAACTCAAAGTCAGTTCAATGAGCTCATAGAATGTGAACAACTAAAAGAACCAATAAAAACCCGCGTAAAAGAACACATAGCTGATGTGAAGAACCGACGCTCCGGGAAGTCTGCAGTCTGTGAATACGTACAAGATCGCCCCCAGCACTATATCAGATTTGAACTCGCTAAAGAACACCAATTCCTTCCAAGCATGATTCGCGAGGCTACTGAAATCGAAACGACATCCTAATTTCAATAGAGAAGATCTGCGTGGAATCCTATAATTAATAAAATTAAATCCCAACGCACGCATACAACTGCAAGAGTTCAAGATACCATAAGTTCATACTGATCAGACCAAAAATTAATAAATTTAATCTGAAGATAGACGTGGTTAACTATGACATTGGAACGTCGAACATCTCAGTCCCCCCGTGACCATAGGTGCTGTTATTTATAAAGTGCTAGAAACGTCGAGAATATAAAATATGTTAATATACGAGATAAAATCAAAAACTTGTTTTATTTAAAGGTCAGTTTTCTGGCGGTTTAAGAATACCCACACATCGTTTCGTGGGTAAGAGGGTACAGAGGAAAATAAACCAGGAGATGGGCAGCATCGTCTTCCTAATTATAACTAAAAAATAAAAATCTGCGGTTACCAACCCGCAATTTTTTATAGGATAAGGGTGGCAAACGAGCACACAGTCCACCTGATGGTAAGTGGTTGCTGTGGCCCATAGACATCTACATCTCATCAGATTACTAATCAAAATGCAGATGCGTTGCCACCCGTGAAGACTAAGATGCAATGCCTTGTTTCCAGTAAAATGGGTCTCCGGTTCTCTACACCCACCATACGAAACACAGCACCATTGGGCTGCTATTTTACGCTGGTATTCTGTGAGAGCTTGGTCCTTCCCCGGTCGAGCCGACCCATTCATGCTACAACTATACTACTAATATAGCTGCAGCATGGCAACTAATGCAACTATGGCAAATATGAGGCAATCTATGGGGAAGCCAATGTTCAGCAATGGTTTTTCAGCAGCAAAACTTTTGATAGGTTATAATCGTAACGTTAAATCAAACCATGCAGTGGTGCTGTAAGAATATTCACTATCCCATATCGTCTAATGGGTGAATTGGGAACATACCGTCCATCTGACGGGAAGAGGATGCAGTGGCACATAAACATTTACATCTATCCTCGATTAGAAATAAAAATACAGATGTATTGTTACTCTTGAGGACTAAGAAGGAATGCCTCATCATCATCATCATTACAGCCCTTCACAAGTCCACTGCTGAACATAGGCCTCCTGCAAAGAATTCCACAAAGCACGGTCCTAAGCCACTTGCATCCATCGACTTCCTGCATGTCTTACCAGGTAGTCACTCCATCTAGTGGGCGGCCGCCCCACACTTCGCCGGTGCGAGGCTACCACTCGAGAACCCTGAATGCAGTCAAGGAATGCCTAATTTCCATTGAATAGAATCAACAAAAATTACGTTAACTGAAGCCTAAAGACCCAAAAAAAAAATTTATTACTGTTTAAAACTACGATGAAAATATGTTATATTAACTTTTTATTAACTTTAATTTACTAAAATAGTATTGAAACAGATTGATGCTAGATTTAGAATTTTTTTATTACAAGAAATAATAAGGTAAAGACATTAATTATGCATTGGTGGCATCCGGTGAGATGAAAAATGAAAATGAAAATGAAATGAAAAAAAAATCTTTATTCAGTATCTTTTACACATAGTAACATTACTAATGGCCGGAATCTCCTTTTAAGTACGATACTTGTGTTAGGAGACCTTTCTAAGATTATAAAAAGAAACATTGTATTACAGTAAGTATTAACTACAGCAAGACAATATCAACAGGTAGGAGTAAACGGTGTCAAAAAGAAGGATTATAGTTAATTAATAAGTGCTAACCGAGGAAGCGCAAAAAGAATTAATTGACAATTTAATTTAACAAAAGAACTTTAACAAATTGTTAAGTTTGAGATCGATGGTAATATTCTGCTGAGTTGTGCCTCGTGCCGCTACCGATGTGTCGAGGTCGATGCTGTGTAGCCTCTATACGTACTGGGCTATGTAGTAACTCATTTAAAAACAAAATTACGATTCATCAACATACAACGTCTTCAAGTAGTTTCATTTCAAGTTCTTAAAGTTGAGATTTGATTGTGACACTTGGGGTGTAGCGGGGTAATAGCGTTTGCATCCGTCTGCCGGCTATTTACCATAGCGGATGGAGCTCAAGTGACGTCGTGAATCCCTGCAAATCACTCACCAGTGGCTCCTAGTAGCTTTTACGCCCACAGCGGCTACACCCCGCTAAACCGCGTCGGCTCGCAGGCTAAACCTGGATGAGGGGGGTCTGTTACTATCAGGTCAGACTTTGTGACGGATCTCTCCCGTCTAGTGCACGAAGTCTGCCGCGGCGAGGACTAGCGCGAGCGCGAGCAATTGTGCACCTAAATATATCCTGCGCCTATGATTGTTTTCGAATAAGGCTCCGAGACGTCATAAGCTCTGTGGCGATGGACTGATTGTAACAAATAATTTGCACTTCTTATAAAGTAATAAAGTCCTTTAGATCAAATTAGATCTGCACAGGACAGGATTACAGTACATGAGTCTATGCACATTGCGCAAGCACAAGTGCACTCTCTATTCCTTTACTCTCATAATTCGACCGGAGAGAGATAAGGTGCTGGACCTGACGGATTTATCTGTTATCCGAGGCACGGAGGTTAAACACCTCTAACTTACAGAATTCGAATACTTCCTGAGAATTTCTAGATAGATAAACCTAATATTTGATTTTGTTCGATCCCGGGATTCATGCATTGGCCAACATGATCAGCAGTAACGCTTACGATCCATTGAGGCATTCATCTATACAAATTAATAAAATGAGCTTTTGAATAATTTTGTATATATACGGTACTTTAAAAAAACAATTTTAAAATTTTGTCTGTCTATCTGTTTGTTTGTTCCGGTTAATATCCGAAACGGCAAGACCGATTTTGATAAGATTTTAACTGGCAGATAGCTGATGTTTTAAAACTAACTTGGCTACTTTTATTTTAGAAAAAGTATTAGGGTTCCGCGCAAAATATTGAAACCCATGAAATCCAATGAAGATATAAAAATTTCTTGATTATAATAAACTACTAGGTGTTTTCCGTTAGTCCTCATGGGCTACTACGACACATTTATTTGCGGTCTTTTTTGTATGAAGTTGGTTGCAGGTGTCTATCATTATCAGCTGCTGTAGTCACTTTCTATCTGGTAAACTGTTAGTTCGTCTATAACTTTAATATTAAAAAGTTTAAATACATAAAATAAACACAGTTTGTGTTTTTGAATAAATATTTAACTTCGATTGAAATTCGAAAATTTTGAACCTACTACATGTAGATATTCTGACTAATAGACAACGTTTTTTTTTACTTATAATACATAGCCAGTGCTCGCCTACAATCGCACTTGGTGGTAAGTGGAGATGAAGCCTTAGCAATTTACACTGTACATTTCTACAGTGTATACGACCTTCTACGCTAAATTAATTGTGTGCTACGATGTTTACATGATTAACGTTGTCCTTATACTGGATACGGGCCAATGGGTACGGGTCGACAAAAAAAGTCTTTAATTTTTCAGGCACTCAAGTTTCCTCGCAATGTTTTCCACCACACCTTTGTGTGGTAAATCAGTAGTCGGAGGTGAAGGAAAACATTGTGGAGAAACAACATGTTGTTTCTCCACAATGCTCAGGATAGGATATTATATATTATAATATAGAATGTTACTTTACTCTTACCCTACTAACTTTTAGCCTTCGACTGTTACTCAGGAATGAAAATATGTAACGCGGAACAGAAATATAATAAATATCTTTATATGAGCCAATAAAAGTTAACGATTCCACTGAACATTTAATTTATTGATGACAAGCTCTTTTATTATTTTCAATAATTTTCCAGGAATTTATTTGACCGTTGCATTATTTTTGATGTTTTAAGGTATTGTTCGCTTAGGTAACTAGGCTATTAAACGAGCTATCTAGAACTATATAAAATAGGCAAGATCGAACCGATGATAATGGTAAAGGTGCCAAATATGAGATACAATCTTCATCTTGCGTATTTCTCGTAAAATATCACGTGTAAGGAGATAATTTTACGTGATAATAAATTAGATTTAATGTATATTTCAAAACTATAAATATTTAAGCAATAGTGCTCACCGATTCTGTAATATGTGATATAACAAAATAATACCCTTTTTTCTGTGCAAGTAGCACAATTTCCTTTTACAAACTAAACGGGCGTTAAGCTACGTTAACTAGTTTTTGACATTCTTTCCTGACATAACGTTCCCAGGTACCTTCTGGAATGCCATATCCTTTTGACGTATTTTAGAATCCTATTTAAGTGTGACCGGATGAACAGCACGTTGATACGCGACGTGATTCCAAACTTTCCTTTTAATTGGCGGCATCTATATAGCAATAAATACGAAGTTTACATGTAAACTATTGTTTGTAACCAAAGCCCAAAATGGGGTACCTAATATGAGATATCCCATTTTAGGATCTCATATAACGAACTCACTATAAACGCAACATAATCAAATATTATGTTTGTTATATGTATTAAACACAATAAAATGAATTGGAATATTAAAAATCACTCTTCAATAGATATCACCAATCTATATTTAATCTAATTTTACTTATTTTCGATGATTTAACATACCTTGCAACTAAAAACTAAAAAAAATCGTATTCGTGTCTTTCTTTCTTTCTATCCCGTCTGCCAACCTTATATATAACCTGACTAGCTGTGGCCTGCGGTTTTACCGGCGTATAATTTAAGAAATCACTGATTGATTTATAATACTTCAGTATAGACAATATTTTAGTAATATTTTTATGTGGTAGATATTGAAATATATTGGTTCTTTCGGTTCTCATCGGACGTCTAGGGTTATGCGTCGTTCGCGCGCGGAGTTGAGTGTTGAATTATTTTAATCTTTCATTATCTCTTGAACTATGCGTCCTAAAAACATACTATAACGAGCAAAATTTTTCTTCATAAAATTGTCTTAATGATAAAGTAACCTTCGTCCGTAAGGATTAATATGCCTTGCCTAATAATAACGCTCATAAACCACTTTTTAAATCAATTTTAAAAAATAAATAAGCAAATGGTATTTTTTCTAGATGGAATAAAGATCGATATATTAGTAGAACATTGGATTTACGTATCAGTAACCATTACGCCAGCGCACGCGGATAAAGCAGTTGGGGAACGCTTTTCTTCCGACTAATATTTGAAGCTAGCTGAGAGGTGTAGCCTAATGCTAGACAGCCTATAATTTTCCTCATGAGTCTAGCTATCATATACAAAAATAATTTTCCAAATCTGACTGGTAGTTCCAGAGATAAGCGTGTTTAAACAAACAAAAAAAGTTAAAATAAGTATAGAAGTACTGTGGACCCCGACAAACATTTTGCAGGGCAGTGTCGGACTATCGAATTTGTCGGATTATAGAGTACTGCCTAAGACCCCCTATAGCCCAGAATTTTTTATAAAAGAGTACCTTGTAATCCGACAAATTCCAGATCCAATGATAAGATTCTATATGTTATATATATGTACTATCTTCATCACATGTAATCAAATTCAAACTAAGCAATCAGAATCAAAACAATACCCTACGCGTCGAGCACAATAGTGGTGGTGCTTACAAGTTATAACTTGTTCAATCATGCATTTGCGAAGATTGTCAAAAAAATATCTAATAATAAATAATAGACCATAGGATTACAGGGGGTGCCGGATTAGACAGGGGCCGAATTATAGGGGGTCCACTGTATATAGATAACAGCAGACCATTAATTCCCGCAATGGAAGAGCTCTACGTTCAGCAGTGAGCTGGAAAGAGGTTAATAAAAATCGGAAGAAAAATATCTCTTATTTTTTATTTGTTTTAATAGTTTTTGGGAAGAAAATTTAAGTACCATATTTTTATTTTTATTTACGACTTAAAGAGAATAAAGTGGAGTCACGCTGCAGCATTTTATTGCAGCTAAGAAGCACGAAAGGTTAGCTTCGACCAGGAAAACAGCATTCTCGAATACTAGCGTAATTCGTTCGAATACTAACGTGTTTCGTATAAAGTGACAAGATTGGAGAATCTTTGAAATAGCAATGGGAATACTCATCTGCATTTTGATTCTTAATTAAGGATAGATGTAGGTGTGTATTGACCACAGCATCCACTTACCATTAGATAAACGTGAGTTCCTTTGTCACCCTTTGTCATATAATTTTTTTTTAAAAGTAATTAGACGTAAAAAAATATGCCCGCCTATTTCATCATATAAATTATTTGAAACGTAGGCATAACAATATCACAAACTACGTACGCATTTAAACACTGGACCGTAATTTACTGGGAGGTGTTCTTAAGACGAAAAGGTTTAAAGGGCTTTTGAAGAACGTTTTCCTAAAGAGCTACAACACTTTGTTCTTGGTATACACGCTTAACGTTAAAATATTTTTTATTAGAAAGGGTAGCTAATGAAGAGCGAAGTAAAGTTTTTGAGAAATTTTTCAATACATGTACAATACACCTAGAATAAGTAGACCCTGCTTACCGGATTGTGAATAAATAGTCTATTGCAATCTGCTGAGGTGCGGCTGCCAGTCTTAGGTTCGAACCCGCTCTTGTAAACGAACGGTAAATGATTGTAGAAAGTCTACTTGGCTTACCCCGCAGGTCGTTATTCCATCTAGCTCGTGGGAGGCATTCACCCTTCTGTTTGTCCAGATGAGGTGGCCAATCAATGTTAACTTCATTAAAACATTTCTTCTTTAAAAATATGTTTTCATATACCTATTATTTTTTTCTTCAACACTCGCTTGAATGCATTAACATAACATATTCAGGTTTAAAAGAATTTGGAAAATGTTTTATGCCTAAACTATAGAGTACAAGGTTTACGAAGCCGTAAAAAGTGCCTTTTCAAATTGAAATTGAAAGAAAGAAAGAAATAATATTGATTCGTTTTCACAACACAACAGCATAATTGTATTTGCTACTTAGTGTACTTAGCTGCAAATTAGATATATTTTTTTTAAAACCGAAGTGAATACCGAACTTACAGTCCAACTAAGATAAGTGGCTACTACAGTCTATAGACAACTGCAGCCAACTTCAAACAGAGAATACTACAGATGCGTTGTCACTTCTGAGGACTAAGATGGAATGCCTCACAACCTACAAATGTACCACCCAACCTATTCTGCCGCCAAATACTAGTGCAGGCGCTGCTAGTACGATGGTCATCAGGCACTGCTATTTGGCATAAGAAATGGGTAGGATGGTGGTAACTACCCAGACGGACTTCTTCACTGGACTCACATATTTGATTAAAATTATTAAAAAGAATATTTATAAAAAGATTCGTTCAATTTTAAAAGAGAAATTTCCCCAATTATTTTATGCTGTTCTAGAAAACTGCTGATCTTTCTAAAAAAGAGAAAAATATAATATATTCCTTAACTCTATTGTTAAATAAGGGTTATTAAACTACTTAAGAGTAATTTTTTTAACTATTCTAAGCCAGCAATTAACTACTATCCCACCTGATGGTAAGTGGTGATGCAGCCCAAGATTGTGAAGTGCACTGACTTAACAAAAGCACTCTTTTAACTAATCACTCTTACCTTGAAGACACCCACATTGTAAATGGATGGAAAGACAAATGCTGGCATCTTATTCCACTCCTTTACTGTACGCATGATGAACGATTTAATTGATGAAAATTATTTTAATCTATTCTATTCTATTCCATTTTCAGAATCAATGAAGATGAACTATTATTAAAGTGGTCCATGTTTATTCAACCTCGTTGCATAGAATAAAAAAGAATAATCTCAGTCCGATACTAGGTCTTGTTTTTGGCCCGGTGCACATGATAAGTGCTGTCAAGAATTATGCGAAATATTTACCGTGTGCATGCGATTTCGATGAATTCTGTTGTCAGTGTAAAACATGACGAACAAATTGATTAGGCAACATAGTGGACGAAAATGATTAAATTATAAAAAATGTGAGAGTACTTTAAATATTATGTGTTCATAGAATAGAATAGAATAATTTGTATTCAATATAGATTATGTACAAGAATACTTATTGAAATTCATTTAAGCTCCACCACGGGGTCGGACAAAAAACCTCTGTCCTGGGAAGAACCAGCAAGAAACAGCGGGATTTTTTTTAAACATTAAATTACAATAGAATATTTTATAGAATTAAGTAATACATTAAGAAACAGCGATCACCTCATTCCCAGATGTTATTATTTATCTTATGTTCTAGTTAGTAAAACAATAAACCTTAATTAACAAGTTTTGCTGGGTAAAAATTTATCTCTGGTTTAAACTTTTTGATAGATAATGCCCAATACGCACGTCATACTCTGTAAGATAAGAAGTCTCGTGCTGTGACCACTTTGAGTCAAAGTAACTGTGACATCATGATACTTAACGACTTCTTAAAATTTAATAGCGTTTGAGTATTTGGCCATAAGTCCTGCATATATAGAACATTGTTGTAATAGCGTATAATACATTGTCCCATGAAGGAATTACTGACCAAAAGTCGGGTAACTGGTATAACTAGCTTGCATAACATGTAGATGTTATAAAATGAAAGTGCCGCGTTGTGACGGCGTCAGAAAACCCGTCACCCAATTTCGTCCCGTGGATGTCATAAGAGGAGACTATAGGAAATTGCAGGAAAATGAGATAGTTTTCGTTAAATATATAACCGCATATTTACTTCAGACGTTAAATACGACGGGAAGTCGCATCAAAGGTGTGAGACGTCTTGCAATTTGATCGTCAATCCGCCTGCCAAGCGTAACTTTTTTTATAGAATTAGGGTGATAAGCGAGCACACAATCATCTTGATGGTAAGTCGATGCTGTGACCCATAGACATCTAGACCAATCCTCGATTAAGATTCAAAATGAAGTTGCGTTATAACCCTTGAGGACTAGCATGGAATACCTCATTAACAGTAAAAAGCAAGCTCAAATTCACGGTAGAAACTGATCAATATAATATATATATATATATATACGAAATCTATTATACACATACGAAAGGCCAGCGGGTAGTTGCGTGTTTAGAAACCTTACCCGAGTCTTCTGAAATTGAACGAAAGCCGATCCACACTCCAACAGCTGGCATGCAGTCGTCTGTGGTTCCCAATCCCATGCCAAAGCACCAGGAAATTTCAAATAATTCTCGCGCGCGCTTGGTACAAATACAGTGTAGAAGTTTTGTGAGTTCTGGTATACTTTTATTTTCACACGCGTGGGATGAAAAAAGAGCAATGCATTCTATAAAAAGGGACGAGAAAGTCAGGAGGTCGCCGTTGTAGCGCACAGATGTTCCAATATAGACGGCGCACGCAAGATTGTATGCGTAAGGGACAAGAGGTCCAACATCCTCTGATTTGCAAGCTTATGATTATTTGACATAAAATACAGACAGCCCTTTTAGCGTTTCCAAAGAAAAATAAGGATCGAATGATAATTCAGTAATTTTATAGTTTTCAGAAGTTTAAATAATTTTCTGCATATTAAATAATTTTCCTCTCCGAAATGTTCACAATGAAAACTTTTAATAAAATGTAAAAACCAATAAAACCTACATCAAAGTACTAAAACGAATAGAATAATTTCTAGAAATACGAGACACTCGGGGACATATCCGTAGTGTGTATATTCTTTATACTAGTCTTTACAATGTTGAAGAATTGGAGCCTCGGCTTCAGAAGCAATTAAGTGGATATTTTATTATTTTTAGTTCATTGAAGTCGGCTTTGACTTTTAATTAAAAGTTAAATTTTAACCCTTTGGAGTTAACTAAGGAATATCATATCGATGGTCTAGAAAACAAACATATTAATTACAGAGATTGTAATTTTTCAGGAGAGCAGTTTGAATACATTTTAAAGTTGACCCGTTAGTGTAACGTATCTTATACTTCTGCTATTAGTTAGGGTGTTTATCTGTTATACAATTAATTTTAAAGAATTGTTCTCAACTATAAAAAGTACTGGAAAATACTCAGTATTATGAAAAATTACATTCACTTAATACTTTTGATCATTATTTTGTTATTCAGTAGTTCACTTAGAGCATTTGTGTATAGCATAATATGATTTTCCATTATTATATAATTATTAGAATTAAAATAAAATTTATTAAATAAATATATTTATTTTTATAACATTCTATCTAAATTGTCATGTAAATTAGGTACCAATTTTAGGTTTTAGGTGTCAATTGTCTATCATTATAAAATACTTGATTCTTTTGTCTCGTGCCTCACGTTTCTAATTACAAATGTACAGGTTCGGTTTAAACCGAAAGAGATGGAATTATGGCTTTCCGATAAGTGCAGAAGATGCGGCCTATTTATTTAGAATATTTGGCATTAAAAAGTGTAAATCACAAAATTTTGCATTTAGCACGTTTGTCTTCTAGACCATCGATATCTATGTTCAAAGTAAAAAAATATTTTTTTTCAAAATTTATATGTGGCCCATATAAATATATATAATAAAAAACAATCATTAAAATCGGTTTGTGATTCATGTAACATAGAAAAAAACATACAGTCGAATTTGAAACCTCTTCCTTCTTTGAAGTCGTCTAAAAACTAAGATTAAGTTCAACAGAGTTTATAATCTATTCATCTATTCATACTATATAAGTCTTTTGAACTGGGCGTGTCTGGGATCCATTTTCAGTCGCAACAGCTGTTACCTACTGGTGACATACTTTTACTGGTACTGGTAACATCTTGTAGACTGTCAATTCCAATAGGTGAGAAATAAAACATTATATGATATTGCCTATTATGAATGAAAAAATAGTAAGGCTTTAAGTTAACTGTATGCAACATTAGCATTCTTGATATAACATGCACCATCATTTTATTAGGCTCTGAGGAGTGTAGATAAAATATATTGTATATAATTAGATACCGGATAGGATAATAGTGTCCTCCAGACCGAATTTCAGTCATGGCACCCAGTCTCAACGGAGACTAGCCACCTGCGCAGGATGGGATTATAGTGCCCGAGTGTACGCGCAAGTACAGCTGCACTCTTTATTCCTTCGCTCTCATAATCCGATGGGACGGCAATCAAACACGACCGGAGAGAGATCAGGCGCAGGACCAACGGCTTTACATGCCTTGGGTGGCACGGGAGTACCAACTTTCTGACTCCGGGCTGCTACTGAGAATTTCTTGGCAGAAAAACCCAATAACTGATTTCAACCCAGACTCCGGAGGATTAGAACCCGGACCTCATGATCAGTAACTGCATTTACGACCAAGATATCAATTCATTACCGGATATAAGAGTACCTATTCAGTATGGATATCTTTGTTTGAAGTTGTTTGCAATTGTAGCTATCTGCCAGGGCTGTGGCGGTCACGTATAAATCACTATATTATTATAAAAATTAAGTACAAAACAAAATATAGAACAAGCGCCTCGAAGCACTCAATAACGAGGTACAGACGGGTACAACCGTTATCGTCGGGAGGTACAATGTTCATTAGAGTTAATGAAAATGTTAGCTTGTATCGGTAAAGTAGGTACAGGAAACGGACGGTAATAATCTCCGTTTAAAAATAAATACAGATTTCTCCTTAATTGCGAGAAAGGTAAACAACTATTGTAGTTGCTGTGTGAGATGAACGTACATAACGAATGTTACATTAATGTACATATTACTCGGATGAAATTGTAACATTTTCCAAAAAAAGCAGTATTTAATGTAAATTATTATTACCGTGTAGTGGCGGTGTAAGATTATCCACTACCCAATATCAAACCAGGAGATGGGCGGCAGCGTCTTCCTAATAACGACTAAAAATAAAAGAAACTGCGGATGCCAACCCGCTTGTCAAGTGTGGCAACTATGGAAATAGCATAGGCAAACTATTAGGCAATCTATGGGGAGGCCTATGTTCAGCAGGGGACTTTAATAGGCTGTAACGGTAACGGAAATATAAATATACGTCCAACTGCTGATCACTGTCCTCCTCTAATTTCTGAAAGGGTTTTGGGCAAGAAAGTATCTACCGCGCTGCCCCGACACTATTTTGTGCTGCCCCAACTCTATTTTCTGACCGTTTATGTGTGTAATACTATCTAATATTGATTTCATATAACATAACATAAACACAACATAAAAATAGCAGTACTTAAAACTAACCGTACCAATAACTTTGTCAACAGTTGTCGATACCGATATTATTATTATTAATAGATAAGGATAATTTGTGGTTTTCAGATTTTGGAACGAATTTCTTTATCGGACGGTACAAATTTGTCGGATGGGGACTAGGCAAGAAAAAGTGTAAGATTTTTCCGTCACGAACCCTTCTGACGTAGTGTAGACGGCTATAAGGCAGCGAAATGGAATAATATCTCCGTCGCACTTTTTCTTATCTTGCCATGAAAGAAATATTATTTTATTTTAAATGACGCTTTATTTTAATAGATGCTAGTAATTCATTTATTTGTATTTGTTAATCAATAATATAATACGATTATCAATAATAATATATTAGAAGCGTCAGTAGCCTAATGGCAGGCCCCGACCACGAACTCGAAAGGACGTGGGTTCGAATCCGCCATTCGACTACTGTCGTGAACCACTTTTAACACAAGCATTTTAATCTTACCAGAAGTGGTTTAAGGGAATGTTAGTAACGTTTAATAGCATTACTAGTATTAAAAAAAATACTACGAAAGGGACTTCGTTCCAACCGAGTGTTCCACGACACTCACGCATGTTTTTTTTTTCTTTGAACACGTCTAATTATCTGCCTCGATGCTAATTTCTAAGTCACCTACAAGAGGCCTGGGTTTTCGATGAGTTAGTCAGTGAATCAATTAGTAAGTGATAAAAATGGCTCATTTCGGACCTTAATAACGGTAATCAAGCCGGGCACGGGATACCTTGTGGCCGTTAAATACTTGATTGCGCGGGAGAATATATATATCTTAAATTAGAGGAATTAAATTTACTTACCGAGAAGCTTATGTAGGAAGCGGTACGAACTCAAGGTGTACCCAAAGCGTTTGTTAAAATGGGCTGCGATTACGGAGGCCCACTGCTCCAAGACGTGGCCGTGGCGTTCGTAGCCATAAGGCGTACATATGCCTATTTGTTTGTTTGACAACTCGCGCGATTCACATTGAACTCACCACCGACTTGAGTACTCCTGCTTTTATGTCTGCCTTCAAACGATTTATATCGCGCCGAAGACCTGTGTCGGTGATGCACTCTGATAACGCCAGTAATTTCCAGGGTGCAAAATCATACCTTGACGAGCTTTTTAAATTCATAACGTCATCGCAATATCAGTGCATCAGCTTAATGAGTATAAAATAGAATGGAAAAACACACCGCCTAGTGCACCTCACTTTGGATCATGGGAACCATTAATTAAATCAGTCAAATCGCATCTTTACAGTTCTATTGGCTCGCAGATATCAACTTACGAAAAAATGAACACAGTTTTATGTCAAATTGAAAATGTAGTCAATTTGCGTCCGCTTTGTACAACATTGAGCCAAGATCTAAGTGAGCCGCTAGCTATAACTCCCTCTCATTTTTTGACTTTAACATCGCTTAAGTATTTACCCGCCGCCCCGGTGGAAGATCGAGCGATACATTTGTTAGAACGCTATCAGCTGTTAGACAAACTAGTACAGTCGTTCTGGGACCGATGGTCACTCGAATATCTGAGCACACTACAGGCGCGCGTCAAATGGAACGTTCCATCTGCAAATATCAAACCTGGTACAGTAGTGCTAGTAATACAGGATACCAAGGTTCCGCCATTACAGTGGGAGACGGGAGTTATAATTGACGTTCATCCAGGTCCAGATGGGATTGCACGAGTAGCTACTATCAAAACTAGCTGCGGTATCTATAAGAGACCTGTAGTACGCTTGTGTCCACTGCCTACACAATAGTGATTATTAAAAGTAGATATTAATATATTATATTTAAGTATTGTTAGTCAATCTCGCAACTTCGTAAGACTATTTATATCTTGTTTGCAAATTTTAATTAGTCATCACACACTGTCAATTAATCTTTGTAATAAATTAATCTGTGTAATAAAATCTGTGTAATTAATAATAAGTTATTCTTAAAATATTTTGAAAGGGAACCTTTCAAAGGCCGGGAGTATAGTCGCGCCAAACATGCGCTTGAATTAATCTCCCAGTATTTACCATAGATGGCGGTGGTGTGAGTAAAAATTGTCACGTCACTTCACTTTCAAAAGGAAAGGGTCATTAGTTTTCAAGAAGTCTTCGCTAATCTGCGCCCGCTGTTGCACCCGCTGTTGAGCTCTTACCGCATTATTAATAAAATTAGTTTTAAAGTTTATGATCGCTAGTGTTTTTCGGCTATACACTATCATAGACATACAGTAACACCTACAACATTACACACCACAATATTTAGAATTAACGCCGATTAGTGATTGTGAGTACGAGCTTCTCGGTAAGTAAATTTAATTCCTCTAATTTAAGATATATATATTCTCCCGCGCAATCAAGTATTTAACGGCCACAAGGTACTCGTATCCCGTGCCCGGCTTGATTACCGTTATTAAGGTCCGAAATGAGCCATTTTTATCACTTACTAATTGATTCACTGACTAACTCATCGAAAACCCAGGCCTCTTGTAGGTGACTTAGAAATTAGCATCGAGGCAGATAATTAGACGTGTTCAAAGAAAAAAAAACATGCGTGAGTGTCGTGGAACACTCGGTTGGAACGAAGTCCCTTTCGTAGTATTTTTTTTAAATACTAGTAATGCTATTAAACGTTACTAACATTCCCTTAAACCACTTCTGGTAAGATTAAAATGCTTGTGTTAAAAGTGGTTCACGACAGTAGTCGAATGGCGGATTCGAACCCACGTCCTTTCGAGTTTGCGGTCCGGGCCTGCCATTAGGCTACTGACGCTTCTAATATATTATAATTGAAAACCACAAATTATCCTTATCTATTAATAATAATAATATCGGTATCGACAAGTGTTGACAAAGTTATTGGTACAGTTGGTTTTAAGTACTATAATATGATAATTATATTAATAATAATTTACATTAAATACTACTTTTTGGAAAATGTTACAATTTCATCCGAGTAATATGTACATTAATGTAACATTCGTTATGTACGTTCATCTCACACAGCAACTACAATAGTTGTTTACCTTTCTCGCAATTAAGGAGAAATCTGTATTTATTTTTAAACGGAGATTATTACCGTCCGTTTCCTGTACCTACTTTACCGATACAAGCTAACATTTTCATTAACTCTAATGAACATTGTACCTCCCGACGATAACGGTTGTACCGCTGTTTCTTCTGCATATCAATGATATGTTGCAAACTGGTAGCATTCATTGCTATGCGGATGATAGCACTGGTGATGCTCTATACGCCGGCCGTGCGAATATTTCTCGGAAAACGTCGCCGAGTACCGGAACAAACTTGTGTCTGAAGTCGAGTCTTTGCTGAACAAAGTCTCGGATTGGGGCGACTAAATCTAGTCCAGTTTAATCCTCAGAAGACACAAGTTTGCGCGTTTACCGCAAAAGAACCCCTTTGTCGTATCTCCTCAGTTTCAAGGCCTCCCTTGTTGCCTCAGCCAGTATCGGAATCCTCGGCGTCGACATATCGAGTGACGTGCAGTTTCGCGGTCACTTGAAGAGAAGGCCAAATTGGCCTCAAAAGCTTGGCGTGCTCAGCAGAGCGGGACAGTGTTTCATGCCGGCACAACGCCTGCAACTTTACAAGGCGCAGGTTCGGCCTCACATGGAATACTGTTCCCATCTCTGGGCTGGGGCTCCCCAGTGCCAGCTCCTTCCACTTGACCGCATCCAGCGCAGAGCGGCTCGAATCGTCGACGACCGAGTCCTTTCCGATCGGCTAGATTCATTGGCGCTGCGAAGAGATGTTGCATCTCTTTGCATTTTCTTTCGCATTTACCACGGGGAGTGCTCTGAGGAATTGTTCGGATTAATCCCAGCCACCACATTTCACGAACGCACATCGCGGCAGAACTCCCGATACCATCCACACCATCTGGATGATTGGCGGTCCACCACTGTGCGATTTAGAAGATGTTTTCTTCCTCGCACAACTTCCTTGTGGAATAGTTTACCACCAGCGATTTTTCCGGACCGATACGACTTAGGGACCTTCAAGAAAAGAGCCTACTCCTTTTTAAAAGGCCGGCAACGCATCTGCAATTCCTCTGGTTCCCCTGGTGTTGCAGTTGTTCATGGGCGGCGGTAGTCACTTACCATCAGGTGAGCCGCATGCTCGTTTGCCTCTCTCCTATAAAAAAAAAGTTTTCATTGCGAACATTTCGAGAGGAAAATTATTTAATATGCAGAAAATTATTTAAACTTGAAAACTATAAACTTACTGAATTATCATTCGATCCTTATTTTTCTTTGGAAACGCTAAAGGGCTTTTATGTCAAATAATCATAAGCTTGCAAATCAGAGGATGTTGGACCTCTTGGCCCTTACGCATACAATATTGCGTGCACCGTCTGTATTGGAACATCTGTGCGCTACAACGTCGACCTCCTGACTTTCTCGTCCTTTTATTGAATGCATTGCTCTTTTTCATCCCACGCGTGAAAATACGAGAACTATTTGAAATTTCCTGGTACTTTGGCATGGGAACCACAGACGACTGCATGGCATCTTTGGAGTGTGGATCGACTTTCATTTAATTACTCTCAGAAGACACGGGTGAGGTTTCTAAACACGCAACTAACCGCTGGCCTTTCGTATGTATATATATATATATATATATATATATATATATTATATTGATCAGCTTAGGTGTTCCATCTTAGTCCTCAAGGGTGATGACGCAACTTCATTTTGAATCTTAATCGAGGATTGATGTAGATGTCTATGGACCACAGCATCGACTTACCATCAAGAGGACTGTGTGCTCGCTTGTCACTCTAATTCTATAACCTTTGATGCGACTGCCCGTCGTATTTAACGTCTGACGTAAATGTCCGGTTATATATTTAACGAAAACTATCTGATTTTCCTGCAATTTCCTATAGTCTCCTCTTATGACACCCACAGGACGAAATTGGGTGACGGGTTTTCTGACGCTGTCACAACACGGCACTTTCATTTTATAACATCTACATGTTATGCAAGCTAGTTATACCAGTTACCCGACTTTTGGTCAGTAATTCCTTCATGGGACAATGTACTCAACAATGTTCTATATGCAGGACTTATGGCCAAATACTCAAACGCTATTAAATTTTAAGAAGTCGTTAAGTATCATGATGTCACAGCTACTTTGACTCAAAGTGGTCACAGCACGAGACTTAACGGCATCATAAATTAAGTAGCGTTTGTGTATTGGGCATTATCTATCCAAAAGTTTAAACCAGAGCATAAAATTTTACCCAGCAAAACTTGTTAATTAAGGTTTGTTGTTCTACTAACTAGAACATAAGATAAATAATAGCATCTGGGAATGAGGTGATCGCTGTCTCTTAATGTATTACTTAATTCTATAAAATATTCTATTGTAATTTAATGTTTAAAAAAAATCCCGCTGTGTTTCTTATTGGTTCAAACAATTAAATATAAAAACATTTAGAAACAGTATGATAGCGATCACCTTAATAGCGATCCTTAAGTTAGCATCAATTAAATCGTTCATCATGCGTACAGCAAAGGAGTGGAATTAGATGCCAGCATTTGTCTTTTCATCCGATTACAATGTGGTGTCTTCAAGGTAAGAATGATTAAGCTTTTGTTAAGTCAGTGCACTTCACAATCTTAGGCTGCATCACCACTTACCATCAGGTGGGATAGTAGTTAATTGCTGACTTAGAATAGTTAAAAAAATTACTCTTAAGTAGTATAATAACCCTTATTAAACAATAGAGTTAAGGAATATATTACATATATTTTTCTCTTTTTTAGAAAGATCAACAGTCACACTAAGTAGCAAATACAATTATGCTGTTGTGTTGTGGCTACGAATCAATATTATTTTTTTCTTTCTTTCAATTTCAATTTGAAAAGGCACTTTTTACGGCTTCGTAAACCTTGTTTTATAGTTTAGGCATAAAACATTTTCCTAATTCTTGTAAACCTGAATATGTTATGTTAATGCATTCAAGCGAGTGTTGAAGAAAAAAATAATAGGTATATGAAAACATATTTTTAAAGAAGAAATATTTTAATGAAGTTAACATTGATTGGCCACCTCATCTGGACAAACAGCAGGGTGAATGCCTCCCACGAGCTAGATGGAATAACGAACTGCGGGGTAAGCCAAGAAGACTTTCTACAATCATTTACCGTTCGTATACAAGAGCGGGTTCGAACCTAAGACTGGCGGCCGCACCTCAGCAGATTGCAATCGACTATTTATTCACAATCCGGTAAGCAGGGTCTACTTATTCTAGGTGTATTGTACATGTTATTGAAAAAATATTTCTCAAAAAAACTTTACTTCGCTCTTCATTAGCTACCCTTTCTAATAAAAAAGTATTTTAACGTTAAGCGTGTATACCGAGAACAAAGTATTGTAAGCTCTTTAGGAAAACGTTCTTCAAAAGCCCTTTAAACCTTTTCGTCTTAAGAACACCTCCCAGTAAATTACGGTCCAGTGTTTAAATGCGTACGTACTTTGTGATATTGTGTGCCTTTTACGTTTCAAATAATTTATATGATGAAATAGGCGGGCATATTTTTTTACGTCTAATTACTTTTTTCAATTTTTTATATGACAAAGGGTGACAAAGGAGCTCACGTTTATCTAATGGTAAGTGGATGCTGTGGTCAATACACACCTACATCTACCTTAATTAAGAATCAAAATGCAGATGAGTATTCCCATTGCTATTTCAAAGGTTCTCCAATCTTGTCACTTCATATGAAACACGTTAGTATTCGAGAATGCTGTTTTCCTGGTCGAAGCTAACCTTTCGTGCTTCTTAGCTGCAATAAAATGCTGCAGCGTGATTCCACTTTATTCTCTTTAAGTCGTAAATAAACATAAAAATATGGTACTTAAATTTTCTTTCCCAGAAACTATTATAAGAAATAAAAAATAGAGATATTTTTCTTCCGATTTTTATTAACCTCTTTCCAGCTCACTGCTGAACGTAGATCTCTTCCATTGCAGGAATTGGTCTGCTGTTATCTATATACTTCTATACTTATTTTAATTTTTTTTTGTTTGTTTAAACACGCTAATCTCTGGAACTACCAGTCAGATTTGGAAAATTATTTTTGTATATGATAGCTAGACTCATGAGGAAAATTATAGGCTGTCTAGCATTAGGCTACACCTCTCAGCTAGCTTCAAATATTAGTCGGAAGAAAAGCGTTCCCCAACTGCTTTATCCGCGTGCGATGGCGTAATGGTTACTGATACGTAAATACAATGTTCTACTAATATATTGATCTTTATTCCATCTAGAAAAAATACCATTTGCTTATTTCTTATACATAAGCCGTATTTTGTGATAAAATTATTGAAAATTAAAAAGTGATTTATGAGCGTTATTATGGCAAGGCATATTAATCGTTACGGTCGAAGGTTACTTTATCATTAAGACAATTTTATGAAGAAAAATTTTGCTCGTTATAGTATGTTTTTTGGACGCATAGTTCAAGAGATAATGAAAGATTAAAATAATTCAACACTCAACTCCGCGCGCGAACGACGCATAACCGCATAACCCTAGATGCCCGACAAGAACCGAAAGAACCAATATATTTCAATACCTACCACATAAAAATGTTACTAAAAATATTGTCTATACTGAAGTATTATAAATCAATAAATTAATCAGTGATTTCTTAAATTATACGCCAGTAAAACCGCAGGCCACAGCTAGTCAGGTTATATATAAGGTTGGCAGACGGGATAGGAAGAAAGAAAGACACGAATACGAAGTTTTTCAGTTTTTAGTTGCAAAGTATATTAAATCATTGAAAATAAGTACAATTAGATTAAATATAGATTGGTGACATCTGTTGAAGCGTGATTTTTAATATTCCAATTCATTTTATTGTGTTTAATACACATAACAAACATAATATTTGATTATGTTGCGTTTATAGTGAGTTCGTTATATGAGATCCTAAAATGGGATATCTCATATTAGGTACCCCATTTTGGGCTTTGGTTACAAACAATAGTTTACATGTAAACTTCGTATTTATTGCTATATAGATGCCGCCAATTAAAAGGAAAGTTTGGAATCACGTCGCGTATCAACGTGCTGTTCATCCGGTCACACTTAAATAGGATTCTAAAATACGTCAAAAGGATATGGCATTCCAGAAGGTACCTGGGAACGTTATGTCAGGAAAAATGTCAAAAAATAGTTAACGTAGTTTAACGCCCGTTTAGTTTGTAAAAGGAAATTGTGCTACTTGCACAGAAAAAAGGGTATTATTTTGTTATATCACATATTACAGAATCGGTGAGCACTATTGCTAAAATATTTATAGTTTTGAAATATACAATATCTCTAATTTATTATCACGTAAAATTATTTTCTTATACGTGATATTTTACGAGAAATACGCAAGATGAAGGTTGTATCTCATATTTGGCACCTTTACCTTTATCATCGGTTCGATCTTGTCTATTTTATATAGTTCTAGATAGCTCGTTTAATAGCCTAGTTACCTAAGCGAACAATACCTTAAAACATCAAAAATAATGCAACGGTCAAATAAATTCCTGGAAAATTATTGACAATAATAAAAGAGCTTGTCATCAATAAATTAAATGTTCAGTGGAATCGTTAACTTTTATTGGCTCATATAAAGATATTTATTTTATTTCTGTTCCGCGTTACATATTTTCATTCCTGAGTAACAGTCGAAGGCTAAAAGTTAGTAGGGTAAGAGTAAAGTAACATTCTATATTATAATATATGATATCCTATTCCTGAGAGACTGGCCACGTTTTCGAAATACTTTATAGTTTCACATACCACATATGTTGTTTCTCCACAATGTTTTCCTTCACCTCCGACTACTGATTTACCACACGCAAAGGTGTGGTGGAAAACATTGCGAGGAAACTTGAGTGCCTGAAAAATTAAAGACTTTTTTTGTCGACCCGTACCCATTGACCCGTATCCAATACAAGGACAACGTTAATCATGTAAACATCATAGCACAAAATTAAATTGCTAAGGCTTCATCTCCACTTACCACCAAGTGCGATTGTAGGCGAGCACTGGCTATGTATTATAAGTAAAAAAAAACGTTGTCTATTAGTCAGAATATCTACATGTAGTAGGTTCAAAATTTTCGAATTTCAATCGAAGTCAAATATTTATTCAAAAACACAAACTGTGTTTATTTTGTGTATTTTAACTTTTTTTTAATATTAAAGTTATAGACGAACTAACAGTTTACCACATAGAAAGTGACTACAGCAGCTGATAATGATAGACACCTGCAACCAACTTCAAACAAAAAAGACCGCAAATAAATGTGTCGTAGTAGCCCATGAGGACTAACGGAAAACACAGAGTAGTTTATTATACTCAAGAAATTTTTATATCTTCATTGGATTTCATGGGTTTCAATATTTTGCGCGGAACCCTAATACTTTTTCTAAAATAAAAGTAGCCTAAGTTACTTCTTAAAACATCAGCTATCTGCCAGTTAAAATCTTGTCAAAATCGATCTAGCCGTTTCGGATATTAGCCGTAACAAACAAACAGATAGACAGACAAAAATTTTAAAAATTGTTTTTTGCTATAAGTACCGTATATATACAAAATTATTAAAAAGCTCA
Source organism: Parnassius orleans (assembly GCA_029286625.1). Taxonomy (NCBI): domain Eukaryota; kingdom Metazoa; phylum Arthropoda; class Insecta; order Lepidoptera; family Papilionidae; genus Parnassius; species Parnassius orleans. The sequence goes on from JAGSMP010000037.1 coordinate 4,512,153, forward strand.
TTTTATTAATTTGTATAGATGAATGCCTCAATGGTTTATTGCCTCAATGGATCGTAAGCGTTACTGCTGATCATGTTGGCCAATGCATGAATCCCGGGACCGAACAAAATCAAATATTAGGTTTATCTATCTAGAAATTCTCAGGAAGTATTCTAATTCAGTAAGTTAGAGGTGTTTAACCTCCGTGCCTCGGATAGCAGGTAAATCCGTCAGGTCCAGCACCTTATCTCTCTCCGGTCTAATTATGAGAGTAAAGGAATAGAGAGTGCACTTGTGCTTGCGCAATGTGCATAGAATCATGTACTATAATCCTGTCCTGTGCAGATCTAATTTGATCTAAAGGACTTTATTACTTTATGAGAAGTGCAAATTATTTGTTACAATCAGACCATCGTCACAGAGCTTATGACGTCTCGGAGCCTTATTCGAAAACAGTCATTGGCGCAGGATATATTTAGGTGCACAAGTGCTCGCGCTCGCGCTAGTCCTCGCCGCGGCAGACTTCGTGCACTAGACGGGGGAGATCCGTCACAAAGTCTGCCCTTATAGTAACAGACCCCCCTCATCCAGGTTTAGCCCGCGAGCTGACGCGGTTTACCGGGTTTGTGACCGCTGTGGGCATAAAAGCCACTAGTGAGAGATTTGCAGGGATTCACGACGTCATTTGAGCTCCATCCGCTATGGTAAATAGCCGGCAAACGGATGCAAACGCTATTACCCCGCTACACCCCAAGTGTCATAATCAAATCTCAACTTTAAGAACTTGAAATAAAACTACTTGAAGACGTTGTATGTTGATGAATCATAATTTTGTTTTTAAATGAGTTACTACATAGCCCAGTACGTATAGAGCCTACACAGCATCGACCTCGACACATCGGTAGCGGCACGAGGCACAACTCAGCAGAATATTAGCATCGATCTCACCGGATGCCACCAATGCATAATTAATGTCTTTACCTTATTATTTCTTGTAATAAAAAAATTCTAAATCTAGCATCAATCTGTTTCAATACTATTTTAGTAAATTAAAGTTAATATTACATATTTTCATCGTAGTTTTAAACAGTAATTAATTTTTTTTTTTGGGTCTTTAGGGTGCAGTTAACGTAATTTTTGTTGATCCTATTCAATGTAAATTAGGCATTCCTTGACTGCATTCAAGGTTCTCGAGTGGCAGCCTCGCACCGGCCAAGTGTGGGGCGGCTCCCCACTAGATGGAGTGACTACCTACCTAGGAAGTCGATGGATGCAAGTGGCTTAAAACCGTGTTTTGTGGCATCCCTTAAGGAGGCTTATATTCAGCAGTGGACTTGTGAAGGGCTGTAATGATGATAATGATGAGGCATTCCTTCTTAGTCCTCAAGGGTAACAATACATCTGTATTTTTATTCCTAATGAGGATAGATGTAAATGTTTATGTGCCACAGCATCCACTTCACGTCAGATGGACGGTATGTTCCCAATTCACTCATTAGACGATATGGGATAGTTCGGATTCACTAGAATATTCTTACAGCACCACTGCATGGTTTGATTTAATGTAACGATTACAACCTATCAAAAGTCCATTGCTGAACATTGGCTTCCCCATTGATTGCCTCATATTTGCCATAGTTGCCATAGTTGCCATGCTGCAGCTTTATTAGTAGTATAGTTGTAGCATGAATGGGTCGGCTCGACCGGGGAAGGACCACGCTCTCACAGAATACCAGCGTAAAATAGCAGCTCAATGGTGCTGTGTTTCGTATGGTGAGTGTAGAGAACCGGAGACCCATTTTACTGGAAACCAGGCATTGCATCTTAGTCCTCACGGGTGGCAACGCATCTGCATTTTGATTAGTAATCTGATGAGATGTAGATGTCTATGGGCCACAGCAACTACTTACCATCAAGTGGACTGTGTGTTCGTTTGCCAGATTTTTATTTTTTAGTTATAATTAGGAAGACGATGCTGCCCATCTCCTGGTTTATTTTCCTCTGTCCCCTCTTACCCACGGAACGATGTGTGGATATTTTTAAACCGCCAGAAAACTGACCTTTTAATAAAACAAGTTTTTGATTTTATCTCGTATATTAACATATTTTATATTCTCGACGTTTCTAGCACTTTATAAATAACAGCACCCACGGTCACGGGGGGACTGAGATGTTCGACATTCCAATGTCATAGTTAACCACGACTACCTTCAGATTAAATTTATTAATTTTTGGTCTGATCAGTATGAACTTATGGTATCTTGAACTCTTGCAGTTGTATGCGTGGGTTGGGATTTAATTTTATTAATTATAGGACTCCACGCAGATGTTCTCTATTGAAATTAGGATGTCGTTTTGATTTCAGTAACCTCGCAAATCATGCTTGGAAGGAATTGGTGTTCTTTAGTGAGTTCAAATCTGATATAGTGCCGGGGGCGATCTTGTACGTATTCACAGACTGCAGACTTCCCGGAGCGTCGGTTCTTCACATCAGCTATGTGTTCTTTTACGCGGGTTTTTATTGTTTCTTTTAGTTGTTCCTATGTAAGAGAGACCATATTCACAATCAAGCTTGTACACTCCTGCATCTTGCGGAAGGATATTACACTTGACTCATGGTAAAAACTGACTAATCTTCTTTAGCGGCTTGAAGTATAATTTAATGGAAGCACGCTTCAAGATGTAACCAATCTTGTCATTGACATTTCTGACATTATGGCAGTACAGCAAGGCACACGCTCGACTGTGACCGGCTTCAATCGTTCACTATGACGTAGGCGCGGAACCCGAAGTTTCTTGTCGTGCAAAACTTGCTTTATGTGTTAGAGCTTGACGGTCAGGTGTTTACTGTCAAAGATCCCTCATGCTCTCTGAAACAACTGTAACTGACTTTGTAGAGTTTTCTGGTTAATTATAATTATGAGTTAATTATGTGTTTCCATCTTTCTAGAATTAGTATGCATGTAAGATTTAGAATATTTTTTAATATCACTATACTTATTTTTGATAAGGAACAGTCGTTTGGGCAAAACGTATATTTCGCTCACCAACCTATTTCATTATCATCATCATCACCGTCAGCCTGCTGCAGTCCACCGCTGGACAGAACTCTCCCATGCGCGCCACTTAGTCTTAATTACCTCCCACCAATCCATTTACCAAACGTAAATTAATTTTTTTATAACTTGTTGAAAGCATAAGTCCAGTAATTTATTGGACTGTTATAAGCTGACGATAAAGCAATATGAAGAATGAAATAATAAATAAATAATTCCCCAAAATTATAGTTAATTTATTTAATCGTTATTTTTTCCTCAACAATTGTTTTAAAGTAACTAGTTTTTCTGAAAATAACTAGTATAAAGCCCAACGAAACTCAAGGAAAAATATCTTTAAAGGGTCCCTATGGTCAAGTTAGTTACGGTAAAATAAACTTCTCAAGCGAATAAAATATTGATCAAAACAGTCTCGATAAGTTCTTTTAGAGGGTTTTGTAAGTAGTCCCATGGGGAATTACAAGTGTGTTGTATTTCTCTATATTTTGAGAGTGACATATCAGTGTTGTAAAAGGTCTCTTGTTGCGACGACATTGTATAACCGGTCGTTTATTTCCCCTTAACAGCAAAAATGGGCGAGGGTGCCCCAGGCATTATATACATACATATATATTATATACTAGCTGAGTCGCCCGCAACTTCCTTCACGTAAATTAACGCCGATTTTAAAACTTTTTTTTTAAATAAAAATGACACTATCCTTAAGCGAGACCAAAGTTTTGAACCAAACGTTTTGGGAATTTTTTCATTGTACGTACAGCTAAGAAGTGAAATTCTGTCTGCGTTTCCTGATAGCTATAACGTCACTCTTGATAACATCTTGACTAAAAGAACCCCAGCTTGGAGTCAAGAGTAAATAGATTACATCTGGACAAGCGTGTTCCATTTGCTGATGACACTTCATTTTGCTGATGACACTTCATTAATTTTCAAATTAAAACGACAATTATTAAAATATGACGAAGTAAATAATGCTATATCTAAATTAGTAAATTGGTTTAATGTTAATAACTTGCATTTAAATAGCACTAAACGAAATGTATGAAGTTCGTGACCCAAATGTCAGACAATTAAATACTAATGTAATCTTAAATGGGAGGAACTGAGTCTTGTCGATACCACCATTTTCTTGGAATAACACTAGACGCAAAGCTTCAATGGAGCCCCATATCGAAGTTAGCAAGCAGACTTAGTTCTGCAGCATATGCTGTAAAAAGATTAGAAATCTTACCAGTGTGGAAACAGCTAGACTTGTTTACTTCAGCTATTTCCATAGCATAATGTCGTATGGTATTTTGCTATGGGGACACGCAACTGACACTGAAATTATATTTGTTTTACAGAAGAGGCCATAAGAGCAATCTATGATTTAAAACCTAAAGTGTCGCTCAGACAAAATTTAAGGAAATTAATATATTAACTTTGGCCTCTCAATACATTTATGAAAATGTAATGTACGTACACAAAAATAAAAGTAGTTATACAAAATAAGTGATATTCATTCTGTAAATACTAGGAACAAACACAAGCTAGTAGTACTAGTTACTCGACTCCACCGAGTCAGTAATTCATTCTTGGGGCGATGTATACGCTTTTACAACAAAATCCCAGAATATATACAAGATTCGACCTGCTCAAAATTCAAAACTTTATTAAACATAGTTTGTATAAAAAGGCTTAGATTATTTACTCTCAAAAGGGTTATTATAATATTAAGGAATTTATGAATGATAATAACCCTGGGAATGAGTGTTCACTACCAAGCTATTTCTAATTTGTATTGTGTGGTTAATTGTGTAACATACATGATTGTAAGCTGTTATTTAAAAAAGTCCCTGGGTTTCTTGCTGGTTCTTCCCAGGACACAGGTTTTTTTCGAACCAGTGGTAATTAAACAAAAGAGTGACTTTCAATAAGTATTATTTATAATCTATATTGAATAAAAAGTTTCTGTTTCTGTTTCTGTTTCTGTTTTATTGTCAACCGCATCATCGCTTACCATTACGTGAGATAATGGTCAAACACGAGCCTATCTATTATATATATATATATATATTTACATCGCTGACGACTTCTTGCGTCTTTTTACGATAGATACTTATTGCATGTTCTATTTCCGGCAGAATTACAAATGTTTAGAGATTGAATATTGTTAATTAATCTGTTAATTAATAACATAGTAGAATAGGAATTTGATTTATATTGCAGGACGATATTCAATATTGAAAATTCTTGCTCATTTAGGACGTCCGTTCATGATTAAAATCATGTGGCACTCTGTATATTCCTCTGTATTTCCGCATAGGTTTGCTTGTTTTGCTCATAATGCGTTGACCTTGAGACCGTCTCTATTCCGTATGAAATCATAGCGGTTTTCATAGTGCAACTGTTACACTTCATGAGCTGTCAGGTGTACGATTCCTTGCGGAGTAATCTTTATTATTTTTAGGGTTCCGTACCCAAAGGGTAACCAACGGGACTCTATTACTAAGCCTCCGCTGTCCGTCCGTCCGTTCGTAGGTCCGTCCGTCTGTCTGTCAGCGGGCTGTTATCTCATGATACGTAATAGGTAGACAATTGAAATTTTCACAGAATGTGTATTTCTATTGCCTCTATAACAACAAATAATAAAAATTAAAATAAATTTAAAATTAAAAGGGGCTCCCCTACTAGAAACGTGTATTACGGTGGTACGGAATCTTTCATGCGCGAGTCCGAGTCGCACTTATCCGGTTATTTTTATAGAAAAGTGGGCAAACGAGCATGCGGCTCACCTGATGGTAAGTGTTGACCGCCGCCCGTAAAGAATGCAACACTAAGAGAATCGCAGGTGTGTTGCCGGACTTTTAATAAAAGACTAAGCTCTTTTTTGAAGGTCCCTAAGTCGTATCGGTCCGGAAAAATCGCTGGTGGTAGTCGATTTCACAAGGAAGTTGTGCGAGGAAGAAAAAATTCTTCGCACAGTGGTGGACCGCCAATCATCCAAATGGTATGGATAGTATCGCGAGTTTTGTCGCGATGTTCGATGCGTGATTGCAGTTAGTCCGAAGAATTCCTCAGAGCAATACCCGAGGTAGATGCGATAAAATACGCAAAGAGATGCAACATCTCTTCGCAGTGCCAGTGAGTCAAGCCGATCAGAAATAGCTCGGTCACCGACGATTCAAACTACATTGCGCTGGATGCTATCAAATGGAAGGAGCTGGCAATGGGGAGCCCTGGCCCAGATATGGGAACAGTATTACATGTGAGGCCGGACCTTGCAGGCGGTGTGCCGGCATGAAATACTGTCCCGCTCTGCTGAGCACGCCAAGATTTTTAGATGCTAATTTGGCTTTCTCTTCCAAGTGACCACGAAACTGCACGTCATTGATATGTCGACGCCGAGGATTCCGATACTGGCTGAGGCAACAAGGCAGTATTCCCAACAACTACTGGCATAGGTGTGACATGGACGTTAAACATGATTTTTGTTTTGGCCAGTTCACCTTAAGACATATCCTTTGGGGGACATTATTGAGGTCATAAGAGCATAGTGCTTCGGTCCTCCAGCGATTCTGCCATAAGGACTATATCGTCGGCAAATCATAGGTGAGTGATGTACTCGCCATTGACGTTAATACCGTATCCTTTCCAGTCCAGTAGCTTGAAAACGTCTTCCAATGCAGCGGTGAAGAGTTTTGGGGATACGTCACCCTGTCTTACATCTCTCTGCAGTTGAATAGGTTTCGTGTATATATTTTCGGTGTACTTGGACAGCCATCGTAGCCCTACTGTACAAACACTTCAGCACTTCGATATACCGACAGTCGACTTGGCACCGCTGAAGGGACTGCCGCACCCCCCAAATTTCGACGGAATCAAAGGCTTTCTCATAATCCATACGGAAGACAAAGTGGCAGAATGTACAAAACCGGCTTGTTCGGGAGTCCGGAAGTCGTCGAGTCTGCGTGCGAGATTATTCGTAATAACTCTCGAAAACAGCACGTAGACGCGGCTCAGAAAGGAAATCAGTCTGTAGTTATTCAAGAGAGTGTTGACGCCTTTTTGAAGAACAAGACCATTGCACTTTTGCTCCACGCTGCTGGAGTAGGGCCACCATGGAGGACGGAATGAAAGAGCTTCTGAAGGACTTTAAGTACCGGTTTTCCACCCGCTTTCAGAAGTTCCGCTGTAACTCCATCCTCGCCCGGGGACTTGCCGTTTTTAAGCTGCTGGGGAGCCATTCTAATCTCGCTCAGACTGACGTCCGGGATATCATCGGAATAGTGTCAGATAAGACTTGCTCTTGGATCTCGCTCATGAATTCGGAACTACGCCTAGGGAGTAGGAGTAGCGGAAAAGACGCGTTAAAACCGGTTCCAACTCCGGAGCACACATCTTCAGCACAATAGGAGGGACTTCATCAGGCCCACTCGACTTGTTGAGGTCCAGGGAGAGGATTGCTTTGCGCACCGAGCGCTGTGTAAACAGCACATCCTCCATCCATGGAACACTCACACCGCGGGATAGTCGGCGCTGTGTTCCCCGTCATCGAGAATCGAGCTGGACACAAAGAGAGAGCCTAGCAGATCTGCTTTCTCCTTTGCGGCATCCTCTCTGCAGCTAAAACTAGCGGCCTACAGATAGATAGGATGAGGAAGGTAGAAATGCAGGTGTCGTGGTCCAGACCACGTCCCAGGAAGCTGCGGAGAAACTGAAGACAGCGGCCTCCGTCATTAAGAGTGTCTGAGCCCAGGCAGCGCCACCGCCCAGTTGCTCTCAGGGGTTTGGAAGAAGACCCGAAGAATGAGGACGTGATGAGTGGCCTCTTTGAGCAGAAACTGGCTGCTTGTGGCTGGAGCGAACAAATGTTAAGGAAAGCTGCAAAATCGCATTTAAGAAATCGTGGAGAGGTAGCAGGAGGACAACCGTCATATTGCAATGTTTGCCCGCCCTGAGGGACGTCCTGATCGGGCACAACCGGCTATACGTCGGCTGGAATGTGGTGGAGCCGTGCGATTACGTGGATGTCACGTGCTGCCAGAGGTGTCAGCAATATGGGCATCCAGCTAAGTACCGCCGAACGAAGGAGGTGGTTTGCGGAAAATGTGGAGGCAGGACACGAACGTGGCGCCTGCAAGTCAACGGATGAAAGTGCGCCACGTGCAAGCGCTTTGGAAGATCTGACTCTGGCTCGCACGTGACCATGGCTAGGAACTGTCCAGCGAGAATATGCAGAGCAGCTCCGTGGCCACCACACAGTATTGCCGGTAAGGGCGGCCCTCAGAAACTAATGAAGCGCTACGAGTAGGTCAGATTAACCTGGGTCGAGGGAGCTCGCCGCGGCTGAGTTGCCTACCCTGGCGCGTGAACTGCACCTGGACATTGTTCTTGTACAAGAACAATACTCCCAGGCTGCGGGGATCGTTCAGATGGGTGGTCATGCGGGCGAGCGTTTATCTTGCCAACCCAACGATTGGAGTAGCTGTGCTGAGCCATCTCAGTAATGAATTTTGTGTGGTGTGCCACGTAAACCGATGGGACCTCTATGGTGTCAGCGTACTTTAAATTTCGAGGGTGGATTGGGACAGGTTCCGGGCGATAATCAAACTGCGAATGGGATGGCTGCATGTGGAAAAACCGCAGCCCTGCTGGCGGAGGAGTTCTCAGGGTCATCATCCGCTCTGCGGAGGAAGGCCTAGGGGAGCGTCGCCCAGGGTCGGGCGGTACGAATGGTGGACTACTGAACTCGATAAGACTAGAAAGTTGCAATGTAAATTCAGGCATGTATGACAGAGTAAAGGCGTCTAGGAGGTAGGTCAGAGGAGACAGCCAGGATGGCTTTTCACAGCGTGCGTGCGAGATACAGGAAGATGATGGTGAGGCGCAGCGTCGCATCATATGAGGGTCGCCAACTCTGGCAACGAGGACCCATGGGGTATAGCGTACAGGATGGCCAGCGGAGGGTACGACCGCCTGCAAACGTGATCAATGGGATCGCCTTGCAGGTGGGCACCCGGACAATATCGAGGCAGCGATGGTCAACCTAATGACTGCGCTCTGTCCAGATGACAGGCCTGATCACGACATGCCTTACCATCAGCAGGTTCGCCTACTGACGGCTTTCATGCCTCTGGTAGGCTGCGTCTCCGCCTGCGGTTGGGGACCTGGGGGAATAGTCAAGGCCTTGCCTAACACAGCTCCCGGACTCGATGGAGTGAGTGCGAGAATTGTGAGGAATGTTTGGATGGCAGCACCGAGGAATTTCCTCGGTGTTCGCCGCCAAATGTAGTGGAGGGGTTTCCCCAAGGTATGGAAGGACGGAAGACTGATTGTCATTCCCAAGGGTATAATAACAAGCTGCTCACCGACGCCAAGGCATACCGTCCGATAACGCCCCCTGTTTTGGGAAAAGTATTGGAACGCGTAATGTTAAGATGTGCTCCTGCGATTAGTCGCGGATATCTGAGCACCAGCACGGTTTCTCTCTGGGGCGATCTACGGTAACAGCCCTGCGTGTCATACTCAGCACAGCTAGGTATTCTCGGACATGCTATGCAGGCAATCTTTCTGGATATCTCCGGCGCCTTCGACAATGCCTGGTGGCCGATGATGTTGGTCAAAGCGAAACGAGGTGGTTGTCCACCCAACATTTACAAAATTTTGGTGGACTACTTCACCTCAGACGTGTGGGCCTCTACATCGGAGACCGGGTAGAGTGAAAGACGTAAACCATGGGATGTCCTCAAGGCTCTGTGCTGGGCCCTACACTGTGGAATGTATTGATGGACGACCTACCTGACTCTCTGCCTGAGGGAGTAGCCATGACTGCTATGCTGATGATGTTACAATTTCATTGAATCTGATACCAGAGCGGGTATCGCAACCCGGTATCGAATCCAGGGCCAGAGTCACTTTGAACCTTGTACGGGAGTGGGGCTAAGGAATCGACTGAGTTTTCCTCATCAAAGTCGACCACCATGACTATTAGAGGCCATTTACGGATTACTGCTCTAAACTCAAAGTCAATGGTAATTTGAACGTTGAATGGGAAATAAAGAAGCAGTAATTCCCGAAGAAGCAACTGCTAGAACTTTTCTACCAGATTGATAGATAATCATTGTGTCTGTTTGAAATTTAATTGAAAACAATGTATGTAATTTTTGTTTTTTTGTAAAATAATGTAAAAAAATTTAATTTTAAGAAATTTGTTTGTATTTTCGCTTTTCGCAAATTTTTTAATATTTATTTTAAAATGATATCGCTTCTTGAATCTTAAACCTCTTTGCTCTCCTTTCATTTGTGACCGCAGTAATTGACTCTTAATTTAAGTATATGAAAGCGAGTCTTACTTTTGAAATAATTAGTCTGAGCGTAATTGAATTTCACAACAATTAGTTTATCATAAAATACAATGTACAACAATGAATTACTACGAATGTCATGAAGGCTAAGCAATTCAATTAATCTAAGGATTCTTGCAAAATTAACAAAGAACCTAAAAGTGAAATTAATTATCGAATAATAATATTAGCGTTTAAGAAACAACACACTTTGATCAAAAGTGGTAATGACTCTTGTGAGAATACTAGGTCATGGTCATGAAAGCGTCGGTAACATAACATGCGTTTAAAAAAGTCTTCTTCAATGTTTAAGCATCAGGACAAAAAAGCATTATACATGAATAACGTAATATAAGAGCGCTAAAGTTTAACTTACTGTTAATATTTATGTTTGTTTTACTGTAACGTCTTCAAGCGAGCTTCATTTGCCCGAATGACTCCATGCCATTTAGGCAAAGAATGAGTTACACACACAACTCAGTCATTGTGTGAAAACCCAGTCATTGTGTGAAACACAATGACTGGGTGTTACTCCTTCTCAGTAAAGAATAATGGGATACGTGTATTTGCGTGAATTCATGCATAATAAACGTAATTAAAGAAAACATAAATAGGAACAACATTTAAACACATATGAGTTAAATATTTAATTGAATTACATTCATTACAGCAATATGAAACCTCAAAATGGACCAGAATCGGTGTCAGTAGTGACAATCACCAGGTGTTATGACTCCTTTTCTGCCCAAGAGTCCACCCGGATATATATCTCGCTTTTACCTATTCCTGCTGCCAAGCAGCATACGTGGTAGAGCCACGCTGCAGCTATGTTTTGTAGCACAAATGGGTCGGCTCGACCGCGAAGGGTCACGTTTTCACGAATAAAAGTATAAAATAGCAGCTGAATGCTGCTGTGTTTTGTATGGTGAGTGTAGAGAACCGAAGACCCATTTTACTGGAAACAAGCAGTCTTAGTTCTCAGGGAGTGACAACGCATCTGCATTTTCTCACTTACCATCAAATAAACAGCGTGCTGTATGTTACCCTTATTTTATAAAGAAAGCACGTGTCGAGGACATTTATATTTTGTTTTCGATCAATTTTATTATACTGCTCTATTAATCGCTATTGCAGTTGGTCTCCACCGGAACGTATAAATCGAAGTTTTTATACGAGCAACATGTGTTTTATAACATTTGAAATTCCCGAATTTCGAGTGCTGCACAGAAATAGTCACAGAAAAGCTGAGGTGTTTCACGGGTTAATTTTCCTTTCATTTGAACATGCAAAAAAAATTAATAATATAAAAATAATTATTTGTATAAGTTAATATGCATCAACGCCCACTAGACCGTTCCGTCATCGACCCACACCATAACCATAACACGCGTTGATAGGTGGCTGGTGTCGTCTGGGAGAAAAATAATCAAAAAAAAATTGGTCAGCGCGTGTACATCAGCGGGGAGGGAGACAGATGTCACCTCATATGATGTTCTGAAGCAATTGACAATAGGCGCAGGATCATGTACTCAGCGGTGCAACACTTGCAAATATATCTTCAACACACAATAAAAATTTAATATAGAAAGAACAACTAGTTCCTAAGGTAAGTAACAATTTTATGTTTATATATTTTACATATATTATGTTTTCTAATTAATATAAATTATGTTTCAGATTTTCAAGAACCAGCGTGAGCGTCATCAACGCATGTTTTGACCGGACCGTCAGCGAATTCACGGCGAGAATACTCGACAGGTGCCGATACGCTCCGTGCATGGCATGCGACGTTACCAAACCGCACTGTGCTAGCAAGCAAATACACTGTTGTAACTGTGTACGCACAACATTGGTCAAAATGTTAGTGTCTATAAAATACCGGTTGGATCGAGAGTAAGCGAGAGGTTGCGTTACTCTAGCGGAGCGTCATATCGATTTTTTTTTTTATAGGATAGGGTGACAAACGAACACACAGTCCACCTGATGGTAAGTGGTTGCTGTGACCCATAGACATCTACATTTATCCTCAATAAATGATCAAAATGCAGATGCGTCGACACCCGTGAGGACTAAGATGGAATGCCTCTTTTCCAGTAAAATGGGTCTCCGGTTCTCAACACTCACCATACGAAACACAGTAGTGTTAAGCTGCTATTTTACGCTGGTATTCTGTGAGAGCGTGGTCCTTCCCGGTCGAGCCGACCCATCGTGCTACAACTATACTACTAATATAGCTGCAGCATGGCGAACCCCCCCCCCCAACTCGTATGTGCTGTAAGGCTATTCACACACGGCGTCGTATCGTAAGCGTATCGTAATACGTGCGTAGGACGAGAGCAATACGAGCTTGTTCAAACAAGTCCGCACACGAAGCGGTGCTGCAGCGAATCGTAGGAGATGTTTATTGTCATTACGACAGTCGTAGTGTACTGGCGTAAAAACGCAAGCGTAAAAAATTAACTGTTCATTAATTTCTTTAAAAATTTAACTGAATTTTTAAAGAAAATTTATCGATGAAATTTTTGATGAAAAATCTTTTAACGAATGAAAATTCATTCGATAAAAACTGCGGAATTTATTATCGTGCGCTGAAAGTTCATGTGCAGCAACAAACAATCTTTTCTTGTGATTATTTGTAATGTATGGATGGATCCAATGAGCACGTCGCTTTCTACTTCTTACATAATCAAACAATAAAAAATCCTCTTCGTCTTAAGAGAAAGTAAGATAATCTATAAATTCACCCAACACATCTGGTAGCCATGATTTCAAGTGAGATCTTACAAAACGATACGTCTACTCGACGGTTCGTTTGTAGAACACTGCAGGACTCGTACGCGTTGCGTCCGACTACGCTTACAACTCGTGAGCGAAGAGCCTAAAGTTCACTGTAGGCGTCGTGCATTGGAGATTCCGCCTAAGTCATTCGACGAGTGGTAAGCTCGTAGAAGTACATTGGGGTATCATGTAATTACGTCCCTCATGTTACACTATTGTGTAATTGTGACGGGGACATATTACGGTATGGTCGAACTGTAATTGCTCTTTACTGAATGTATAATGCAGTACGCTGTCTTATTGCTGATAATAATTAATTGCGTAACCAAGAGAGCAAGTTAAACATCCGCTCTCACACTGTTATTATTTTCAACAATTAACCTTTCCTAATGTATTTCCGACATATATAAAAATAAATGTTTATTTGTTCATGTTTTATGCGCTGCCATACCGTTCATGAGATTGCGGTAAAACTTTGTCAACTTATTGCTTGCACTTGCGCAAAGGTATAAGCATACACAATTAATTTACAGTAGATAGCGCGCGTATCGTACCGACAAATTTATTTGAAAGTTATATATCATTCAACTTCAATTAATGTATTATCACTCCTAAGTAAACTACTCGTAACTCTTCCACATTTAAAACGATATTTCCACAATTATTTCTTCTGCGGCTGCAATCGCCGAGTACCAGCTAGTAAATAAATATAAATTACTTTCACATCAACAACACTCAAGTCAAGCGCTAACTTTACTCTAAGTTTTCCTGAAACATCCTTCGGAACAAAGTAAACTTAGGTTAATTTAGTTTAAATAAAGCTATTTTTACGGATTTTATCGCGTTTAATTTACTATTTTAATTTATAATAATATAAGACATCATTAATTTAGTTTAGTTTAAGACAGGCTGTTTTCCGCAACTCCATGTCTCAGCGCGTATTTTGCATGTGGGCAGAACTTTTGTGATTATTCGAGCCATGAAATCTCCTCGAAGAAGTTCAGCAGTCCTTGGATGTTGCCAACGACTCAGGGAGCAACCTCGACGTGCCGAGACGTTTAGTCCCGTATGCAGCGACTTCTTGACAAAACAGCAACACGTGGGCCGCCTTATCTCCTCTGTTATACATGCCCTGCACAGGGGACTTTCTGTAACACCTATGGTAAATAATTGTTTGTTAAAAGAACTGTGCCCTTTGCTTTTCTGTTTGTTGCTATCCTGATCTGTGATTTGTTTAGTCTCTATCTTATTAGAAATCTGGTTAAACGACTATTTATTGCTGGCAGGGCGTATACTTGCCTACAGTCTTTTAGATTTTTCCAAAGTTGAGCGTGTTGATTAGTATAGTGCTTACGTACCAGTAAACGAACGTTCCCAAAGGGAATCGGTATGTCTGGTTCCGGCTCTATGGCGTCTAGAGCCGATCCTCTTCTAGCTAGTTCGTCTGCTGTGTCGTTGCCCCTGGACTCTCTGTGTCCCTTCATCCATTGTAAAGTTACGTTGTTGTTTTTACATACCCCGTTTAGTTGTTGATTCGTATATTACCTCCGAGTTTATCACACTATAACTCCGAGCCTGTAGAACCACCATACTGTCGGTCAGTATTTTGATGGAGAAGTCGTTTACCTTCTGGCATCTATTGCATAACCGCTTGAATAATACCCACATTCAGCCTGAAAAACCGTGTTATGGTTACCTAGCGGTGTACCCATGTGGATTTTGAGGTCTTCCGAGAATATTCCAGGTCCTGTACCTGCATTTGTTTTAGAACCTTGCGTGAAAACTGTAAGTTCTTTTTGGTTTAAGCCCTCCAGCTGGATAGTTTCCTTCATTGTAACTTGTACCTCTTATCAAACGTAAGATCTTTGGAGTCGAGTTGAACGCAAAGAGAGTGCCTAGCTGATTGGCTTTCTCCGTTGCGGCTTGGGCCAGTAAGTCTTCCTCCTTGTGCAGAGAGATGACTGACAGAAGTTCTCTTGGACAGCCCTGGCAGAGACCCCGAAGGAAATCGAACTAGTTTCTCGCCAATTCTGCCGATGTGCAGACTGATGTTCTGACTTTGCCTTGGCAATGACACTTTGAAGGACCTGGAGGCGGAATTATACTTCTTCTTGAGCGCTGCTATTTGCATCCCGAGACGTCGATGCGTCAGCCCAGGCCCGGTAGCACTCCTGCTTATGGCGTGAAGCAATTTACAGGAGCGACCAAACCATGGCTGAGTTTTGCCTCCGATAGGTACCACAGATGATGGAATAAAGAGTTCCATTCTCTGAAGCACCACATCAGCGACAGAATCAGAATACGCGGGGCAGACTGAGCACCCACGCTCAGAAGGAGTGAAGTAGCTTGGTCGTTGATGCTCAGTGAGGGATTCTCTAGGGGTGCTGGTACGCTCCTGGGGTAGTATTTCATTTAATTCCGCTACTGTTGTACTGTTGTTGTGTATTGTACTGTTTTGTGAATTATTAAATTAAAACTTGGTTTAATTTATATTTTATTCTCAATTTTATACAAGCGAAATCGTATATTATATAACGCCTACTACCGAACTGCATTATGGAGATAAATAATTAAAAGAATATTATTTATTTCTCAATAACAATGCCTTATTTACCTGCCCTCTAATCACAATAATTATGAACCTTATAAAATAGTAATTATCTAATTTATTCATCATCATCATCATCATCATTACAGCCCTCACAAATCCACTGCTGAACATAGGCCTCCCACGGAATGCCACAAAGCACGGTTCCGAGCCACCTGCATCCATTGACTTGCTGCATGTCTTACCAGGTCGTCACTCCATCTAGTGGGGACGCCCTACACTTCGCCTGCCGGTACGACGCTGCCACTGAGAACCTTTCGTTCCCAACGGTTGTTGGTTCTTCGAGCTATATGGCCGGCCCATTGCCACTTCAGCTTACTAATCCTTTGGGCTATGTCGGTTACCTGCTTCTACTGCGGATATCCTCATTTCTAAGTTTATCACGCAGAGAAGCCCTGAGCATAGCCTTCTCCATAGCTCGCTTGAGCGATCTTGAGCTTCCACATAGGGCCAGTAGTTAAGGACTACGTCTCAAATCCATATATCATCACTGGCAACACGCACTGGTTGTACAATTTAGTTTTAGGTTTTGAGGTATGCCTGACAAGAAGATGGGTCGTAATCTCCCGAACGCTGCACAGACGAGTTAAATCCGTCGATTGACCTCTCGATCGAAGTTGGACTTACCTAGTCGGACTATTTGTCCCAGGTAAACATATTCATCAACAACTTCGAGCTTAGTGCTCTCAACAACTACCGGCATAGGTGTGACATGGACATTAAACATGATTTTTGTTTTGTCCATCTTCATCTTGAGACCTATCCGTTGGGAGACACTATTGAGGTCATTGAGCATAGTACTTAGGTCCTCCAGCGATTCTGCCATAAGGACTATATCGTCGGCAAATCGAAGGTGAGTGATGTACTGCCATTGACGTTAATACCGTATCCTTTCCAGTCCAGTGGCTTGAAAACGTCTTCCAATGCAGCAGTGAAGAATTTCGGGATATTACGTCACCCTGTCTTACACTCTCTGCAGTTGAATAGGTTTCGTACTCTGGTTCTGTACTCGGATAGCCATCGTAGCCCTACTGTACAAACACTTCAGCACCTCGATATACCGACAGTCCACTTGACACCGCTGAAGGGACTGCAGCACCGCCCAAATTTCGACGGAATCAAGGCTTTCATAGTCCACATACGCCAGACATAGTGGCAATTGTACTCTTCGGACATCTGCACAATTTGCCGAAGGGTATGTATGGTCTATGGTGCTAAAGCCTTTTCGGAAACCGGCTTGTTCGGAGGCTGGAAGTCGTCGAGTCTGCATGCGAGACGATTCGTAATGACTCGAAAACAGCACGTAAACGCGGCTCAGAAGGAAATCGGTCTGTAGTTCTTCAAGAAAGTGTTGTCGCCTTCTTAAAGAACAAGACCACCGCACTTCTGCTCCACGCCTCCGGTGTAGTGCCACCATGGAGAACGGAATTAAAGCGCTACTGAAGGACTACAAGTACCGGTTTTCCACCCGCTTTCAGAAGCTTCGCTGTAATTCCATCCTCGCCTGGGGCCTTGCCGTTTTTAAGGTGCTGGAGAGCCATTCTAATCTCGCTCAGACTGACGTCCGGAATATCATCGGAATAGTGTCGGATAAGACTTGCTCTTGGATCGTTACTCACACTTGCGTGTGGCTCCAACGATGATGTGTACAGCTGCCCATAGAACCTCTCAATCTCACTCAAAATCTCAGGTGTCCCGGAAACGACGCTGCCACACTCGGTCTTCAGCTTCGACAGTTGGCTCTTTCTGGCAGACAGATCTCTAGCAAAGACTTTGGAGCCCTGGTTCCGCTCGATCGCTTCTTCAATACGAGCAGTATTAAAGTTGCATAAGTCCCGCCGCATGCATTTGGAAATCTGTCTGTTCAGTTGCCTGTATGCTGTCAAATCTACTGAAGACTGCAGCTTCATTTCCGTCTAACAGCCATGAGATTAAGAGTGATCGGAGAGTTTTGTGTTCTTCTGCGGCAGGTCTTACAAAACTTAGCTCCGACCGCATGGACAGTTTCCACGAGCTTGTCATTCATATCGTCCACTGCATTGCAATCTTCTAGGCACTGAAAACGGTTTTGTAACTCGAGCTGAAAAGTTTCGGGACTTTGGATTCGAGCACGAGGGGACGGAACGTTGACTTCATTAGACGACACCTCTCAACTTAACGTTTAGGTTCAGTGTGCCTCTAACCATTCGGTGATCGCTACCAGTTTTCACCTTCGCGATCACTGAGACATCACTGAACTAGTCTAGTCGTCATAATGAAGTCAATCTCATTTTTATGCAGAAGAAACAGCGTTGGTGATAGCACGCAGCCTTGTGGAACACCAGCATTAATAGGCTTATAATCGGAGCATGCACCGTCTACTATGACGTTGATGCTCCGATCTGCAAGAAAACTGGTGATCCACTTACACAATTTCTCGGGAAGCCCATATGAAGGGAGCTTCGAAAGAAGCGCTTTGTGCTAAATCCGATTGAAGGCCTTCGCAACGTCCAAACTAACGGCCAATGCCTCCCCTTGGACTCTACTGCCTCCGTCCATCTATGAATTAGGTAAGCCAGAAGATCACCAGCTGACCGACCCCGACGGAAACTGTACTGGCGGTCACTAATCAGCTGGTTATTCTCAATATACCTCATGATCTGGCAGTTTATGATGGTTTACATTATTTTGGAGAACAAGGAGGTGATGGCGATAGGCCTGTAGTTGGACGGATCTGAGCAGTCGCCTTTTTTAGGAATCGGGTGCACCAAATTTGTCTTTCGTGAGTTTGAGACAACGCTTAGGGAGTAGGAGTACCGGAAAAGATGCGTTAAAACGGTGAGCTTTGCGCACCGAGTGCTGGGTAAACAGCACATCCTGCATGGAGCACTCACACCGCGGGATGGTCGGCGGTGTGTTCCCCCCGTCATCAAGAGTCGAGTTGGACGCAAAGAGAGTGCTTAGCTGATCGGCTTTCTCCTTTGCGGCTTGGGCCAGTAAGTCGTCATCCTTGTGCAGAGAGATGGCTGACAGAAGTTCCCTTGGACAGCCTTGGCGAGAGACCAGAATGCACGAGTTCCCGAACTAGTTTCTCGCCAATTCTGCCGATGTACAGACTGATATTCTGACTTTGCCTTGGCAATGACACTTTTGAAGGACCTGGAGGCGGAATTATACTTCTTCTTAAGAGCGCTGATATTTGCATCCCGAGACGTCGATGCGTCAGCCCAGGCCCGGTAGCACTCCTGCTTATGGCGTTAAGCAATTTTACAGGAGCGACCAAACCACGGCTGAGTTTTGCCTCCGATAGGTACCACAGATGATGGAATAAAGAGTTCCATTCTCTGAAGCACCACATCAGCGACAGAATCAGCAACAACGTTGGGATCATCCGGCGAGAAGCAAACCCGTCCCCAAGGGTAGGATGCAAAAAAAACCGCATCCTGCCCCAATCGGCCTATAGTGCTAAATACGGCGGCATCCTGCAGAACGCAACCGCGATGGGAGCGTGAGTGGCACCACACTCCGGACTAGACAATGGTTTGAGGAGCCAAGAGGGGCATCGACGAACACCTGATATCCGTCCGGATGAGAGGTCAGCAGAAGGTCCAACAGGGAAGGTGCATGATCCTCCACATCTGGGATCCGCGTAGGCGAAGTAACCAGTTGTGTCAGACCATATGCCAAGGCAAAGTCATAAACAGATCTACGCGCATGATCGGTTAAACGGGAACCAAGCCCTTCAGCGTGGTGGGCGTTAAAGTCACCGAGGATAACGATCTCTGCGAATGGGACCTGTTGTAGCACGGAGTCTGCAGCCATTTGGACGTGGTCGATTAGTCGGTCTGTGTCGGCATTACCGCTATGGGACCTATAGAGGCACCCGTAGACGCGGGGATGGTCGTCGCTGTCTACGCGCAGCCATAGGATGGACAGGTCCGTACCTTCAAGACTGCCGAGGCGTCGAAAACATATGTCCTCTCTGACGTATACGCAAACCCCAGCCCGGGGCACAAAGGAGTGTTCTAATTTCCTTCCCCCAGAATACGCGAAGCAGACTGAACACTCACGCTCAGAAGGGAGTTAAGTAGCTTGGTCGTTGATGCTCAGTGAGGGATTCTCTAGGGGTGCTGGTACGCTTCTGGGGTAGTATTTCATTTAATTCCGCTACTGTTGTACTGTTGTTGTGAATTGTACTGTTTTGTGAATTATTAATTAAAAACTTGTTGTAATTTTTATTTTTATTCTCAATTTTATACAAGCAAAATCGTATATATAACGCCTACTACCGAACTGCATTATGGAGATAAATAATTAAAAGAATATTATTTATTTGCCAATAACAATGCCTTATTTGCCTGCCCTCTAATCACAATAATTATGAACCTTATAAAAATAGTAATTATCTAATTTATTATCATAACATTATTGCCATAAGTTTTAAAAATAAAATAAAAATATAGGTACCTACGTTTTTTTGTAATAATTAAACTGTCCATATTAAGAAACATTTAAGAAAAGAGAGTAAAGTGTTTTCTATAATTTAGATGTTAATTTCCATTTTAAAATTTTCTGTTAGTTATAAGCGGGAAAAAAGTTGCAGTCTACATACGTCCCACTGCTGGGCACAGACCCCCTTCTCACTTCTGAGAAAGTTTTAGGACAAGGAAGTGTCCACCGCGCTGCCCCAATGCGTGTTGACGGACTACACATGTCTTCGAAATATTTATTTTATTTTTATTTCTCAGATATACAGGTTTCTTCACGGTGTTTTCCTTCACCGCAGAGCACGTTGTAAATCAGCACTTAAAATTGCAATTAACAATTTCATTGGTGCCGGTGGGGATCGAACCCGGGTTGCTCGCGTTCTGAGAAATTTACAGTGAGCTCTAAGCCCCTGAGCTACCACGGCTCTGGGGATAACGTAGTGTTTTTTTTTAAACAAATTCCATATTTATAAATAAAGCCTAAAATTAGTTTTAACCGTTTCAATACAGCGCCATCTATCATAATTAAAGTAGTATTTATACAAAAAAGAAAAATATCTGTGAGAAACAGACACAGACATCGAGATGACTCTACAAGTGATCAAAGTTTGTTAATTTTGGCTCGGAGTATTATTAATGATGTTCCTAAATTGAAGCCCACACATGGGAAGCCGCGGGTAAAACGCTAGTTGTTAATATGTTCTCATATTCTTATTAACTCATTCTCTTATTCTTAATAACTTACTTTCTACTACTTACTTTGAGTTAAAGTTAAAGTTACAGCCTATATACGTCCCACGACTGGGCAGAGGCCTCCTTTCATTTCTGAGAGGGTTTTAGGGCAAGGAAATGTCCGCCGCGCTGCCCCAATTCGTGTTGGCGAACTTCACATGTCTTCGAAATATTTTTTTTCTTATTTCTCAGACATGCAGGTTTCCTCACGATGTTTTCCTTCACCGCCGAGCACGTTTTAAAACAGCACTTAAAATTGCAATTAATAATTTAATTGGTGCAGGCGGGGATCGAACCCGGGTTGCTCGAGTACTGCGAAACTTACAGCGACCGCTTAGCCCTTGAGCTACCACTTTATTACTTTTAGTATGGTCAAATAAGTCAAGGTGATTATTAAAAGGAATATTGACTACGTATTAGTAATTTAAGCTTGAATTTAATAAAATTACATAAACTCTCTCCTTTATGCTTTGATTTATTAAGTAGATACAATTTTAGATCAAGAGGTTCACAATGTTCCTCGACATTAAATTTAATCTAAATGAGAAAATTTATTTGAACTGCACAAGCGCTTTGACGCGATGACAAAGAATCGTAAAAATGCAAATAGCTACATAATTTCACAATTTATACCAACAACGTTTCTATGCAAATACAATCTTGAACTTCGTAAGTACTCCTCCACTTAAATAGACACTTCAGGTATTTTACCAATTTCAATTACAGTAAAAATGTTTATTAAAAGTTGTAGAATAAATAGAAGACTAACTTACCAAGTCGTCAGTTCGGAACCGCCATTTTGTCTTGTTTCTTTTATCTCTTTTGTGAACTACACCTAACAGAAGTATTTTAAGTTTATTTGGAGGAGTTAATACATATTAGTTGTATTTGTTGTCCATGCCGTGTAGTAGCGATGTATGAGAATCTATCTGATAACAATTAAATGATGTTTAGGATTGCGGAAAACTGTTATTTTTAATATTTGCAGGATTAAGTAGTAAATACGCATAATTCTCAGGTAAGAAATCAAACCACAAACTCATTTTATATGTTTTATCATTATCATTCTAGCTACGTGTAAAGCCCGCACTGAATTTTTTTAAACGTATGTATCTTTCCTTGTCCCTCAAAACGAGAGATAAAAAAAAACAAAGAAAACGAGTGTTCCTTACAGTAGTCGCATATTATGATGTGTAACAAGTAATCAAAATGAAAAATATCAATTGAGCAGCAACAGAAATTAACCTTCAAATTTTAAAAACTGAATACTGAAATATTTACTCGATTAATTATTCATTATTACTCATTTGCATTTTTTATCAATGATCTGCACTTTTTTCAGACACGTATTATCAATAGTAAATACATTTGTTAATATAGTTTACACATATAAATTAAATGAATTAATTAGGACATAATACATTAAAAATTAGTTCATTTAACAGCACACTTTACTACCACCGCGCGCGCTCATTGGCCAAATAAAATAGCGCGCGCTTCCCCGGCTTCCTGTTCCTTATCGCGAAATCACTGAAAAGATTGAAAGAAAGTGAGAGGAAAGATGTTACACATCAAAAATAATAATAACAATAAATTTCGGTTGGCAACCCGCCTGAAAATCGTGATAACTATGGGAGAAATCTATACGGAAATTTTGATGCGCTGTAATGAGCGAATGAAAAAAAAACCTATTATTATTAAGGCTTTTGTTTTTCCATTACTAGATTTTTTTGCTATATGATGACGGCGCAGGAGAATAAATCACGATATTTCGTCGTGTGGTTGTCATAAAAGGCAACAATGGAAATCCCAGAACCATCTTATACCTTCGTTAAATGACGGTATAACAATCTCGTTTACACCAGGCTTAAAATATCCAGACCACCGTCGGGCAGAGGCGTCGAAGGTTCGAGACGTGAATACCAACGTCAATCAGCAGCTTATAATATGTTGTACTAGGTGTTCCCCGCGACTTTGTTTGCGTGGAATTGATTACGATTGGATTTCATCGGTTTAAATTTTTGCACGGAACCCTAATTCTTTTATTAAAATAAAAGTAGCCTAAGTTACTCCTTATAACATCAGCTATCTGACGGTGAAAGTTTAGACAAAATTGGTTAAGCCATTTCGGAGATTATCCCGAACAAACAGACAGACAGACATACATACGGACAGACAGACAAAAATTATAAAAATTGTTTTTTATTATAAGTAGCGTATATACTTTCATATACATTTAATAAAAACCTGTTATTTTTGCATTACAAACAGACAATTCAATTTTGATTATTTGTATGGATGTATGCTGTATGGTAAGCTGCTTTCGTATGGTGAGTGTAAACCGGAGTTCTTTATTACTGGTAATTTTATCTTAGTACTTAGGGATGACAACGCATCTACATTTTGATTCTTAATCGAGGATAGATGTAGATGTCATCATTGTCTATGGGCCACACCATCCACTTTCCATCAGGTGGACTGTAGCCTCGTTTGTCACCCTTATTCTAAAAAAATAGGCCAGTGAACTTTTACGGACTGGTGAGTTAGAATATATACAGAGCTCGCGGCTGGTGAAGAAGTGTTTTACTTTAAAATATTAATAATATAGAATAGAATTTATAAATGTACAATTACTTTGTTGTTTATACCTGTCGACTTCGTGTCGTTGCAGATTCTGGGTTCGAATCGAGCGCAGCGATTTATGCAATAACACAAATTGTAAGTTTATCGTTATGGTTGTGTTGTGATTATCCCCATGCCTCTGTCATTGCATCTTAGACTACCTCGGATCTTATCTTATACGCATTACATAGAGCTCAGGTAGAATATAATGAATAAGTGGTTCTTTTTTATCGCATGCATAAAAATAAACAGAAAGTTTATTTGATAATATAAAACCACGCTGCATCTGTATTATGGTTGCAACATGAAAAGAGTCAGCTCGACGGGGGGAAGGACCACGTACAAAATACCATCGTAAAATAGCAGCATAATAATGTTGTGTTCGTATGCTTTTTACTGGTAACGAGGTATTCCTTCGGATAATATTCTTATGTAATAGGAATATTATCTAAATCCAATTAATTAATTTATTGTAAAAATAATTTTAATTGTTTTTAAATTAAATAGATGTTCCGGTAACGAACACCGACCGGCAATAAAATTTCGTACCGGACCGAATCGGATGACATAATTAATTTTAAAGAATGCATTTTATTATTAAAAATAAATGAAATATATTTTTTATTTTAATCCGATAAAGTAACAATAAAAACAAAACTTTATTTATCTTTCATCCTCCTTACATCCTGAAACAGTCCATTACTGGGCATGAGGCGTTGTCATAGTTCCTGGGTAATAATCCTCCCCGAATTTTCCGTAACCGCCATGCAAGCAAGCAGATTGGCGACCGGCGTAATAGACCTATCGCATGTTTCAAGTCCCAAAGGTTGGATGGGATTCTTTTTTGCTACCACCATACGGCACATCAATAAAAGTATGAAAAACATAAAGCTATATCGAGAGCTAATTAATAACTTAACTCTTTTGTTTCCTTTATACACATACTTAAAAAAACTGTCAAGTGCCAACAACACAACAATAAGGCATGATTGATCGCTACGCCCCGACGGCAGCTATTAACATTTTGTGATAGAGTAAAAAAACTTGTTTAATATATAAAATATAATACTTCTATAAAATCTATTATGAATAATCTTGCTTTGTGGAGGTGACGTAAGAGAAATCACCACCCATTTTCGTTCCGTGGGTGTCGTAAATATAGCGATAGTTGCTTGGCACAAGGTTTCGCAAACGCAGTTTTTTTTATTTTAGTTGGTATCTCCTGTTTTAGTTTTACACCCATTTGTTAGACACCCAAGGTATAGTATGAAGAAGTGGCCTTTTTACGCCGCCATTATACATCGAGTACGTGACAATAATCCGAAACCTGGAATATGAAATAGGAACATTAAAAAAATCCTCTAATCATTTGCAGAATCTGCATAAGTACATAATACAGATTATCAACTGTGAAATTCGAGAGTTGTGTCTCGCCAGCAACGCAAAGTCAGGAATTTGCATTTAGAAAACCCCAAAATTAGGGGCTTTTTAGGTGCTAATTAGGTGCCAAGTTTAAAATTAGGTGCTCTAAAATTTTCACCGCAACGAACTGTTAAAATTTGCGTTGCTAGCAAAACGTATCGCTAGCAACGCAATTATGTTATTAGATATACGACAAATATTAATAGCAAGGAATTAAGTGCTAATTAGGTGCTGCAAGTATAGGCAATGACAAGGCGCCCCTAATAAAAATAAAGTCGTTATTCAGAACAAAACAGATGCAAAATTCAGGTTTTCTGAAAATCTGAATAGAATCAAAATTTCTTTTAGAAAAAGCCCAAATGAGGGGCTTTTTAGGTGCTAATTAGGTACCAAGTTTAAAATTAGTTGCTCTAAAATTTTCACCGCAACGAACTGTTGAAATTTGCGTTGCTGGCAAAACGTATCGCTAGCAACTCAGTGAAGATAATAGATATTATACGATAAATATTGATAGCAAGGAATTAAGTGCTGAAAGATTATTGAGGTCGGATGTAGATGACGGTAATATTCTGAGAATTATCGGGTCCAGGACCACCATTACCTTACTATAAGGTATGAACGGCATTTTTTGTTCTTTATCAGTTATATATTATAGATAAGATAGGTCGAATCTGTACTAAAACCGAATCAGAACGCCCCGACTCCACGTAGTGGTGTCTGCCCTGCCCCTAGAGTGTTTTTATAAAGCCGTAGGCGCGGAGGGAGAACAGCCCCCCGCCCGCTGTGGCAAATCGCAGGCATCTGTGCGAGCCGCAGAGGCTGAGATGGTCTGGTCTGGTGAGGCAATAAGCCGAAGCTGCGGAGATGAACATGGGTGCCTGTGATTTGCTACGCAAGGGTGAAGGGGCTGCACTCCCCGCAGCGCCGAAGCCGTTGCAGAAGTAACTAATAATAAATAATGTCAATATTCCTGTGTAAAAAAGTGATTTTATGATTTTACAAAAAAAAAATACTCATAAACTGTACGTTTCCGCAAGGGGTGAAGGGGCTTCCCCAGAACCCTACCCCTCCTCCAACCCCCCTCCCAACTCCCTTCAATCCCCGTACGCAAGTACCGGATGTTTATAGTTTACCATTTTCAGAAGAAGACCTGAATTTTGCATCTGCTTTGTTCTGAATAACAACTTTATTTTTATTAGGGGCGCCTTGTCATTGCCTATACTTGCAGCACCTAATTAGCACTTAATTCCTTGCTATTAATATTTATCGTATATCTAATAACTTCATTACGTTGCTAGCGATACGTTTTGCTAGCAACGCAAAATTTAACAGTTCGTTGCGATGAAAATTTTAGAGCACCTA
This sequence comes from Parnassius orleans, assembly GCA_029286625.1. NCBI lineage: Eukaryota > Metazoa > Arthropoda > Insecta > Lepidoptera > Papilionidae > Parnassius > Parnassius orleans. Next base: position 4,538,503 of record JAGSMP010000037.1, read on the forward strand.
ATTATGAAACTTTGCACCTAATTAGCACCTAAAAAGCCCCTAATTTTGAGTTTTTCTAAATGCAAAATCCTGACTTTGCGTTGCTGGTGATACACAACTAAATTCGAGAACTTGAAACGAATGGCAAAGTTTGGACTTTGGAAAATCGACTGATTACACTAACTTCCATATTGGACGTAAAAAGGAAAATACAGTCCAATGGATAACCTACTTTCTTATAATTGGTCAAAACGAATGGTTCGTAAAAACGGATCATCTTTAGCTCCTTCAACAGTCACTTAGATATCTATTCTCGATTTTTATGCACGCCTCATTTACTTTAACATTTGATTAAATCAGCAAACATATTAAGTTATTATACCATTATCTCACTAGCTTACGATGTTTTATGAGCCGTACTAGTTCGTAACTATATTTACGTCTATGTGTTTCGAAGACATGATATTTCTACCTTAATCTTTTTAATTTATTGAGGCTTACAACGAATACTTAAGGCTCAGAAACGGAGATAAACGATAGACTCATGATAAAGGAGAAACTTTGTGCGAAATATGTATTTACTACGATATAATATTTTTAATTCAATTTTTGAATGGACTTTTTCTAAATTTTGGAAATGTAGTCAGTAGTAAAACTTTCGAAAATCGGCCAAAGGATGCCAAGGCTTTATCATTCTACAACTTGACGTTTTTAAAATTAAATGAAACGAACTTTATTGAGTTCTCCCAATAAGCAGTACATTGTATAACTATCTATTACAAACATTTTTAAAGTACATAAGACCCTGTGCTTTGGAGCTCCCTACTCCACCTCTTGGATGATCAACTATTTGATAAATTTGCAGCAACATTTCCTTTTTTTTCTTTTTAGTTTGTGTAAGTACATAACAGAAGAGTGCCGAAGCCGATCACTTTTTCTTCTTACACAGTTTTTTTTCCCTGCTGCACCAGATGGAGGGTAATGTCTTTCGAATGTATAGTATGTATATGTATGTATTTATGTACTAGTATGTATGTATGCCCATTTTTTGGCACGCTCTATAGCCTTAAAGGCTTGATGAATTTCAACATATGGGATGTCGTTAGTTTCGTCTTAGTTGTGGAAGTGATGAAGGGTATAACATTTTTCTCTTCTCAGTAAACTTTTTTACTTGGGATTCTTTTTAATTACTGTTTTAACTGTTTTATTGGACTTACTTCTTTAGAAAACGCTTAAACCCACATTCTCGGGCGTAAGAGACTTGAGCGGCACTTTTAGTCTCAGAATCCGTCTTCCACGTTATATCTATGGTAGAACCATACTGCAGCTATATTATGCTTGTAGCACGAATGGGTCAGCTCCGGGAAGGGATCACGCTCTCACAGAATACCAGCGTAAAATAGCAGGTTAAAGCTGCTGTGTTATGTATGGTGAGTATAGATAACTGGAGACCCTTCTTTTTTATAGAATAAGGGTGACAAACGAGCACACATTCCACCTGATGGTAAGTGGATGCTATGGCCCATAGTCCCACAGAAGGGCTGTGTGCTCATTTGTCACACTTATTTTATTAAAAAAAAGCTGAAACAAATACAAAATAATTATTAAATAAAATGCGGTAAAATTCGGAAAATTAGTTTCTTTCAGTAGACGACAAGTTTTAATGCTTTTCAGAGCGGAAAATCGTCTCTCCCAATTAACTTCCGTAAAGTAAAATAAGTGGACTATCTTAATAAGCAAAGTATAACTTGAAATATGTCCTAATTTGCATGTCAAACTACGGCACAAGTTTATATCCTATTCATCTTCGACAGGCATCTGAATTATTTCGAAGCTAGTAAATAGCATTCTTCGCTGTTCGTCGAACTCTTCTGAAGTTCGTTCTTACTCTGTCTGAAGAATTTGAATAATTTATGTGATGATTTTTATAAATGCGACCTTAATCCAGGCATTTTAATAAAACCTGTAGACATTTAAAAAAAACAGTAAAATTTATAGATCCAAGTTAATTAAAATATTTTTTTCAAATAGGTATACTTATGAAAAATTTATGAAAGCTAATACGAATCAACTCGACTTTCAATTTTTTTGTTTCACTTCTTTCAATGGCAATCAACTTCCTTAGATACACTTACATCCAAGAAATCCTTAATAACCATAATAATAACGATTACGCATAATAGTAAGTAGTGACTAATGACGGTGTCAACTGTCTAATTAACCATATTAAAAAAAACACATTAACACACACACACACACACACACGCGCGCGCATTCATCGTCAAAGCAATCATGAAAGCTCTCACGAATACCAGTAAATGTGGAGACATAACACGAAACAAATAAAACGGTAGTTTAGAGTCGCCTATAAACATTTACGACATACATAGAATAAAGCAATGGATTTTTAAAAGATTATTGTCACACCTTGCTACTGAAACAGCTTTATTACTTTGGTAATGGACTCACATGGTTATAATTTTGCCAATGTCAAGTAATGGGAAATTATTCTTAATATTTTGTTCAGAACCTTCCTTACAATATGTCATGCATCACATTGTAGTTTTGGGAGATTACAACGAAATCTTTAGCTTAGAGTTTATATAATAAATACATCGGAGCACTTGTTTCGTCGTATCCACTAATAGTTTACATGCGCATACACTTATCACACAAAATCTTATCACTTTTACCTATCAATATCGACTTCAAATCAGCTTCAAGCCATTATTTAAATATTACTATGACAAAGCAATCGGTGAAGAACTTTTGGAGATATAAGATTTTGGACAATCGAACCTTTACATTTTTATTTATATAGATAGAAGATATAGAGCATTAGTAGCTCGGGAATAATCGCTAGTTTTAAAATTCAATGGTACACAAGCAAGCAGAGTTCGATCTAGGCACAAATAAAACTATTTATCGTTATTTTAAGTGCTGATTTATCACTTGCTTGCTGGTGAAGTAAAACATAATGAAGACAACACACGTCTGAGATAAAAGCACCCTACATCGCATTCATTCCAGTTTAATTTTTTTAAGATATCTTTCAGTGCATTTGTGAACAGTTTCTTATTATCCCCCTGTCTGCCTGTCTCACATCACACTTACGGCGTAGGTATACATGTCCCAGACGCCAGTTAATCTAAAAGCCTACGAAGAATCCATAACTGCTCAAGCTTTGATGATGTCAAAAGATGTGTCATAGCTGACAAGGGCAGGGCACAGGGGTTTATTTATTTATTTAGGATAACCAACAAGACATAAATTACACATTATATTACAATATTTCTATTCTATGGTTAAAAAACTAAATTTGTATGGCGACACTCTTAAGTTAGTGTACAGTAATTCATGATGTATTCTGTATCGGCAGAAGGCGGGGCAGTTCTCCAATAGATGTTCCAACGTCTGAGCTGTGCGGTTGTCGCACGAACATTTATCGTTTTTAGTGATTTTAAAACGGTGCAGATATGTCATATGCAAAGGCGTTGATGTAGTGCGAAATCCTCGGATGGCCTTGACGGCAAACCCTTGTTGCATGCTCTCGAAGCTCCTCCTGATGAACTTTTTGTGTACAATATGTCCCCATATTCCCGCAGCATATGTGATCGTGGGTACATTCACCTGATGATAAATTGTACTAACGTTTTCTGTGTGAGCGTCCCAGGTGGGCCTCGAGTACATGCAAAGCGTATTAAAGATTCGCATGGCCTTGCTTATAGCATATCGGACATGACGCCCAACAGCTTCGTCGTATGACCCCAGCAGTTTTAATTCAGGATCGAAAGTGAGATGGTGTCCATTGATGTAAATGTTGGCCGATTTTGCTTTGGGTGTAAAAGCAATAAGTTTTGTCTTGGCGGGTCCGAATATTAATTTGACACTCGCTCCCCATTGAACAATTTATGAGAGTGCCAGATTGGTAGTGTTCTCTAAATCGCATACGTTTGCAACAGCGATTACTAGGAGGACATCATCCGCGAATGCCTCTAGATGGCAACCTGCTGGTAGCATCATGTCTAGGAGTTCATCAAGTATGATATTCCATAACAGGGGACCACACGCGGAGCCCTGAATACAGCCCTTCGACATCGTCTTCGTGGCCCGTCTCCCGGCATGGTCTAAAATAATTTCACGATTGCGAACATAGTCTTGGATTAGTCCAAAGATGTTGGTGGGACAGCCAATGTGTCGCAACCGTTGAAAAAGCGCCGGCCACCAAGCATTGTCAAAGGCGGCTTTGATATCTAAATGAGAGATGGAATACTGAAGTGTTTGTTGTCTTTCGCTTGTTTAATAATATTTAAGGCTTGATGGCTTCACATGTATTAGTTTGTTCTCTGAAGCCAAACTGGTGTTTGTTCATTCTATTTTGCTTTTGGGCCCAGTATGTCACTCTCCTAATGAACAGCTTCTCCAGCAGCTTGCCAAATACAGGCAGAAATCCTATAGGTCGGAACGATTCCAGGGCTGTGTAATCAGACTTTCCAGGCTTGGGGATGATCTTAACGTAAGCTATCTTCCACTGGTCGGGGAAGTGCTGAAGTGTGAGGCATCTGTTGAGTATGTCTGTCAGTAGTTTCAGGTAGTCTTTAGCGAATTGAAAGCAGATGTCAGAAGTCAGATTGTCCAGTCTCGGTGCCTTGTTGGGGTTCATGTATTTAAAACACTCCAGCACTTCCTCCCCAGTGAAGGGAGGGTCATCGTGAGAATGTGGAGAGTCAGTCAGTTGGGATCGAAGTAGGTGATGTCGAGGTTCAGTGTCAGTTTGGTCGTCGGGGTAAAAATGATTGAGGAGGGCTCTAGCGGTTTCTTCACTACTTGTGGTGTATCTGTTGCCTATTTTAAGAGTGACTGGTGGTCGTCGGGGTGCAGTAGTTCGTAATAGTCTGTTGGTTTAACCAAACATTTTCCTTAGTCTGTAAGTCACAAAATTGACGAAAATGTTTGGTCGACTCATTCCGCAACGTCTGAGCGTAGGCCGCTTTCTTAGCAGCTTGTGCCTGAATTAAATCGTCAAGAGGTAAGGTGTGATGTTTGGCGACATGAAGTTGGTGATGGATGTCAATCAATTCTCGCTTCATGAGCTCCCGCTCCTCCGTCCACCAGGGGCCTTTCTGTTTATGTTTTTTACCATAAGTGTAAATGCTATCACGACAGGCACAGTGTATAATGCTGGTGACGTCTTCAATGACCCGGTCTAATTCTTCTATGCTTAGTGTGGGTATGTCTCTGTCAAGAATGTCTGAAAGTGTCATGTGAGTGTGAAGTAAGTCCTTGAAAACTGGCCAACAGGCCTTGTTGGTTCTGTATAAAAAGGTAGAAGTATTACTAGCATGTTCAGTTGTGGATGAAATAAAATTAATATTGAATTCGATAGCGTTATGTTGCGAGCTTGGGCAAATGTCCAAGTTAACTCGCCAGTCAGATAAATGATCATAAATTTGTCCAGAGGCTAATGTGAGATCTATTATAGAAGAGCGATTTCGCCCGTGGGTGACCGTTTCGAAAGTAGGAGTTTTCCCTGTATTACAAACATACATATCATTACAATATATTAGGTCAACTATGTCGCTGCTTCGAGAGTTGGATTTGTCACTTCCCCATATTGGGTGCCACCCATTGAAATCGCCCCAACCACCTTGAGAGAGTTACCGGTTGCTTTAAGGAAAGCATCCAAGCGATTGAGGGTGTTCAGCTTGTCATCATCAGGTTCTACGTATACTGATGCAAAATATATGTTGCGGTTACCCGAAGACAATCGAACAACGCTAAGGTTTGGCGATGAAAATTGAGAGAGTCCTATTAGGGACCCACGTCCGGGTTATGCCAGAATGCAGGCCTTAACCCTAGTGTTGGATGGAAACTGAAAAATCTCTAGCCCGTATATTGATTTCAGCCCCATACCAGATCCTACATATGGCTCAGATATAAGACCAATATCATAATTGCTATTTGTGAAAGAGAGGATTAATTCATGTAAACTGTTTCGCGATTTATCAATGTTACACTGTAAAATCTTTAAATTATTGAATGGATCCATAGTCGATCCTGTTCATAATCCTCTCTTTCACGGCCCTCAGTCGCGAGCAGGTGTGTGAATTAGCGGTGTGTTTAGTGTCGGTGTTTGCGTTAAACCTAGTATTATGAGATGTGCAATTGAAGCATTTTTTAGCGTTGTGTAAATTGTTTGTAACAGAGCAATCGCTCACTAGCTAGGCTAGTGCTGGCGCAGTGAGAACAGGGGCTTTCATTTGATGTGCACTTTGACCTCATATGACCAAATTGCAAACAGTTGTGGCACTGAATGAATGGTGAAAAGCTACCAACATATACGCGCTGGTAGTCGACACTAACTCTACTTAACTCGATCATCTTCCGGTATAATTTAGCTTCTGTTAAAAATACTGCATTGTACAAAATTTTATTATGATTTTCACGTTTAAATCTTAATTTAAAATTTCACCTTCACGAGATTCAATTAACTCCGTAAGTTCCTAGTTTTGGCTGCTGATGATCTTAGTAAGTTCCTCCGCTGGAACATCCTTGGAGATGCCCTTCAGTATAACCATCGGCTTAAGGCTACGCACTGGTTCAGCTTTGAGCTCACTTTTATTTTTCAGTCGCGATAGAGTGTCATCACAGTGTATTTGATTATCAAACTCAATGCGAATCTTATTATTTGACACAGGTTGTATACGAGAAGGTGCATAATTAGATTCTCTATATTAATGTTACCCGGTGTATCGATTTGCGCGGGACGTCCCGATTTTCAGGGGGTGACACGTCCCAATTCACCCTTGATCGGGACGCCAAATATCCCGATTTTTTGATCTGCAGCAAAAACGAATACATGTGTAAGCTGTTACTGTGGTTGTCACTACATTTAAATATTTTAGCTTTGACATTTCATATTTTTTCACCAAACTCGCACTAAATAGTCAACATCAAAGTTTTAAACTTTACGCGTATTGTGTTGATTAGATACCATTCATGCTGTTTCTTTTTTTTCTCTCGCCAAGTGACGTCGCCCGCCCCGCCACGCTATTGTTGCGCGCCACTATTAATGGTTTATACATGGCAACACTAGTTACCACTAGCGCCCTCTAGTATCGAGTAGCAGAACTAGGAAGATCCTTCTAGAAATTTCGGGACCGATATGTACTCGAACATTCTAGATGTTTCTACAGTAGAAGGTTCTGGAAACTATCTGAGGCCCTATATAAGGCCGGTATAGACCGCGACCGAGGCAGTATTGAATTGGCGATACAAGCGAGGACTTCGAAGCGATACAACTACGAACTTAAGCGATCTGTAGTAAAATTGTATTTTGTTATTAGTGTGGTTAAAGTTGTAATTAGTGTTGTATAATTAAAGTGTCAATTTTGGTAATTCAATCGGCAGTTTTTAATTGTCTCGAACCCCAAGCTCGTAACAATTGGTGTCAAGTGGGATCAGATCATGCCGATTTTACCAAAGGACGACACGGAGGTATCCGTGCCCGAAGTCAACGCCAGCAAGAGACGGACCAGAGACGATTTGGTAATGCAACGCCGCAAACGTCAGGGCCAGCTGCCGACCACGGAGGCCAGCCGTCAGCAGCTCCTGCATCTGCAGCACCTGACTTAGGTGCTCTGATGATGATGCTGCAGGAGCAGGCTCGCTGACAGGAGGAACAGGCCCGCCGACAGGAGGAACAGGCCCGCCGACAGGAGGAACAGGCCCGCCGACAGGAGGAACAGGCCCGTCGGTTGGAAGAGCAGCTGCAGCGTGGACGGGAGGAACAGGCCGCCAACAGGAAGAGCAGATGCTCCTCGCGAAGGACCTTCACGCTACCTTCGGGAAAGAGATAAGGAGGTGAAGGAAAGGGTTGCTCAACATGACAACCGCCTGTCGGAAGCTGAAACCCAGATCGACCAAGTGAACAATCGGGTTGACAACGTGATTGCTGACGTGAAGAAAACGCTGGACGACCTCAAACTTGGGGATGGAGTTACAGCCCCCGTGGTAGCTACAATACCTTCGCTACGTGGATTCAAAGTGCCGCCGTTCGACGGGACTTCTTCCTGGTCGGCGTACAGAATCCAGTTCGAGGCTGTCATGAAGGCGAACGGCTGGAATAAAAGTCAGGCCATGACTGCTCTCACCCTAGGCTTGCGCGACCAGGCCTTAACTGTTCTGGAAGCTCTCGGTAAGGAAGTGACTTACGAGCAGCTCCTTGAGGCGTTGGAGGCGAGATATGGCGACGCTCACCTGGAACACGTCTTTCGTGCGCAGCTCAAAGATCGCGTGCAACGCAGCAACGAAAACCTGCAGCAGTGGGCCCTTGAGGTGGAAAAGCTGGTTCGAAAAGCATACCAGTCTGTACCTGCGCTCATTGTAGGGAATCTGGTGCAGACATTCATCGACGGCATCCGCGACCTTGAAGTCAGAGCTGCTGTGAGGCTCGGGCACCACGAGACGCTTAAGGACGCGTTAGCCCATGCACTGGAGGTGGAAGCCGTACGGCAGGATCATCGATCCCATCGCGTCAGGGAGGTTGCAGCAGCTGCAGTTCGCGACTGCAATAAAGGATACAGCCCTAGGTGCTACGGCTGTGGGGAAAGGGGCCATCTTCGATCCAGCTGCCCTAAGCGAACTGTAGAAAGGGGAGGTGATCGATCTCGAGAGGGTAGTGCGGCTAACAGCACCGCCCAGCAGCAGCAGGGAAACGAGTAAAAGCCAGAACTGTGGGGCGGGTGCTGGCTGATGTTAAAAGAGCCCCAAGGATTTCGATCTCACAAACCCATGATGGGAACAGCCTAATCATCAAAGGCGAGGTCAACGGAACGCCGTGTAAACTGACCATAGACACTGGAGCCTCTCGCACGGTTGTCAGTTCCCAACTTATAAGTCAGTTCCTTGGGGACTCCGCATACAACCGAGAGCGCATTAATTTGGTAACAGCCACCGGTCAGCGCATACCCGTCCGTGGAGAGAAGGAGATGGAGTTGAAGCTAGGCAACATGATCTACCTGCATAATGTCATCGTGGCTGATATAATGGACGACTGCATCCTGGGCCTAGACTTCATGAGGAAGAATTGTTGTGAGATCGATGTTAAGCAAGGTGTTTTGAAATGTGGACATGAGGAACTTTTCGTGGAAGGGGCGATACCGGGGAATGTGTACAGCCTTAAGAAGATTGTTCTGCCGCCGAGATCGGAAACGATTGTGCCGGTTAGTCTTCCTCGGAATCCTGGGCAAGCTCATCGTTGTGTACTCGTGGAAAGGGTGGACAATGACCTTCCGTGGAAAGTGGCTCGAACCTTGGTCAGAACCACCGACATCTCAAGAGTACGTGTGCTGAACCTTTGTGATCAGGAACAGATTATGGAAAAAGGCACACTGGTTGGTACTTGTGAGGAAGTGATTGGTTGCGTAGGTGCCAATATCCATCGTCTGGGACCCCAGCAAGGATGCACAAACGAGGGTGACCACACTTTTAGAAGACTGTCGCAGCGTTCTCTCCCGAATGAAGTGGTCAAGGCGAAGAAGTTGTTACTCAAGTACGCCGATGTTTTCTCGTCAAACGATGCTGACATAGGAAAGACTGGCAGTTCAACACAAAATAAACACAGGAGAAGAATTGCCTATCCGTCAGCGCCCAAGAAGATTGCCGGTAGCACGTGAAAAAAGTGGAAACCATGATTGAGGAATGGTGAAGGATGGTGTTATTGAACCTTCATCTAGTCCATGGTGTTCACCTGTGGTGCTGGTAAGAAGAAGGATGGCAGCATGCGGTTTGTGTTGACTACCGCCGTCTGAACGACGTTACAAAGAAGGACAGCTATCCTTGCCAGAATTGATGACACGCTGGACATGCTTACAGGCGTAAAGTGGTTTAGCACACTGGACCTGAAAAGTGGCTACTGGCAGGTTGAAATTGACCCTAAGGACAAGGAAAACTGCATTCTCGACAGGAAAGGGTCTGTGGCAATTTAAAGTTATGCCGTTTGGATTGTGCAATGCTCCAGCAACGTTTGAAAGGTTGATGGAGCTTGTACTTCGAGTTAATTAGCGATGCCTGTCTGGTCTACTTGGATGACATCATCATCGTAGGCCGTACGTTTGAGAACACCTTCAAAACCTGGAACGCGTGCTCATGAAGATTCAGAGTGCCAACCTCAAGTTGAGTCCGAAGAAATGTTCACTATTCAAACGGCAAGTTAGCTTTTGGGTATGTAGTGTCGGAAGAAGGTATCCGCACGGATCCGGAGAAAATTGCCGCTGTCAAGGATTGGCCGGTCCCAAAGACAAGACGCAGGTTAGAGCATTTTGGGATTGTGCTCCTATTATCGGCGATTTGTGAAGAACTTTGCAGATATAGCCAAACCTCTGCACAAGCTAACCGAGGAGGCGACATTTCTGCTGGGATGAAAGTTGCGATATCGCATTCCAGGAGCTCAAGGACCGTCTGTGCAAAACACCTATTTTAGGGTACCCTGATGCGGGCAAGGAATTTATAGTTGACACAGACGCAAGTGATATAGGACTTGGCGGTGTGTTGTCTCAAAGAATGGTGATCAAGAGGTTGTGATAGCATACTTCAGCAAGTCGTTGTCAAAGCCGGAAAGGAACTATTGTGTCACAAGGCGAGAATTGCTTGCTGTGGTAAAGTTGTTGCAGCATTTTAGCAAATATCTTCTGGGGCGGAAATTTCACTTACAAACTGACCATGCTGCACTGAAATGGCTATTGCAGTTCAAAATCCAGAAGGACAAGTTGCGAGATGGATTGAACTACTGCAGGAATACGACTTTGTGATCGAACATCGCAGCGGGAAATCTCATGGCAATGCAGATGCATTGTCAAGAAGACCTTGCCCTGAAGATTGCAAGCATTGTACTAGGCAGAGGGTAAGGAAGTGGTATCTGTGAGGATGCTCAGGACAGACCAGCTCAGCAATGAGTGGAAGGACAGCCTACAACATGCACAGCAGGAAGATTCAGACATCAAGCCGATTCTGGAATGGATGAGGCCAGTGCTCCTAAGCCGAAGTGGAGCGACGTCTCAGCGATGAGTTCGACCACGAAAAGCTATTGGGCCCAATGGGACAGCTTGCTGATTCAGGATGGAGTCCTGTGCCGTAAATGGGAAAATGGCCGGGGAGACAGTTGTCATTTGCAAATGGTTGTCCCTAAAGCTAAAGTACCGGATGTTCTACAGCTGTACCATAATGGTTGTTCAGGAGGTCACCTGGGAGTTAAACGAACTCTACTGAAGATCCGAGAACGGTTTTACTGGGTCCACTGTCGTAACGATGTCGAGGACTGGTGTCGCAAATGTACAAGTTGTGCGGCTGTAAAGGACCTCAAACTCGTAGTAGAGGTGCATTGAAATTGTACAATGTTGGTGCACCATGGAGAGGATAGCCGTTGACGTTGCAGGGCCGTTTCCGGAAAGTGAAAGTGGTAACAAGTATTTCATGGTTGTGATGGATTACTTCACTAAGTGGCCAGAAGTCTTCGCCATTCCAAATCAAGAAGCTTCAACAGTTGCAGATAAACTAGTTCATGAAGTCTTCTGTCGTTTTGGAGTACCTTTAAGATTCACAGCGATCAAGGAAGGAATTTTGAGTCTCAAATATTCCAGGAAACTTGCCGAGTTATGGGTACTCATAAAACAAGAACAACTTCTTACCACCCACAATCTGATGGAATGGTAGAACGATTTAATCAGACATTGGAGAGGTACCTAGCAAAGTTGTGGAAAAACAGCAACGAGACTGGGACAGGCACATACAACCGTTTTGTTGTCATATCGAAGCGCTGTTCACGAAAGTACATCAGTGACACCAGCTTTAGCAAATTTTGGGAAAATTACGGCTGCCTGCAGACCTGATCACCGGAATACCACCTGATGCCCCACGCAGTATAACCGATTATGCAAATGACTTGCGGGACAAAATGAATGACATTTATGAGCACGTCAGACAGTCGGGCCAGCAACGTCTGAGAAGATGAAAACACGGTATGACCGCAAAATGAACAACAAAGGGTTTGACGAAGGTTCACTGGTGTGGTTACACAATCCAGTTCGCAGCAAAGAAATCTCCTAAGCTTCAAGCTAAATGGGACGGACCGTACCGGATTGTGACAAGGATCAATGACGTAACCTACCGGATACAGAAAGGTGCAAGAGGTACTCTAAGATCGTCCATGTGGATCGACTGGCGCGTTATTATGGGGCCAATAATGCTCGGGACGAGCATGTCTTAGGAGGGCAGTGTTGCGCGCCACTATTAATGGTTTATACATGGCAACACTAGTTACCACTAGCGCCCTCTGGTATCAGTAGCAGAACTAGGAAGATCCTTCTAGAAATTTCGGGACCGATATGTACTCGAACATTCTAGATGTTTCTACAGTAGAAGGTTCTGGAAACTATCTGAGGCCCTATATAAGGCCGGTATAGACCGCGACCGAGGCAGTATTGAATTGGCGATACAAGCGAGGACTTCGAAGCGATACAACTACGAACTTAAGCGATCTGTAGTAAAATTGTATTTTGTTATTAGTGTGGTTAAAGTTGTAATTAGTGTTGTATAATTAAAGTGTCAATTTTGGTAATTCAATCGGCAGTTTTTAATTGTCTCGAACCCCAAGCTCGTAACACTATGTATCGACGTCGTCAATTCGATCATTATTTATTATTTAATTATTTTACTAGTAATTAGTACAGTATCTAACTTACATGCTGCGGTTTGGATAAGAACATTTAGTAAAATGCAAAAGTCTTGTGAGTTAGTTCCACTAGTCAATTTCTTCATGCGGTTGTAAGTACTGTTGTTTTCAATAAGTAAATGACCAGTGCCTAGATAAAATTCTTGCATCGCACGCATAATGTGATTTTATCTGGGGATTTGAGATTATAATTTGATTATGAATAAATGTGTACCTTTTTATTTTATGATGCCGTTTTTGAGGGTTTTTTGAAGTGCATGTGTTGTGAGTTCATAAGATTTATTACTTTTTTTCAGAATAACATTAAAATGAGTCATTCAGAACGATAACTAATAGTTCAACAAGTTCTGATTTGCCGAAAAAGTAAAACGCACATAGACGAATATGCAGTTTTTCCGATGTTCGGACGATAAATTATTCGTTCATCAGCTCGGTCCCAAAAAATAATTATAAAGCACATTGCACATTGTGTCAAAAAGACTTGTATAACTCATGGCGGCCACAATGCGGCGATTATTTTACCTTCCGTCCGGATATTAGACCCACTGGAACACTGGAACCTGGTAACACTAATATATCGAATGGTATAGGGAAAGGCGCTAGCATTCGTACCTTGAAAATTTGCAGGTGTAGTCAATCAACGCCGTACTGAAAATCACCGGTGCTGGCAGTCATTTTATTTAATATATTGTTAAGATAAATGTTGCAATAAACATAAAATAGAAGATAATTTTTATTTACAAATTATTACATAGTATATTATATAACTATAATGTTATAATTTGTATTCAAATGTAACTAAAACTTATATGCAATGTGATTTATTTATAAAGAAATTTAATTTTTTTATCGATAGTTAATCAATAATATTTCCTTCTTAGTCAACCCTAAGTGGCGAGTAATAAATAATATGACGTAAAAATTGGTTTTATTTCTCGTACTCCTTTCTGTTACAGCCACTTGTTTAGCTCAGACTACATGACTTCCCTTTCCATAGGATATCTTAATCTTTGCCAGCCTGTTCAAGTTCACAGCTAAACAGAGAAGACGGAAAGAGAAAGAAACTCTAATATCCTCCAGACCTCCTTACTTATTTTCCTCTGTCATCTCTTACAACACACATGGTTTTAAGCCATCGCTACACGACTACATCTCGAATATTCATATGCCTGCTAATTAAAGTGGCACGTTTTAAAATCTAACCAACTCCCAACTGATCCCTGGAGCCGTATTGAATCAAGGTTAGTCACGGTCAATAAAATTTTAAAACGACCTAAGCTGATACTAGTTTAATAAACTTATTTTTACTCTGCTATTTCAATTTCATTTCTATAAAGACAAATTGTGCCGTTTGAAATATGTTGCTCTATGTTGACAGTATATTTCCATAGTAGCCATAGCGTTATTTTCCGATACCAAAGTGTCTGTCATTTTTTGCGGGAGGAAATCTGCACTTCGCACACTTTCTCAGACTCGCACACAAAAACAATCGTCTGTCACTACGAAACTCAGACATAACAATTAAAATAATACTTTAACAATTTCACACACACATAGATATATTCTGTGTCATAACAGTGTAGTGAAGTGACGCAACTACTGTCAATGTCGATGAAAAGGTGGATATTATAATAAACTTTATTTATTAATACTATTAATTACCTATCATTTAACAAATAAACTTAATGTTTATATAATTTTAAAAACCAGTGATAGTTTTATCGATCACTGGTTTTTAAAATGGATTACTTTTGTATATACATAACGAATACACTTTTGTGGGTTCGCTTTTTTCATTAAGAAAGAAATTCTTGTATCAGTATAGAAGAGTTAAAGCAAAACATCGCAGTTGTGGTGAATACTTAGCTCGTGAGAGCTTCCCACTTTTACTTTTTTTCTTAAGTTGACGCTTAATAAGTTATGTTTCTTCAACGCCAATTTTTTCAAAAACCATCCGTTCTTTTTTATCTATCAAAGATTTTTCATCCAGATACTGAAGAATGTTCTTCAACCCAGCAACAGTTTTCTTTACAAAAAGAGATTTGGCTTGGAGCCTTTTAATATTTTTTTCTGATAATATAGGTGTTGCTGCGTTTTTCGTTTTCTTGGTGTAAGTGCAATGGTGGGTATCGAATTATAATTTTCAGATGTTTCCTTTGACTGAGTCTGAAAAATAAATAGGCTATATTATGCTGTTATCATCTTCTATGCAGCTTACTCAATCTCAATAATAAAGTAGTACAAATTACTATTTGATAAATGTTGTACATACACATGTCAACGAATCAGGAAGAGAGGCACTAATGGCATCGTAAGTTGATAGTCTGTCTGTCAGATGTGATCTGGTAGAGTAAATGATAATTGATGGCTCTGGAAAATTAGATTTAACATTGTACATTTTTTGAAGTGGAGAAATCTGAGCTTCATCTCACAACTATGACTAACTATATTATAATAAAACTCATAATATATATTAAATAAATCAGAAAACATAATTTTTTTAAATGACTATATGCACAAGAGATATGGCTGAATAGACCATATTTGCCATTTGCCATTTTTATAGATAACTATTTACAAACTGGTATATCAAAATTATCGCTCAGTGACAGCAACAACTCGGATACAGACTCGGATCAGTCGCTTGACCGAACCGCATATTGTATGAGGGCGAGCGGCCTGATTGTAAACAAATCTGAAACAACACGGCCGTTACTATGGCAACTGTGGACTGTTATTATTGTAATTATTAAGATTAAAAAGAAAAGAAAGAAATAGTACTAATATTATCAACTTCCCTGTCCCAGTACAACGTATTTGTATACCGCCTCAAATTCAAAATTGTATTTTTCAAAAAATAATAATATTATGTTTAAAATATAAGAATATATTGTTATAAATAGATAATTATATATATTTCCCAAAGAGATTTAAATATATAGGTATACTACTTAAATGTCTTTGATATTTCCCCTTTTTTTAGTTTTTTGTTCTTTGCTCATATAAGACTCATGAATGTAGTGTAGTAGTTATCACAGAACACAATTATTACTCTCTACCGAGAGAAGAACGCCAACTTCATATTAAAAAAGCAAACACGTGTTTATGAATGTACACTAAAAGCGCCACGGTGGACGCCCATATAAAATTTTTTTAGCGGAAATTTCAAACTTTTTATTCTGTAACTTTTAAACTTTTTGTTTATTTAAGGCAAATTTGAGTAATTTTAGCTCGAGCCTCAAAAACCTATTGTGGGTGAATTCCCATACATTTGAGAGGTTGCACCAAAATTACTCGAATTTATTTTAGTGTGTGGGATAAAATAAAACTAAAAATAGGTATAGTTATGTAATTTTATTTTTTGGAAGAGATTGTTTTATACACTACATATTATTATTGATGTTTTTTATTGCTGTTGCAGATAATATTTCCACGCGTAATATTGATTTATAACATATGTTATCGTGAGAGTTATTCTTCACAGAACATTAACGTAAATTTAAATCAGCATAATTCTCATGGTGAAAACTTAACTCAGCCCAAATACATCATCTGAAAGAGATAAAATTCGAGTTAATATAGTAATAATCCCTACAAAAATAACGATCAATAAATTCAAAAGGCTTAAAGACTTACCACAATATTGTCAACAGTTTTTCTTCTTCTATTGTAGGAAACCTGCAGAAAGTGATCACATGATTTTGTGCTTTTTGATTGCACAACTCTTAATTTACTTTCGATTCTGATCACACATCGTACATAAATTTTTTAAATAATAAATTAATTCATAGTCAATATCTCACAAAAAATCTTTACACACACAATCGCGAAGAAATGCCTACAAACGAAAATGAAGTATTCTGAACCGATAATCACTGAATTTAAGCGAACAATTAAAATCTAAACCTATTAATTAACTTTGAATCAATTTCAGAAAATATTTTCAATGTGAAAGACGTTGACAAACAAATGTCTTTTTTTCTTTTTTTAATTCATGGCTTCTTTAGATAAAATTCTGCTTATATTCAATAATTCAATTTTAATCAATTAATAGGTGAATTAATTGTGCAAATCTCAGAGTAATATGTATGTAATTATACTCTAATGAGCAACCAAAAAAAAGTTATACACAGAATTAACATTTTCAGTTTCTTCCGATATAATATGTATTTTTGTATCTAATTTTTAAAATAGCAATTTGAAACAACGCGAAAGAAAGAAACAGCGATATCTTTTTCTCGTTTTAATTTTATACACCCAATCCACACATAGATAAAATTATGATTGTGTGCAAGTTTCTCGGATTTCATACAGAGTTGCATCACCCTGGTAGTTATTATCGTCTACGTCCAATGAGTCATATATGAACATTTAAAAAAAAATTTTTTTTTGTTTTATTTTTACAATCTGTGGGTGTCACTAAAAATTTACAATCTGTTTGAGCGATTTAGCGAGTATTTTGCGAAAAGTATCTTAGTGATTGGAACTTCGAAATACCATTTTCTCTTCACAATGACTCGTAGAAAACATACGGCAGAAGATATACAACGTTACTTGGAAGATTCGGATGTAGAAGATTTTAGTAGTGGTTAATGATGTTATCCAAAACTTTATTGTGAGGAGTGACCCAAATGTAAGTGAGCCCTTTCTTACGCAGTCGCCTGGCACTTCGGCTCTGGATTTAGAAAATGTTTCGCGTAATCTTTCATCTCATTCAGAGTGCACTTCATCAGATTTAGAGACGGAGTGGAATAATGATGTTTTGCATGTAGATAGAGAAGTTTTTACGGGTAATAGAGGAATGCGAAATATGGAAGCTACTACACAAGATGGTACGGTAAATCTTATAAAAATTTACGAAAACTTCCTGAGATACGAATTCATAGACGAAATGGTAATACACACAAATAATTACGCAGACTTGTTAAAAACATCACGAACTGCAGTGCACAGTCAAATGAATAGATGGAAGGATGTGATTAGAGCCGAAATGAAAATAAGAGCGGGCAAACGAGCAAGCGGCTCACCTAATGGTAAGTGACTACCGCCGCCCATGAACAACCGCAACACCAGGGGAATTGCAGGTGCGTTGCCGGCCTTTTAGAAAGGTGTAATGTACATTGGTATCAATCCAAGGCCGTCTATTGAGCACTATTAGAAATTGGATATTATATATTATGATCCCCTAATGCACCGAATAAATATGTCTTACAACAGGTTTACTTCGATTCTAAGATATTGGCACTTTACTGAAATACAGTTGGGAGTTATTGACAGACAAGAACCCACAAAATTGATCCCCTGGTAAAATAATTAGTAGACAATTTTGGCAGAATTTATACACCTTCAGATGTGGTTGTCATTGATGAATCTATAGTAAAATTTCATGGTAAATTGATAATAAAAACATACAACCCCTCAAAAACGGATCGCTATGGAATGAAAATTTATAAAGCCTGTACTGTCAATAGTTATACATGGTCGTATCAGATTTACGCGGGAGTATCAAGTCAATTAGAAGGTCTGGATAAACCCGGCTCTACTGTAGTCAAACTGACCGAACCTCTTTTAGATAAAGGTCGCATAATAATTATAGCGGACAATTATTACACTAGTGTTCCATTCGCCCAATACCTAAAAAATGGGCGAACTGATTTGTCTGGGACATTACGAAAAAACAAAAGGAACTTGCCAAGTGAAGTTGTGACAGCAAAACTGCGTAGAGGGAATTACAATGCCAGACAGAAAGACTACAATTTGACTGTAATGAAGTGGCGCGATAAGCGCGATGTTTTGATGTCCACATGTCATGGAGATTCCATGTCAAAAGTTGCTACGAGAAGGAGAGATATGATGAAACCCGACGCCATTAGATTATAATTATGCAAAGAAAGGAATTGACATTGCTGATCAACTTTCGTCATTCCACAGTCTACTGCGTAAAAGCTTGACGTGTTACAAAAAAAATCGCCATTGATATTTTATTTAGCGTCGCCGTTATCAATTCCAGGTGCATCTACAATGAGAATTTAAGCTCTCTGTTTTACAAGTACAGGAACAGTTGGTAAGATATTTTCTTGGACCAGCGGCATCGACAAAGGAAGTACACTGCCCTGCAAAACTTTCCATGTCATCAATCAACAGTTCTCTAGCACGTAGTATTTCGTCACAGCATCAACTGGAAGAGCTACCGCGACGTCAAAACAAATTGGTTCGAAAGCTGTGTCATATAAGGGCTTATACCACTTATACTTTGGCACAGGAGAACTCCTGCCAGTGCCGGATTAAGCAGTTATACATTGCTACTCTTGCTTACCACGTAGCAAGAGTAGCAATTTACTACGAGTCCCGCGCAAAAGGGGGCCCCGCGTGAAACTTATTACGACAGCCATAGTGCACCCGATCCCTAAAAAAGGTGACCGCTCGGACCCGTCCAACAGGACTATCGCTTTCACCTCTTCGTTCTCCAAAATAATGAAATTATTAACTGCCAGCTTATGCGGTACCTTGAAGAGCATCAGCTGATTAGTAACCGTCAATACGGTTTCCGTCGAGATCGCTCAGCTGGTGATCTTCTTGTCTACCTGACTCACCGATGGGCGGAGGCAGTTGAGACCAAGTCGAGTCTGCGTCTGCTGCGTCCTATCGCCTACCCTGTTCCTTTTGCATATCAATGATATTTTGCATACTAGTAACATTAATTATTACGCAGACTACAAGTACTGGCGATGCTTTATACACCGACCGTGCTTATATTTCTAGGGAACACGTAGTCGAGTGCCGAAACAAACTTATATCTGAAGTCGAGTCTTTGTTGAACAAATTTTCGATTTGGGGGCGACTAAATCTAGTCCAGTTTAACCACCAAAGACAGGTTTGCGCGTATACCGCAAAAAATCCTTTTGTTATATCTCCTCAATTTCAGGGCACTCCCCTCGTTGACTCAGCTAGCATCGGAATCCTTGGCATCGACATTTCGAGAGATGTACAGTTACGTAGTCACTTAGAAGCAGGGCTCGAACCGGTTTAAAAAGAGCGGTTAATTTCGATTAATTACCGGTAAATATATCGCTCCTTCAATAACCGGTTTTTAAATAACCTAAACGGTAAAGGTTACCGGTTACTTACCGGTTTTGACACCCAAATTAACCGGTTAATTCCGTAAAACGTAAAAGTAATTATGAATGGGATAGGTAGATTCATGTTGTGAGGTGCTTATGCCGTGTCGCCGCATGCGGGCATACTTATGGTCAATTATCTGCCTTTAAGCGACACGCTCTTTCACTCGCGATCAGAGTGTCTAGTGGGAGTTTGGCATTTACGAAAAACGTGAAAGTATTAGAGAAGTATTCGCGCAAAAAAGAGCCCGGTGGAAAGGCAGTTATTGTGTTTGGTTTATTCGTTAAGACTGGACTTTTCTCATACGAAGAAAATAATTTATTTTTGTGTATCGGTTGTTTATTTATGATGTTTTATTTATGATGGGGAGAAAAAAAGTAAATAGAATTAGTTCCATGTTTACGTTTTAACAGTGGTAGAGCCACGCGGTAGCTTTTGATGTCGCACGGATGGACCGGCCCGAACCAGGGTGATACCACGACCTCGCAGAATACCATGAATGGTAGCGGAATCAAACAAAAACTACCCTAGGAGGGTACCAACAACCCTGGTGACGGAGAATCCCTCGCTGAGCATCCACGCCCAAGCTGCCCTACTCTTCCTGAGTGTGGGTGCTTAGGCTGCCCCGCGTATACGGGGAGACGAAGGGAGGAGGAGGGGGGACGAAGCCGACCTTTCTCTTTTTAAACGAGACTCAGGTGTCCTTAAGTGTCGCTAAAAGGCTGATACATCATATCTCTCATAGACCTACCCGGGGTACAAATTAGAACACTCCTTTGGGTCCCGGGCAGGAGAGTTTGCGAATGCGTCAGAAAAGACATCTGTTTTCAACTCCTCGGCAGTCTTGAAGGTACGGACCTGTCCATCCTATGGCTGCGCGTAGACAGCGACGACCATATAGGTGCCTCTATAGGTCCCATAGCGGTAATGCCGAAACAGACCGACTCATTGAACACGTCCAAATGGCTACAGATTCTTTGCTACAGCAGAGATCGTTATCCTTGGCAATTTTAACGCCCACCATGTCGAATGGCTCGGTTCACATTTAACAGTTCATGCGAGGAGATCTGTTTATGACTTTGCCTTGGCATATGGTTTTACACAGCTGGTTACTTTGCCTACTCGGATTCCAGATGTGGAGGATTATGCACCTTCCCTATTGGACCTTCTGCTGACCTCTCATCCGGATGGATATCAGGTTTCTGAAGACGCCCCTCTTGACTCCTAGGACCATTGTCTTGTCCGGAGTGTTTTGCCACTCACGCTCCCCTTGCAGTTGTGTTCTGCAGACTGCCGCCGTGTTTGGCATTACAGGTCGGCGGATTGGGACGAAATGCGGTCTTTCTTTACATCCTACCCTTGGGTGCGGGTTTGCTTCTCGCTGGACACTCCCAGGGTTGTTGCTGATTCTGTTGCTGATGTGGTATTTCAGGATATGGAACTTTTTATTCCAACTTCTGTGGTGCCCATCGGAGGCAGATCTCAGTAAAATAGCATCACAATATAAGCAGGAGTGCTACCGGGCATAGACTGACGCATCAACATCTCGGGATGTAAACACCAGCGCTCTTAAAAAGAAGAATAATTCCGCCTCCAGGTCCTTCAAAAAGGTCATTGCCAAGGCAAGGTCAGAGTACATCGGCAGAATTGGCGAGAAGCTAGTTCACCTTCCTTCGGGAACCCTTGCATTCTGGTCTCTTGCCAAGGCTGTCTAACGGAATTTCTGTCAGCCATCTCTTCCATTTCCATTTGCCGTGTGGCAGCGGCTTTAGAATCCTGCCACCCCCTCTCTTCCCGTGGGTGTCGTACGAGGCGACTAAGGGAGAAAGACCAAAGTAAAAAAAAAAAAAAACAAGCTTTGGCATCCGACAGATGGCGGAATAACCATCTCAATTCTTATGTCAGGCCAAAAATATCCAGATCTGTGATGGGCTGCAGCGTTACAGGTGCGACGTGTCTGATACTGCGATCGCCAACCCGCTTGCCCAGCGTGGCGATTAAGGACAAAACCTCCCAATGGTAAGCACCAAAAAAACACGGCCCCCAGTTCCCGGCCGTCCCTATGTACCTGACCGTGGTGGCGGTCATGGCAACTGTGGGACAGGGGGTGCTAAGAATCCCCGGGAGAGGGCAGGATACCACCACAAACTGGACCTGGCGACGTACAATGGACGAACTCTGCGGCACGATGAGAACATTGCAGAATTAGAAGTAGAGTTGAAAAATGTAAGGTGGCATGTTCTGGGATTGAGTGAAGTTCGAAGAGAGGGAGAGGACACACTAATCCTAGAATCAGGCCACCTACTCTACTATCACGAGGGACATGATCTTTCCCAGGGTTTCTGTTTCCTGTCATTTACTAACAGTAATTATTAATAACTCCCATTTAACTAGATACTCAACAGTATAAATCACATTGATATTTACGATCTTGTATTGAATTATAAAAGAGAATGATTAAAAGTGCAACCAAGTTTTCTCACGCCTCAAGACCATCGCTTTGGAATTTTTTACAACCTTTCATACTTTACGAATATAGAATTAAATCTATTTAAATAAATGAAATTGAAGTATCTGTTTGTAATGTCAAAATAACAGATTTTTACCAAATACATATTTTGAAAGTTAGGTGCGTTGCCGGCCTTTTAGAAAGGAGTAAACTTTTTTCTTGAAGGTCCCTAAGTCGTATCGGTCCGGAAAAATCGCCGGTGGTAAACGATTCCACAGAGAAGTTGAGCAAGGAATTATTTAAGGAATTATTAGTTTTATACGTGGTAGAGCCATGCTGCAGCTATATTAATAGTATAGCTGTAGCACGAATGGGCCGGCTCGACCGGAGAAGGACCACGCTCTCACAGAATATTAGCGTAAAATAGCAGCTTAACACTGGTGTGTTTCGTATGGTGAGCTTAGAGAAGCGAAGACCCTTTTTACTGGAAGAGAGGCATTCCATCTTAGTCCTCACGGGTGACAACGTATCTGCATTTTGATTCGCATACGAGGATATGTGTAGATATCTAAGGACCACAGCAACCACTTACCATCAGGTGGACTGTGTGCTTGTTTGTCACCCTATCCTATAAAAAATTAGGAAGAAAACTCCTAGTAAAACGCAGAGTGGTGGACCGTCAAGCATCCAGATGGAAAGGATGGTATTGTGAATTTTGACGCGATGTGCGTTCGTGAAATATGGAACTATCCAAACCTCAGAGTACTCCCTGTGGTAGATGTGATAGAAAATGCGAAGGGATGCAACATCCCTACGCGGTGCGAGTGAATCGAGCCGATCAGAAAGAACTCGGACGTCAACGATTCGAACTGCTCTGCGCTGGATGCGATCAAATGGAAGGAGCTGGCACTGGGGTGCCCGGGCCTAGAGATGAGAACAGTATTCCATGTGAAGCCGAATTTGCACTTTGTAAAGTTGCAAGCGATGTGCCAACATGAAATACTGCCCCACTCTGCTGAGCACGTCAAGCTTTTTAGAGGCCAATTTGCCTTCCCTTCCAAGTGACCACGTAACTGCACACTATTCAATATGTCGCCGACGATTCCGATGCTAGCTAAGGCAGCAAAGGAGTGTCTTGAAACTGTGAAGGTACGACAAAGGGGTTCTTTTTAGCGATAAACGCGCAGACTCGACTTCAGACATAAGTTTGTTCTGGTACTCGGCAACGTTTTCCCGAGAAATATTGGCACGGCTTGTATATAAAGCATCACCAGTGCTGTCGTCCACAAAGCAATGAAAGTTACCAGTTTGCAACATATCATTTATATGCAGAAGAAATAGCGTTGATGATAGCACGCAGCCTTGTGGAACATCAGCCTTAATAGGCTTATAATCAGAGCATGCACCGTCTACTACAACCTTGATGCTCCGATCAGCAAGGAAACTGTTGATCCAATTGCACAATTTCTCGGGAAGCCCATAGGAATAGAGCTTCGTGCCAGAACCGATCGAAGGCCTTCGCTATGTCCAAACTAACGGCCAATGCCTTCCCTTTAGACTCTACTACCTACGCCCATCTATGAGTTAGGTAGATCAGAAGATCACCAACTGATCGACCCCGACAAAAACCGTTTACAATATATTCCATTATTTTTGAGAAGAAGGAGGAGCGGACGGCTTTTTAGGGATTGGGTGGACCAAAGCTGTCTTCCATGAATTCGAAACTACACCTTAGGAGTAGGAGTACCCGAAAAGACGCATTAAAACCGGTGCCAACTTCGGAGCACACGTGTTCAGCACAATGGGTGGGACTCCATAAGTCCCATTCGTCTTGTTGACGTCCAGGGAGAGGATTGCTTTGCGAACCGTGCGCTGTGTAAACCGCACATCAGGCATGGAGCAATCACACCGCGGGATGGTCATAGCTCTTTCCATCGCCCGCTGGGTGACTTTGAGTTTGTGGAGTAGTCGTACCGTTAGTGTCCACGTTTCGGCACCATATGTGAGTACAGGCAGGACGCACTGGTCAAAGACTTTCGTCTTCAAGCTTTGCGGTATGGGCGACGAAAAGACCTGACGAAGCTTCCCGAATGCTGCCCAGCCCAACTGAATCCGCCTATCGGCTTCTTTCTTGAAGTTGTTTTTATCTAACTGCACTATCTGGCCGAGGTAGATATACTCTTGAACAACTTCAAGAATCTCACCATCAACGACAATCGAATCTGGTATGACGTGACCGTTGAACATGACTTTCGTCTTATTTAAATTCATACGCAGTCCGACACGTTGAGAGGATTCATTTAGGCTGCTAAGCATGTCTTGTAGTTCCTGCAGCGATTCTGCCATGACGACGATATCATCGGCAAAGCGCAAGTGAGAGATGTGTTCGCCATTTATATTGATGCCGCGTCCATTCCAGTTTAGCGTCTTAAAAACATCTTCCAATGCATTTGTGAACAGTTTTGGGGATATTGTGTCCCCCTGTCTCACTCCACGATGCAACTGGATAGGTTTTGTAAGACCACCCTGTACTTGAACGGACATCGAGCTTGTGGTGTTTAAATGTCTCAAGAGATCTATGTATCGCCAGTCAATCCGGCAGCGCTGCAAGGAATTCTTAACAGCCCAAGTTTCGATGGAGTCAAAGGCTTTCTCATAGTCCACAAAGGCCATACAAAGAGGCTGATTATACTCATCCGTCTTCTGTATAATTTGCCTCACCGTATTAATGTGGTCTATGGTGCCATAGCCTCCTCGAAACCCAGCCTGCTCGGGTGGTTGAAATTCGTCAAGTCTCCGCGCGAGTCGATTCGTGATGACCCTCGAAAACAAATTATAGACGTGGCTCAGAAGCGAGATGGGGCGATAATTCTTTAGCAATGTCTTGTCGCCTTTCTTATGAAACAAGACTGTGATGCTTCTGCTCCACGCCTTTGGAGTTCTCCCATCTCGTAAAACGCAGTTAAAAATTCGACAGAGCTCTTTTAGCAATGGTTGTCCGCCCGCTTTCAAGAGCTCTGTTGTAACTCCGTCATCTCCTGGGGCTTTTCCCTTTTTAAGTTGCGTGAGGGCCAACTCGATCTCCTCCAGACAGATATCTGGCAGCTCGTCGGTAAAGTGGCGGGTTAGTGTGGCTCTGGGATCGTCGCATTTCGGGTCAGGTTGCTGGTTTTGGGAGGCATATAGTGTACCGTAATAGCCTTCGATCTCAGCGAGAATCTCAGGCTTTGACGTGAGGGTTTTGCCATCGCATGTTTTAGTTTCGTAATGTGGCTCCTCCCTAGCTTCCGAGCAAAGACTTTAGGACCCTTGTTTCGCTCTATTGCCTCTTGAATGAAGGCTGCATTGGAGCTCCGCAGGTCCCGCCGAACAGCTTTTCTTACGAGTCTGGTAAGTGCCAGCTGTTCTTATGGCGCGGCTGTTGTTGCCTTACTTATCTTTTGCATAAGCTGAAGTATCTCGTCTGAGAGCTTAGACTTCCGCCTATATGTTGCCTACTACACAACCTATTCCCTCATCCTTAAGATCTTGACCACCAGTGAGATCCTCGTCAATGTCCAGTGTGGGTTTTAGGCATCGAATCGATTCCGGAGTTCCAATTGGAAACGTTGGGATCCCGCTATGGTTTGAAAAGCATTTGGTCGGAGTGGACTTTACCAGACGGGCTTTTTCAATCTTGAAATCGATATTTAGAGTGTCTCGAACAAGTCGGTGATCGCTTCCTGTATTAAACCTATTGATATATTAGATTGTCAGTGAGACATCTCTGAAAATGTACTTTTTGTCCATCATGATGAAGTCGATCTAGTTTTTCGTCAGATTGTCGAGGCTTCGCCAAGTCCACTTCCTTTGGGGCTTTTTTTGAAAATAGGTATTCATAAGATGAAGCCTCTCCTTTTCGAGGAAGTTGATCAGCTCCCCCTGTGGTTTCTGCTTCCCAAACCGTGCGGTCCCATAATCGATTCAACACCTGTATGCTTCCCAACTTTGGCGTTATGGTCCCCCATGACGACATTAAACTGGGCTTTAGTAGTGTTGTGTAAAGCCTTCGCTATATCTTCATACATAGCTTCAACTTCATCGTCCGGGTGTGTCGACGTTGGTGCGTAAACTTGTACAACTTTTACAGTATATTTTTCAGTTAGTTTTAAAACAAGATACGCTACCCTCGTCGACACACTGGAGATTTCCAAAATGTTGTCACGGAGAACTCTATTGACGAGAAAGCCCACTTCAGTCCTAAAAAAAACAAATACTATAGTATTTGTTCTTTTTAGGACTGAAGTGAGCTTGTATATAATTTCATCAACTTTAAAAAAAATCGTGTTTTCTGTTAAGAAAGTTCATCATTTATTGCGATATATTACTAAAACTAAAGGCATTGAATTAAAAATGCAAAGCGTAATTTTAGTAGAAAACTTTCAATATAATTAAAGTCAATATAAATATATAAGGTGAAATTAAACATGATATCGAAACTTAATTTTAAAGTGGAGATAACGTATAATTAATTGAAATAAAACTAACCACTGTTATTTATAATATGGTCATTGCTGAAAGATGAGAAAAAATATGAGGGATGTCGTTTTAGGGAAGTCGCGTTGATGCAATGAATATATCGTACGTGCGTCTAAAAACTTCGTGAATAAGACAGAGCGCAGCCGTACAAAGTTGGATACAAGCGGGGTAAGGGAGAGGGCGGGGACATTACAAAGCTTGGTTTTAACCGGTTAATTGTTACTACCTGTGGCGGCGCTGTCGTCGCGCCACAAGCGAAATACATCGAAGCCCAAATCGCGCTATCAAAGTTCCGAATTAAAAATAGTATATATACAATAGCTCCGAACTACCACTCGGAGCGTTGGCCGCTCCCCGGGCAGAACACCTTGCCCGGCGGGAGATCTCCCCTTTTCCTTCCACCCGCTACAGTGGTGACCCCGACGTGATATGAACACGCAACCAACATCCTTCGGAAACCTACAACTTCAAACCCTCGTCATCGTTCTCAAGTACCCCATTCATTCGCTCCCGAGCAAAATATTCAGTCTTCACATCCTGCAAGCCAGTCCAACTTGTCTTCATCTCGACTCACCGCAGATTTATAAGGCAGACTTCTGGCACTTGCTCCGGCACATCGTTCTCACCGGCATCACTTGCCAGTGCGTAGTATGGCATGCATTATACACCGGCATATCGTTCGCACCGGCGTCACTTGCCCTTACGCACACAGCATGCATTCCCCACCGGCATTAAGGACACACCGGCAATCGGACTGCACTATCGACCTCCGGTCTGAGCAGGGGGGTGATGTGGCGGCGCTGTCGTCGCGCCACAAGCGAAATACATCGAAGCCTAAATCGCGCTATCAAAGTTCCGAATTAAAAATAGTATATATATACAATAGCTCCGAACTACCACTCGGAGCGTTGGCCGCTCCCCAGGCAGAACACCTTGCCCGGCGGGAGATCTCCCCTTTTCCTTCCACCCGCTACATACCTTAACCTAAATTTGTGAAAAACCGGTATTCCGCAAAAACCGGTTTTTGGGTCAATGACCGAAACCGGTTTAGAATTTCAACCGGTTTCCGAGCCCTGCTTAGAAGGGAAAGCTAAACTGGTGAAAACAAATTACGACCATTTTAGCGGTTCTAGTACACTTGACGAATTTGTTGAAAAAGAAACACCTTGTGAACAATTTGAAATTGAGGTGTTTGTTGTCATTATTGATAACTTACTATCTGCTTTAGATAAATGTATGAAAGCATACCAAAATCTAACTAGTGTTTTAGGAATATTTCGACACTTGAAATCTATTACAGCAGAGGAGATTTTGAAAGAAACTCCAATTGTGGTCAGTGCTTATGCAAATGATTTGGAAGACAGTATAGACGGCGAATTAGTGCAGTTTGCCTAGCTGCTCAAAACGGCACATCCGTTTTGCTGGTGCTGGTGCGATTGATAGTACGAAAAACGAATCTCTGGAAATTCAATATTATAAATTCCTAATGGATAATTCATTAGAATCATGTTTCCCCAATTTAGAAACTGCTAGGCGCATTTATATGATCAATAACTGCAGTGATGAACATTCATTTTCGACATTGAACCGTATAAAAAATAAATTAAAGAACACTATGAGTCAAGAATGCCATAATTATCTCTCTGATGAATATATAATATGATTTGTTTAGATAAATTGATACGGATAGCTAAAGTTACAGCCTATATACGTCCCACTGCTGGACACAGGCCTCTTCTCATTTCTGAGAGGGTTTTAGGGCAAGGAAATGTCCGCCACACTGCCGCAATGCATGTTGGCGAACTTCACATGTCTTCGAAATATTTTTTTTCTTATTTCTCATACATGCAGGATTCCTCACGATGTTTTCCTTCACCGCCAAGCAAGTGGTAAATCAGTACTTAAAATTGCAATTAATAATTTCATTGGTGCCGGCGGGGATCGAACCCGGGTTGCTCGAGTACTGTGAAACTTACAGCGAGCGCTAACCATCTGAGCTACTACGGCTCTACGGATACGGATAGTATTATTTCTAAATTTACCCACATGAAATCTAGAAAAGTATAAGTATTAAGTATTTAATTGCATTTTACCACTTTGTACTTAAGAACCCATGGCAGATCAATGGCCCCTCGATAGAATTTGCTACGGGCCCCGCGCTTGCTTAATCTGGCACTGACTCCTGCGTATACCTACTCCCGTCCGGTACGTCGGCGGCCTGTGTTGCTTTATAACTGTCAACAAAATTTTAATCTCTTTGACTGACAACAAGGTAACATTAGTAATAAAATACTCTGCTTATTACTGCTAGTTAGGTTTTAATTGGTAAAACCTTTATATACGACTTAATATAAAACAATAATATATTAGGTAATTTGCGGTGTAAAAGAATCCTCTATCTTTTATCATCTTGGCGTCAGAGGGTAATGAAAAAGGAAATGGAAATGGATATCAGCTTTTTCGTAAATACAATCCAAAATAATAATAAAAAAAACTGCAATCGCCACCCCGACTGCCAAGCGTGACAACTATGGCAAATATCCTTCTTATTATACAATCTATGGAGGAGACCTATGTTCAGCTGTAGATTTTTGATAGGCCGTAACTCTAACTACTAGCCGTAACTAGTCATAACTCGTAAATATTACAAAAAAAAATGTTCAATAAATCGATAATAGATTATTACAGTTCAGAACAAGTACCCAGATGAGGATAGGCCTCCCCACAAAACATTTAGAGTGTAAATCTCCCTAACAGAAGGGCCTTGGTGGTCCTCTCTCTAAGCATGTCAAAAAGATAATTTTATAGATTTTCATTTTGTCTAGCCCTATAGCTCTGCCTCTTCGCAATTTTTGTGCTTCCAACTTCCTTTTCATTCCAAGCAAAATACCCAGCAATCCTTAAAAGAGGAAGCTTGGAGGACGCTTCAAAGAATACATAGTTCATTTTCTCCGTCCATGGTTCTAGTTCTTATTCTCTAAATATATAGATCAGATAATTATATTCTCTTTGGTTATTAACCATAGATCTTTAGATCTATGGATGTATGACAATTACGCAATTTATGACATGACCACAGAGAACTTTACTTTATGAAAAATTGTCTATGTTTATGACGAATGACGAATATGGCCGTCTATTACGAATGGGTCTATATACGCTTATTTTTTCTGAATACTTGCATAATATTATAGTTTTTCTGGCTGGAAATGCATTGTCTTACAATATAGGATGTAAGTCAATGTGTGTATTAAAATCTTTCACGTGAGTATTTTAAATCAACAGATATATTCACCGACATCCTTGACCGATCTTACTAGTAAGTAGAAAAGTAGCTACTATTTTTTCCGTCGTGTAATTACTGTCTATTTGTTATAGGTATCCTGAAGATGCCAGTTAATTCTGATTCGGAAACGAAAAAAGGTGTTGAAAAGTCTAAATTTCCACTGTCCTTAAACAGAAATAATGCAACACTCTTGAACAGCGAAAATAGAAGACCACATAATTTAAAAGATATTTCTAGGTCTTTTAAAGTGTCCGAGGAGAATAAAGAAAATAAACCAGTGAAACGACCATTAAGCGGCACTTATTATAATACTTTGAATGCTGCGAAGAAACTGAAACCATTGACAGAAACGCCGAAACCTACCGGTATGTAACAGTGAACTTCGCCAGTTATTTTATTTTCATTTTTAGATTTTTACTCGCATTTACCTTAAAGTTAATTTGTATTTAAAATATAAATAGTTTTTATTCTTCTAAAGAAGGCAAAGTTTATACATATTTATTTATGAATTAATTTAGATATTGATGTCTATCTATAAATAGGCAGAAAATTATAACGCAAAGTGTAGTCAGAATGACCATACCCCTTAAACTCTTTTTTTACTAGGTTTTATGCTTTCATAAAGATTGATTCACAATAACAGCTGTTGTTAAATGATAATTTCGAACCTGTGTTGTCAAATTTTCCAGTTCATATTATAATGCATTAGACTACCATCATTTCATTGTATATTGACTTGTAATATTTCCTTTTTTTTTCAGTTTTCTGTTATGTAATCTAATAATAATCCTCTACCTTTTATTGTATATAATTATTTTAAGGATTTTCTTTTAAAAATTCTGCTAATGTAATGTTAGTCATGGGAGTGATGGTGGCTAAGAAACTGTAGAAAGGAATTTCGAACTTTGACATTACTAACACTAAACAAAGATTTAAAAACTATCACCATAGTCTAATAAATACATTGTAGGTACTATAAAAATTTACTTATCACACTATAGTTCTTTAAATATTTAAATGTGAATGTTATTAAGCACTGAACTGTCTTAACTCACACAAAGTTTAATATTGTTATTGGTACATGCTATATATTTACTTGTAGCTGTTTATAATTTGTTTATATTTATTAAAAGTTAAGCATGGGATACTTATATATTGCATGGGACATGTCAATCAGAAACTTTTGGGATATGACATTGAATAAAACACCAGTCGGTTCTACGGTTAGTACTTAAAATTTTAACATTGTCCAAAAAAAAGTGGCTATGACATGCCAACAAATGATTTGGACCAAAAATAATGATGTAAATTACCTACTATCATTAATCATGATTTACATTTAAAATTGATTTTTTTAAATGTGAATCATGATTAATGTTCACACAGTTCATGTCGTGAACTGTATGATCATTATTCACCAAGATCCACTCACCATCACGTAAAGTTCACGTGATGGTGAGTGGATCGTGGTGAATACGGATGTATACCCTTGATCCTATGACCCACAGACACTGCCATCAATCTTCAATTAAGAATAAAAATGCAGATGCATTGTTACTCCTTGAAGATAATAATGGAATGCCCCATTGCCAATAAAATGGGTCTCTGGCTCTCGTCATTGCCATAGCACAGCAATATTATGCTGTGTAAGCATGGTCCTTCTTTGGTCGCACAAAACCATTTGTGCAGCATATTACAAATATATTCAAATTTATATCTTCACTGCAATCTAGAGTTGAATTATTGTATTATTTTTATGTAATATTGTAGATTCTGAGCTGATAGTTTTAGAGCAGTCGCCAGCCAGCTCTGCCATGTTGAATGGCCACCATCCAACGGATAATCAGTATGGAGGAGGCACACAATGGAAGGCCCCAATTGCCACTTTATCTAACCTGGGAAACACATGTTTTTTAAACAGTGTTTTATATACATTGAGGTAACTTTACATAACTTGTTGATTTGATAAGAGTATTTGTAACATTATCAGAATTATCAATTTTGGTAGATACACAATAGAATAGTATATAATATATAAGTAAGAATATGTTCACAAAAACACTTTATCTATACTAAGTTTTTAGAAATGATCAACAGTTTTCATATTATAAAAATATTTTTATAAAAAAATTCAAAGATTAAAATTATCATCATCTGCTTATAACAATAGGAAGAATTTAGATATTAATATCTAAATTCTTCCTATTTTTACAGGAGTTATTGCGATCTGAATTTGGATATCGCAATAACTCCTGTTTCATCACAGAATACTGCCTGGTCCCAAGACT
The DNA here is from genome assembly GCA_029286625.1 of Parnassius orleans. Lineage (NCBI taxonomy): Eukaryota > Metazoa > Arthropoda > Insecta > Lepidoptera > Papilionidae > Parnassius > Parnassius orleans. The sequence goes on from JAGSMP010000037.1 coordinate 4,570,872, forward strand.
AGACTATTTTAAGTAAAGCTTACCATTATATATACTATAAGTAATTGCATTTCATGTTAATTTAAAATTTCCTATAATTATTTAAATGTCTCTATATTTTAGGTATGCACCACGGTTTCTCCACAATCTCCATCATCTTGTATCAGACCTGGCCAGTGTGGAACAGAAACTAGGCAGTATTAGGTTAAAGAGCTCCTCCCTAGGTCGAAGTGCAGCTGGACTGGCTTCTTCTGGAGCTAGGTCATGGAGCAGTAAGGACTTACTTTCTCTTGGACAGTCGGACAATAGTTCTGGAAAGAGTAAAATTCAGGTAATACTTTAAACAATTAAAAGAGTAATTGCAGTACATTTAGTACTAACATCACAAAATGGAGTGTTTTTCCAACTAGGTAAATAGGGTAGTAAAGCAAGTTAGCAAAACCTACTCTTCAAGTAAGGTAATACACATAAGTTAATTTAATATTTATTAATGCTTTATTGTGCAACTTGCATAAAAAAAAGCTTACAAAGGGTAGACTTAATGCCTTAAAGCATTCTCTCCCAGTTAACCTTAGGTGTGGTGTGATATTGTAAAAGATGCATTATAACTCAAAACATAAGATTGAAAACAATATTTACTACAAACCATATTTTTTTCAACTGTCCCAAACTATCCTCCTCCCTTTATGATTACCTTCCTCCTTATATTCCTTGACCTATAGATTTTAATTCTCTTTTAACATATACAAGTACAAGATTCTAACACTTGTGTTTGTCATTTGTTCTGTATGTAATTCAACAGATAGATTTGTCAAAATTCTAGGAGGAAAACTAAATCCTTGTATTATCACAGACTCTTATTTTAATTAAACTCATAAGCTTTCATCTTCCACTCAATATATCATTGGCCAATTTCACCAAACTGCCATAAAATGGAAAAGAAAGAAATGAAATATTTACTATCTGTATATAAAAATCAATTGGTCTCCGTTAGTCTCGAAAACTCGAAAATGGCTGGACCGATTTTGATGAAATTGTTTGTGTGGGTCCCTAGACGGTTTAGATTCACAATGGGGCCCAGTAGGTGGCGCTGTTGTCGAGATCCAGAAATCACCCGTGCGAAGCCGGGGCGGATCGCTAGTATTATATATAAATATATAAACACAATATGTTTCAAGGATAAATTAAAATGCCAAAAAATACAAATGATCACATATACATAGAATATAATATATTACATATAAAATATATACATAAACATAGGACAGATATGACTGAAAGATCCAGAAATCACCCGTATGGGTTGGGCGGTTTGTTAGTACCTTATAAGGGTGACAAATGAACACACAGATAGAGAGACAGAAGGATATTTGCCATAGTTGTCACGCTGGTATGGGTGGCGATTGCAGTTTTTTATTATTATTTTGGATTGTATTTACGAAAAGCTGATATCCATTTCCATTTCCTTTTCATTACCCTCTGACGCCAAGGTGATAAAAGATAGAGGATTTTTATTTTTATAGGATAGGGTGACAAATGAGCACACAGTCCACCTGATGGTAAGTGGTTGCTGTGATCCATAGACATATCCTCAATAAAGAATTTAAATGCAGATGCGTTGTCACCCGTGAGGACTAAGATGGAATGCCTCTTTTCCAGTAAAAAGGGTCTCCGGTGTCTATTTTACGTTGGTATTCTGTGACAGCGTGGTCCTTCCCCGGTCGAGCCGACCCATTCATACTACTACTATACTTAATAATATAGCTACAACTTGATGAAATAGCAAAACAAGTCAGAAAACAATTTGGGTTTTTAAATACCTATGAAAAACTTCCAATAACTTAGATATTTACTACACTTATTTAGTCTAACAGTTGTTTATGTGCAATAGAACTACCTTAAATGTAAATCCTATTATAAAAAAATATATCAAATCTGATTCTCAGATAGCTACAGAGAAACTACATGAGACCTACCTAAACCTCCGAGCAGCTGAAAGCAAGTGCTTAAACAGTGGCTCGGGTGATGCTAGCCCTGAGCCTTATGCCGCTGATGCCTTTCTCGCTGCTCTCAGGGATGTTAACTCTACATTTGAGGGTAAGATATTAAACTAAAAGCCTATTTCAAATAACTAAAAAGTCTAAAGTAATTTCAACATAATAGCTTCAGAACATGGTGGTTAAGACAGTATATAGGAGCATTAAAGGCCCTATTTCTTTCTGTCTTCCTAATAACTACTAAAAATAAAAAACTGCGATTGCCAACCCGCTTGCCAAGCGTGGCAACTATGCAAAATATCCCCCTTATCAGGCAATCTTTAGGGGAGGCCTATGTTCAGCAGTGGACTTTAATAGGAATAGGCTGTAACAGTAACATTATATTTAAATCGCATGTGATTTTTGTTTTCTAACTTTTTAAATTTAGAGGGAGAATCTTAAATTGAAAGTTAAAAACTTTCTTATGTAATGATATCATTGTGTATTCATAAAAAATTCTATGCTGATTGGTGTTGGTTTCGTTAAAACTAATTCCAGTAGAAAATAGTGTGGCATTGACATTGTATATGTAGTGGCATTAAGAGAAGCCATGTAAAAGTGCTTGTTTACACACAGCATTAACAAAGTCTCGGTCGACTAGGTAAAATATAATACAGGATTAAACCAAGAATTGTATCCGCATTTAGAATAAGAAGGGTGACATGAGCATTTACATTTACCACATTGCGGCAAGTGTTTAAACACCACACAATGTTACTATTTTTTTTTTTATATTTCTATAATTTTACATAGTTTTTGATTATACTAATAATGATGTCTTATATTAACGCGCACACTACACATTATAAAAAAACATATTCGTCGGGGTATGTTTTATTCAATGTGTAGCGTAAATAAACACAGTTGGCAATTAACATGCGATTTTTTTTATTTTAGTACTAAAAAAAATTAATATGCCACATTTATATTCATATTCCTACATTGTCATCCGATTCTAAGCTATGTTCAAAATTTCAAGTCCCTAGCTCATCGGAAAGTGCTCGAAATTTGAGTTGCAAGATTCTACCCGGAACGACAGACAGGCAGACAGGCAAACAAACACGAAAGTGACTAAATAAGTAAAAAAATAAGTAAAGTGAAACGCGAAAAAATCCGTAAAAATTGTTTTATTTCATTATACTAATCTATACATATAATAAATCTGTAGAAAAGTCGTGTCTTTAATTCTAATATACTCTTGAAAAAATAAGTCCAGGGGACTAAATAAAGGGTACTGAAGCCAAATTAGTGGTTTTTAGAATTTTTGTCTGTCTGTGTATTACCGATTCACGCAAAAACTACTGGACCGATTTCCATTACATTTTATATGTAGGTAGTTAGTAACCCGGGGCAACTTATAGGCTAATTTTTATCCGATTACGGAACTTAAAAAATAAGGTTAAGTATTTTACTTCCTTTAGATATTAATTTTCTATTATATATGATTATGTTAGTTAATAGGCGGGAGGGATGACGGGTGTTTTTTCAAATATCATATTTGTAAATAAAGTTTAAAATTAGTTTTAACCTTTGCATAACAATTTGAAGATCCGCTGACAATATACGTTGTAATTATCAAAACAGCGCCATCTATCATCAAATGAAAAAAGCCTGTATTTTGCCTTTAGTAACTAATAAATTAAATAATATAAATAACTTATATTTATATGTTTAAATAATTATATTTATAAAATTATTTAAAAATCCTAACTTTTAATTTAATCGTTATTTCATTTTAAAAGTGTAATAATTAATATTTAAAAAATAATAGATAATAGTGACATTTATCAATCATATGAAAATTGATATTTTTTTGAAATAAAAAACATCAATTTTCATACAATTGATACTATATCTGTATGTAAACTGATTAAAACTGGTCTGCCTGCAATTATTGCAAAATTCTCATTAAATCATTATTTCGTGAAATGGTGTCATTTTATGATATTTATCACTGTTTGTTGACCATGTCATGAGATCGTTTAACGATATTAATAACTGATATCTATGGGCCACAGCAACCACTTACCATCAGGTGGAATGTGTGCTCGCAAAAAAATACACCATGATGAGCACACAGAGTGATTGGTAAGTGTGGTGTCGAAACCCAATTGGTAATGCTTAATCAGTGCGTGCAATTTGGGTTCGGCTTATTTAGTGAAGTTTTTAGTCGGCCTTCAGAGCCTCGTTTTGCTAGCTGAATGCACCAAGTGCACCTGTTAACATGTTATTTTTTATTGCAGGTAACAGGCAGCAAGACGCCCACGAACTTCTAGTATGTATATTAGACAATATCAGAGAAACCTGTCGAGCGCTCAGTTCTCGTGCGACACGTCTACAACTACAAGAAAATGGTGATAGGTGAGAAAGGCATTTATTGTAATTTATTTAAATTTCTTAGTACAAATATCTAAAAAGTTTAAAAATTACCTTAACAATTATTAAATAAGTATTTTTCTTTCAAATATTTTTATTTCATATTATAGTTTTTTTATCATATTAGAACATTTTCCGGCCTTAAGCATAAGTATTAGTTTCAATCGGTAAACACATTAAAGTCTGGCTGCTCTTACCTTGTTTATCACTCTATTGTTTTAAAAGATATAAAAATGTCTGCTTCAATACTCTTGCTAATTTCTTCTTTAGTAAGAGTACTTCTTCAGTACTTCTCTACTAATTTGACGGCTCCGTGGCGCAGCGGCTTTGAATTTAGTTGCGGCGTTAGAAAGCCGCGGGTCCGAGTCCTGCACGGAACAAGTATTTGTACGACCTATAAATAATTGTTCGGATAATTGTCCTTGCGCAATTTAAAATCCTAGTGTGGGGTAACATCTTTAAAAAAAACAAATACAAAGAATACTTCATTATGATCAGTAACATTTGAACTGTATACCCTTCTCTTTAAACTTTAAAACTTTAAACTTAAGGGTTAGATAATAAGTGTGTACCATATTTTGTTTATCAATAAACATTATTACTATTATTACTATTCTCTGAATAGATGGCCTATTATCTATAAATACTTCACATAGTAAATAATCCAATATAATAGTATTTTTTGCTCATTTATAAATTTTTGTTTACAGTAATGGTCTCGGTCGTCAGCCTACCATAGATGGTGAAGCTGGTAAGCCAACACTTGGCAATTTACGCAAATCCTGGAAAAAACGAAAGGAAATTAAAGCAAGTGAGAAGCGTCACTCACCTACAGAAGAGCGAGCTCCGTCTCCTGCCGATCCAGAAAGGGAAGAGCGCTCACGCCCTGGATGGGACTTTGTAGCTGATGACTTTGAAGGTAGATCTAAATTTTGACTCTTAACATTTTTATCATAATTTTGTTTTAAATTTAATTTCAAAATGTATTTTGTCACATTGCAAGAGGAGCTCATCTTTAGCAGAGGACTGCTATGGAAAATTAAGTTTTGTAAAATATTAATTTGGTCTTTAATGTTAAAAAGCAGGTAACTTTAATTATACTATACTATAGTGTGTGTTGTGTAGAAATGTATGAATAAAACCTCATTTAAATTTTCTACCGACTTCAAAAGGAGGTACTCGATTAGACTGTATGTTTTTTTTTTTATGTGTGTTACCTCATAACTTTTTTCTGGGTGAACCGATTTCGATGATTCTTTTTTTATTTGAAAGCTGGTGCTTCTCATGTGGTAGGACCACTAAATATAATAAATTTGATCAAGGTCTGACCAAATAGTTTTTGAGTTATTCTTAATCATTAAAAATATTAATTTTAAATTATTATTACTTACACTATTACAAAATATTTCATTTGTACCAATTAATATTTGTATTTTTACGTGGTAGAGCCATGCTGCAGCTATACTACTGGTGTAGTTGTAGCATGAATGGGTTGTCTCGACCGGGGAAGGACCACGCTCTCACAGAATACCAACGTAAAATAGTAGCTTAACACTGCTGTGTTTCGTATGGTGAGTGTAGAGAACCGGAGTCCCTTTTTACTGGAAACGAGGCATTCCATCTTAGTCCTCACGAGTGACAACGCATCTGCATTTTGATTCTTAATCAAAGATAGATGTGGATGTCTATGGGCCACAGCAACCACTTACCAATCAGATGAGCTATGTGCTCGTTTGTCACCCTTATCCTATATAAAAAATGTCAAACAAGCAAAATAAAAGCGATTGTCTAATAGTTTTCACCAGTATTTCAAGTTAAAATAGTGCACTGTTCAATAATTAATAGTATAAAACAAAGTTGTAGGTACATTCAGCATTTATAGATACTTTAAGATCGATGGAAAATCCTTTTAGTAATTCCGACAAAATGTAGTGAAACAGACAGTGGTATGGAGACTATTTTTAAATGTATTGATTGACTGTGTAATTGATGTGATCCCAAATACCATTACTTATTAAAGAAATATGATTAAAGCTAAGATGACTAAGGGATAATATGTCCATTTATAATATTTTCCATACTCGCTATATAGTAAGAAAGATGTTTTAAACTGGGTATGTAAGGATAACAAAAATACAGTTATAATTTAATTGTATTTAACTACTGACTTCAAACAGGAGGAGGTACTCAATTCGCCTGTATGTTTTTTTTATGTGTTTACCTCATAACTTCTTTCTGGGTGAACCGATTTCGATGATTCTTTTTTTATTTGAAAGCTGGTGCTTCACATGTGGTCCCATATAAATTTGATAAAGGTCTGACCAACAGTTTTTGAGTTACTCTTAATAATTTATATTGAAGTCGTTTGTACAAAATTTTAAATTATTTTTGTCAATCATCATCATTTAAAAAGATTTTTTCTTAAAAGACAGACATGCATAGTGTGGGAACATTGTTTATATTTGTATTGATTGATTAGTAAGTATAAATCCTAAAACGCCAAAATAACTTGATGAACTTGTCTATTTATGATATTGTTGGGAATCAGGAAGACATTTTCAATGATAAGAGATATGAGATAAGATTGTCTTCAATATCCATAGGTTGTATTTGTCTCGCCTATCTTTCTCGCTCTAACATACGCGTACACTATGCTCTTTCTCTTTTGCATAGCCAATCTATTCTAACGTCAGTTTATACTAAATCTATATTCTATATGGTATTATAGCGACTTCACATGTCCTCGAAATATTTTATTTCTCTGACATTACTGGTTTCAATTTACAATTCCATTGAAGCCGATGGGGATTTATTGGTGAACTTATTTTTTAAATTAAAACACGATAAAATCCGTATCCAGTTTTATTCAAATATGATCTATTTATCAGTTTTATTCAAATATGGCTCTGTGGCGCAGTGGCTTAGCAATGAGTTGTTGCGCTGGGGGCCGCGGGATCGAATCCCGCACGGAACAAGTATTTGTATGGCCCACAAATAATTGTTCCGGGTCTGGACGTTTGTCCTCGTGCAATTTATGTTTGTAAACTGCCTCTACGATACAGGAGAAAATCCTAGTGTGGGGGTAACGTTTTTTAAACAAAAAAAGATTAAAAAAATATAGAAATAAAAGATAAATGTTTATTTTATTTTAAAGTTAAAGTTACAGCCTATATACGTCCCACTGCTGGGCACAGGCCTCCCCTCATTTCTGAGAGGGTTTTAGGGCAATGAGGTGACCGCCGCGCAGCCCCCAATGCGTGTTGGCGGACTTCACATGTCTTCGAAATATTTTTATTTCTTAGATATTCAGATTTTCTCACTATGTTTTCCTTCACCGACGGGCACGTGGTAAATCAGTACTTAAAATTGCAATTAACAATTTCATTCGTGCCGGCGGGGATCGAGAACCCGGGTTGCTCGCGTATTGTGAAATTTACAGCGAGCGCTATCCATCTGAGCTACAACGGCTTTTTATTTTATACACGTAATATTTTACTTATTTGCAGGAACAATGGTCGTGCGTACAATGTGTGTGGAATGTGAAGTAGTGACGGAAAAATCTCAAGCTGTTTGTGAACTGTGCGTGCCAGTAGGAGACGATGAAGTGCCTAGTGATGAACCATTCCGAGCTGCATGCCTCACTAGTGAATACTTGCGTGATCAGAATAAGGTACATACATATTTTTATGTAACACTTAAAATATTTAAAACTAGATTGGTAAACCTGTGACATGATAGTGTTTTTAGATATAAAACTGAATATGCGTGAGCACTGAGGTGGTGTTATTGATTTATTTAAGTAAAGTTCACTCAATATATATCTTTTATTATGTGGACCAAGGGACCATAGCTTAGACATTCGTTTTTTTATCTATAATTTTTGTGACCTGTTTTTTTTTTACCTGTCTGTAAACACATTAACTTATTCATAAGATACTTTCCGAGATTAGGCCAATAATCTGTAAGAACTGAAGGACCACACTTTAAAATCTGTATTGTTTTTATAAATTTCAGTTTCATTCTACATTTCTTTTAAGTCTACTACTAAATCTTTGGTAAATTATTTTGCAAATCCCCCACATGGTCTCTTAGTACTCATCATCACCATCATCATTATAGTCTATCAAATTCTCCCCTATAGATAGCCTCATAGGGCCATAATAATTGAAATGCTTGGAAGACAAGTTGGCAACTGAAGTTTTTTATTATTTTGGGGAGTTATATGGAAGGTTATGCCGTCCATTTCCAGTTTTTATTCTCTCCGTCGCCTCTTTCTATGATATAGTGTAGTGGATTATCTAATGCCGCCACTACACGCTAAAAATAATACGACGAACGAGTGTATTGCCAGCCCAATTATTAAGAATTATCTTTCGTAATATTATTTTATCTTACTTATCGGCCTTTTCAATACAGAATTGCAATAAACCTGCAATAAAGAATTGAAAAGCTGGTGATTGTGAAAATAAAAACAATAAAAGAAACATGTGTGCAGTTCACTGTTCACACGCAGTAGAAATTAAACCTTATTTATTATTTATTAATAAAAATGTATTACTAATTCATTTTCTATTATTCATTTATTGAGACCGAGATAATAGGAAACACTGTATACTATATTTTATCTCATTCTCTCGCAGGCTAAAACCTATAAACGTATATGTTTGTCTCTTTTTCGTGTCTCCGAGTTTTTTTATTAATATTTTTTTATTAATCACTTCAAAAACTGAAACATAATTCTTGTATTGCTCTCACTAATCCAACTGTCCAATATTGTATGGCTTTACATGGTAGAACCATGCTGTAATTCTATTACGGTTGCAGTATGAATAGGTTGACTCGTCGTATGGGGTAGGGTCATGTTCTTACAGAATACCATCGTGAAATAGCAGCTCAATCCTGCTGTGTATCGTATGGTGAGTGTAGAGAACCGAAGATACTCTTTACTAACTAACATGAATCACATCTGAATTTAAATTCTTAATTGAGAAAAGATGTAGATGTCTATGGGCAACAGCATCCACTTACCATCAGATGCACTGTGAACTCGCGTGTCATATTGTATAAAAAAATTGTTACGATAGGCAACTTTCAAGAAACGCACTTATACCATATACATCTTGAAGCTGATTTTAAAAATAAATCCTTCCTCTTGCACAGTACTGGTGTGAGCGCTGTTTACGCTACAATGAAGCGCGGCGCAGTGTCGCTTACTCCCGACTGCCTCGTTTACTCGTGCTGCAACTGAAGCGCTTCAGCGGCGGCATGGAGAAAATCACTCGGCACGCGCCCACGCCGCTGCTGATGCCATGCTTCTGTGAACCCTGCGCCAAGCGGCCACCAGACCAGCAGCCAACGCACAGGTACCTAGACAGGCAACGTGATTTGGTTTATCGCACAGGAGAGTTTTTGAAGTTATCTTTATATCCGTGATAAAAGTAAAAAATTACTTTCAATAAGTGTTCTTGTAATCTATATTGAACAAAATTTATTCTTTTCTATCTTTTGCAATAACCGGCCAAATTTGCAGAGAAAGTTCAGAACAAGTAATATAGGCAAATGGTGAAGAAAAATTAATAAAAAAAAATCTCAAACATTCTGTCCTTTTTATCTTTTAAATTCAAAATGCGTGGTAATGTATTATTTTAACTGATTTTACTGCATACACACATTCGTAAGTGTCGATCGGTAGGCAAAAACGTTGTTGCCTATAAATCACATTCAATTTGGGATAATTTCAAATAAAAGTAGAAGCCTTATTTACTCGTATTTTCAAAAACTTCAATAACGGTATATCATTATTTATATATTTGAACTTAAGTTTAAAATTTGGCTACTCTTTGAAAAATAACCCTGTCTAATATAACAGAATTTCGACAGTATGAAGTTGGCCAAAAAAGTTAAATGACTAACTTCACTCAAAGATAATATTTATAAGATAATTTATAACAGAATTCTAAATTCTGTTACAGTTACGGCTATGCTTCTTATGTTTGATACTGACGTCAAAGTTGGATAGTAAAATGTAATCATTATGATGTCCTGAGTGTGACGAGGAATATCATTTTTTTATCAATTCACTATATAAAAGTAGGTTTATGAAAACAAAGATATACTCTCTGTAAAAACCTAGAACAAGCACTAGTGACACCAGTTACTCGTCTCCACAGTCGATAATTAATTCATGGGGCAATGTTTACAAGGTCTCTACTATTAATGAGTTAATTTTTTTATAGTACACAGTGACTTAAAACCACATTTACGTACTGAAATATGATGTTTCGAAATAGTATATTTGTCAGGTGTCTATGTGACATTTTAGGCCTGTATTTTTAGTAACTAAATAAATAATTTTAACCAATATATAAATTCCAGGTACATTCTTTGGGCAGTGATAATGCATCTTGGACAGACATTAACCGGAGGACATTATGTTGCTTACGCACGTGATAGTTCGAACGGCGACTTTAAATGCGAAAGAGAAGGAAGTGGGGACGCAACCACCACCAATAGCAGTTCCAGTTTCATGAGGACACTCTTCAACAGGCCAAGACCACCACCCAACGGCTGCGCGGCTAAAGACTGTTGTGTGCCCAGACCACGACCAGAAGCGTGCTGGTTAGCCTGTGACGATGACATAGTGAAACCTATTTCCAACGAGGAGTTCGAAGATTTACTATCTGCGGAACCCAAAATGCGTTCAGCAGCCACTCCATACTTGCTTTTCTATGTCAAAAGCGAAGTCGGCTAGTGACTAACAACAGTCAACTCGCCAGATAACTCTGTACATGTGTGGCCCGTCTCAAGTGCTCGAAAGAATAGTCATTTAACAGTGTATATTAAATGGAATAATATTTTTGGTATATTACCAATCGGTTTCACATTGAAATTGGAAGTGTAATGTTTATGCCTCAGTTATTACTAACATAATATGATCAAGAATATCTTGTTATTTGACATTATTTAGATGCTTAAAAGACGTTTATTTTGAACGATATCTGTGGACTTCATTAGGTCACTTTGGTTAGCCAACCAAAGTCACCTTTTGAAACATATTTTGTCAAGATGCCGTGACAATGAAATTGCGAATATATATTGTAGTGTCAGGCCGCTGTTACAATATCATAAGTAAATTAATGATCATAGATCTAGGATCCATAGAAATATGGTAAGCTATAACAATTTAGTTAATTCATTTAACCTACTATATTGTCGTTCATTTTTAATGTATATGAAAATATGATGTATGAGTAAAATTGACTGATAGTTATTGCATAGTGCAGACTATGATGACAGATATTGACATTATGTTTTTATGAAGACAATATGATAATGTTATAGTGGCCTAACCTAAAACATGTCAAAAATTATATTATATTATTGTGTAGTGTATGTAATTAAAGCGTAATGCTATGGTTAAATGTTACAGTCAGACAATATGAAAAGAGGACAAATATTTTTGAAATTCGACAGTACATGTTCCTGTGAATATAAATTATATCACCCATAATATTTACACACGAAATAAGACGAACATTGTAAGAAAAAGATACAAATTCCAAGCAGTATTGCAAAAAATGCACGTGTACTATATTTATATTTTATATGGATATTATTTCAAAATCCCAATCCATTTTTTTTAAGTTACACATAATATTTAATAATAAAAAATAGCGTATGATCTTGTTATGTCCCATTCACCCTCAAAGTATATTATGTAAAATGTGTAATAGATAAATATCTACTGCACTAAAAATTTTGGCCTAAAATATTATAAATTAATGGCTCTATTGTAAGATATGAAATCTCATTATGAGATTGTACCTTAGCGCAGTTAATGTATAATACTATAGATAAGGGCAAGAATCATGAGGCCCTTTAATGTGTTCATTCTTAATATTAGCAGATTAATTACATGCACTTATTTTCCCATAACAGTTTCTTGGCCTTACTTCTCTGAAAGAAAATAATTATAGTTCAAAGTTAGAACAATATAATGAAATTCTACAAAGAAAATATATAGCAAATGTATAGCATTACCACGAACAAATGGAAATGCATGGCATAAAAAAGTAAGAAGAAAGTATATAATGTGTGTTTTAATTACTAGAATTGGATGTTAATTTATGGAAAATCATTATTAATGTCAGAAAATGTTGAAAGATACTCTTGCCTAATATGATACAACTAGCATAAGAATATTAAAAAGTCATATTCATGGTAGAACTTCCTTAGCGAGTTATATTTTTGATTAATCACATTGTTTATCCATCACAGTTACGAAAATGATGATAATATATAGCTAATAAAACCAATAATTAAGCATAGAGGGTTTATTTCCCATATTATTATGAGAGCGCACATGTAATAATTTCCTTTGTTTTGTAGATAGCAACATTTTCATGTATTTGAAGTCGATAATGATGTAGTTGCTTGCTATGACAACATATGACTGCTTTCTTTATACGATTTTAATACTATATTTCATACGAATTTGCTATGTTTTAAGAACTTGCCTTCCTATAAGCGACTATTTTTATACTTGCCGCATCAAGTGTCTTAATAGGTTCCAGTTACAGAGACCAGTGATCTTTTGTCTATTTTTTATTTAAAAGAGCCGAATCTATTTTAATATGAACGAACCATATATTTTCACTTAGAGAAAAATAAATGTTTGTTTTATAATTTACAACAATTGTTGAATGTACTTGCAATTTCATTTAAGTATAATTGTGTGAACATTCTTAATAATTTATATAATATATAAAGAATAGAGAAGCAGATGAAAGTAAATTTTTAGGCATGATTCATTAATCTGTATAATTACGACAATATTAGTTTGACGATAGTGATATAGATATAATACAATACGGAATGGCAAAGGCTGTATGAGGAAGGCAATATTTTTCTTGCATTTTTTTTGCACGTCGTATTTTCCGTTTCCTTAAGCACTGTCGTCAGTCTAATGTGAACAGAACAGTCATTTTAAGGTCGCAATTTAAAACAGCGTATTTATTTTAATATTCGCCTTTTATTAGCTTGATCTGTATTGTACGAATGTAATGAAATTATTTAACTCAGTTTTAATCCAATTTCAGACGTCTGAATAATCTGGAATTTTACAGACATACTTAGTGCTTGTTCACGTTAACTCGCGGGCGCGGTGGCGAACGCGTTCACGAAATATCAAACACATAGCATTATATGCAAGTGTTCACGTACAAAACGCAGGTGCGGTGGAAGTAGCGGACAAGCTGGCGACTATCGCGCTCGCGGCAATATCAAACGTATGAAGTTGTTTGTGTGTGTTCCCGTCTAACTAGCGGCGGAGCGCGCGATTGACTCGCGACTTCGGGTAAGATCAATTTTGAACTTGTCGCTACAAACGATCGACCATTCAACACAATGGACTCGCCTCGCATGATTATTCCCCTCTGGTCAGTTCTCTTCATTAATTTCTTGCACACCAATTCTACTTTTTGTCATCTCCCACTTTAGGTAAGAACTTTTGATTAAAAATAAAAGTTCGTCGTCCATGTTCACAACCTCTGACAACACGCCACACTCGCGCAAACGCCTGGCGGCCAACGTGAACACGAGCTCGCTCAAACCACTGCGCCGACTGCGAGTTCTCCGTGAACAAGTACTAAGAACCTATGACAATAATAATTTCATGACTGACCTAATATTCTCAGTAGGATCATTTCAGCTGTTGTTTTAGGTTTTTAAACTTTAATTTTATTTCGTTAATCACGGAGTGCTTTCCTTGTATTGATATGCTGTAAATTTGTTGCGGATGCCATTCCAAAACCTTTAAAAAAGGTAAAAATCTTGTCAGTAGTTGTACGAGTTTATTTTATTATATCGGACAAAATGTTATGATTATTTTAAATGTACATTTATTTGGATTTGGAAATTAAAAATAATTTCAATGATCACAATCGCTTTTCATTTAATCATCTCGGCTTATTATTAGGCTTGCTAACTCTACAAAGTGCTCACTCCTTTACACCCTACTGGTTACTTATCTCACTCTTTCGCCCTCACGGCCATCAGACTCTGGAACGACATCCCTCTTGACATTAAAAAAGCTCCCAACAAGTTTGTTTTTAAAAATCAAGTCCGTAAGCATGTGAAGGGTTGACTGGGAGAGAATGCCCTATGGCATTAAGGTGGCACAAGTTGCGGGCTCAAACTCACTGGCGGGCGTGGCCAAAAAGCACGCTATCTCACCTCGCATCGTGCCCGACAGAGATACTATCAGTGATGAGCAGTTAGACGCTAGTCTTCACGCACGTCCGTTCGAACAAAAACGAAGTTACACGAACACGATGCACACATACATACCGCCCTATATCCAGATCCCTTCAGCCGTTCTGGCGTGATTAACATACATCCATCCATCCATCCAAACTTTCGCATTTATAATATTTAGATAATAATTGTAATTAGTTCTGCCTACCTATAAATTATTTTCAAAATTACTTACCTGTCTTCTTACTTTTTTTTATATATACTCAATATCACTAAATGTAAACACATGTTTTTATCAAGACAAGTGACCCATCAAGACTGTTTTCTTAGTACAGACGTACCTACCTAAAGTGTACATTTTAGTGTCCACGACGCGGCGACGGTTTGTGACATTTTGTTTTATTGTAGGTTGTAGGTACAATACGGCCGACGTATCTTGGCGAGTCCGACCTTCGCGCAGAAGGTTGCGCAATAGCTTTTTTAAGGAACAAAATGGTGGCATGAGGCGACGTACGGGGGGCGGTGGTCTAGGCTAGAGATTGACCATAAGTAAACACAATCGACCCTTTAGTCATAAAATATCGCAATCGATTAGTTTTATTTAGAAGTTATTGATTTTTGTTTATATAAGATATTAAACGAAATAGATTTACAAATATAGTGAATTTTGTTGATAATAAACAAGATTTCGACTTAAATAAAAAAAACTAAAACATATTATTTTCTCAGCTGAAAGACATAATGTACTTAAATATCAATTATCTATTAACGTCTTCTTGAGTAACGACTATTTGAGAAAATTTAGAACCTCCTTATAAATTGCAAATAAATATATTTTATGTCTTAATTTTAATCGATTTGAATAAAATCGATTAAACAACACCCTCAGGCACGCGTGTTGGACATCCCTTTCTGGTTACTTCGTAAAGCTTCGTGCTTATTCGGCAATGCTCGGTACACGGTAATATTTCTCAGTCACACGTTAGCATTGGTGTCGTGTTCGTGTCGCTATCTCTGTCTTGAGCACAGTCGGTTACAAAAGTTTTCGTTGTTATTGTTGTTTGTTTTATTAATAGTGTTAAGTTTGTTTTGTTTGTTTTATTTGTTTTATTTGCAAGTGTCAGTTAGCACTTATATTATTCGCCAAACATGCCACCAAAACATAACAGTGTGTTAAATCGCCAGGCGAGAAAAATTATTTACGATTTAACGCAATATATGAAAAAAGAAAAAGAAGAAGGCGTAAAAGATGTCGATAAAGTTTATTTAAGAGTTGCTAACGCAACTGGTGTGTCCCAACGCACAGTACAGCGGATCGCAACTGAAGGCAATATTTCGGGCTTACTTTCAGTATTCCGCACGCCTGGTAAAAAAAGGTCTAGATCAAAACCTATTACTGATATGGATAATTTTGACCAGGGAGTAGTAAAAAGATGCATACACAACTTCCACAAAACTGAAAAAGAAATGCCGACGATAAACAAATTACTAGCGAAACTCAAACGGGATATAAATTTTCAAGGTGGTAAAACGAGCTTAAAGACAATTATCAAAAACTTGGGTTTCAAGTGGCGAAAGACCGAAACCAATAGAATGGTTCTTATAGAGAAGACCGACATTCGCCTGAAAAGGATCTTGTACTTGAAGGCAATGAAAAAATACAGGGACGAAGGGCGACCAATTGTATTCACTGACGAGTCGTATGCCCTCATCACATACAAAAGGTAAGGCGTGGTCAGATGGTTCCGCTCAAGGACCAAAGCGCCCGATATCAAAAGGTCAGCGGATAGTGATGGTACACGCTGGGTCAGAAGCAGGGTTTGTTCCGAACGCGCTACTAATGTTCAAATCTGGCAGCAAAACCGGAGACTATCATGATGACATGAATTTCAAAAATTATGAGAAATGGTTACGGACCCAACTGATTCCAAATTTGAGCCCTAACTCGGTGGTGGTTATCGATAATGCTCCGTACCACAACAAATTAATGGATCCTGCCCTACATCTAATGACAAGAAGGCAAAATGGAATCGTGGTTATTAGAAAAGGGTATACCATATGAAAGGACATGCGTAAACCACAACTTTACGATCTAATAAAAAACAAAGACGTGAATAAAAATACGTAATAGATGAAATGTTTAAACAAAACAACCACGATGTCCTTCGTTTACCCCATATCATCCTGATTTAAACCCCATCGAGATGGTGTGGGCTGCCATTAAAGGCACGTAGCCGCTAAAACGTCGACTGGAACGTAACCCGGACAATGGAGCTCATACAAGAAAAGTAAATTTAACGGGTCAGAATGAATGGAGTGCTTTATGCAGAAAAGTGCAAGAGGTCGAACATGACTATAGGAAGAGCGACCATATTATTGACGAAATGACGGATCAATTATTCATCATTAATACAGCTTCAGATTCAGAAAGTGAGTCTGAAAGTGAGAGCGACGATTACGAAGATGAACCTATGCCAAGTACCTCACATGGTACACAAGGGCCGACGACTTTATGTTAGGAATTTCCCCCCTCAGCGACAGTGATTAAATAATAATAAGTGTAAATAAATAAAAAGTATTAAATGTAAATAATATTGTATGTGTTTGTGATAAAATCTGCCCCTATCGAAAGGTGAGGTATCAAAATTGAATCTTTAATTTATAATGTCTCCAAAGTGTTTTGATATTTTTGGTCACTGTATTAGGGAAATTTTATTTGTACATTGGTATATATAAAAAAATTACAATAACAGTTTTCTTCACGAGTGTTCATGCGCTAAACTTCGCAGAGCCTATATTCAGACTCGCCAAGATACGTCGGCCGTATTGTATCTAGGTAATAACAGTAGATACCTATGATAATCCCACATAATATACCTAGTTTGTCCGCCGCAAAAGTCGTCGAATAAATAATTAAACTGTTTTGTAAATCTTTATTGATTATTTATTTCCTTTATAACATTTTTATTGATAGCCGTGGTAGCTCAGATGGTTAGCGCTAGCTGTAAGTACGCGAACAACCCGGGTTCAATCCCCGCCGACACCAATGAAATTGTTGCAATTTTAAGTGCTGATTTACCACGTGCTCGGTGGTGAAGGAAAACATCCTGAGCAAACCTGCATGTCTGAGAATATAATTATAATCGAATATAAATCAAATTGACATAGGTACAGATAAAATTAGTGGAACATTAATAAAATTTTGGGATCGTTTTTTTTTTATTTTATTTATATTTCGCTATTATTGTCTGAGCTTATGTCAATTTGATTTACATTCGATTTCTAAATTGTAGTTTGCGGGGGTAACGGGGATCTATCAGCTCCGGCAAAACACATTTCTGATAAAAGTTATCTAATTTTAAAATTTTGTCTGTCGTCCAAAACGCATCATCCCTTTCAATTATATCAATTTCCATGCCATTTGGCTTCCAAATAACAAAATAGCAAAACTTTTCGTTTCGAATAAAACTCAAATAAGCGCGCGTCACGGCACGTGCATGTGTGCGTGAGCGTCGTCCTCCCGCACCGCACCGGGGGAAACATTATTCAGTGAGATGCACGATAATTCATAGTAAAACGCGCGCGTAAAAAAATACGAAAAGGCATTTGGAAAATCGAGTTTTATGAAAAAACCACTGCATAAATCAATTACAAATAAAATATATTGAATTATTCGATAATTGAGCTTTGTCGGTACCGACTTTGTTTTGGAAATTTGACACTTCTTTTATTACTAACTTACGCTCAAAGTTGTGTTAAAATTGGCAATAAAAACGAATCTTTGGTAGCTCATAACTTTTTAATGACTTTTTATTTTACTATTCCGTTTTCGCACAGACAAAACGATATCATGTTTAACTTTCGATGTACAGTGTCAAACGGAGTAATACCCCCCCGAAATTTGTATGGAAATAATGTCGATCGAAATATGTACACCTTTGTGCATGAAATTTTAAATAAATAAAAGCCATTTGCGAGATTTTTTACTGTGATGATGTGGTCCATGTGCGGTGAAGTTTTTAAAAGAACTCATAAATGTATTTATTTTCTTTCAATTGCTACACCTACGTCAAATTCTCACTACTCCATTGGTTGACTGGTACAGAATGTCTTTAGGCATTAAGTCCGCCTTTTGTATCCTTTTTTTTCTAAGGGAATAAAATAAAGATTTTAAAATAAATAATGAAATAATTGTAGAAATTTATATATATAAAAATCAATTGCTGTCCGTTATTCTCGCAAAAACTCGAAAACGGCTGGACCGATTTTGAATTTTTGTGTATATTTGAGTAGATCCATGGATAGTTTAAAATCTAAACCAACTTTAGATTCACAATTGGACCTGGTAGATAGCGCTGTTGTCGAGATCCAGAAATCACCCATGAGCAGCCGGGGCGGATTACTAGTATTTAATAAAAGTTGGGTTAGGGGTCCGATGTTGTTTCGATAAATACAAAGTTTTAATCTTATAACCATAATGTAAAAGAATTTAAAACGACATTTCAAAATTTATAACATCGTCTTTATTTAATTTTGTTGTTCAATGATTTTGAACATTAGGCGACCACAAGAGCACTTGTCGAGACAGCTTAAATTATGAAATGTTATGTCCAGATGCAGGACGTCCCAGAAAGTCCATGACAGTTGGCAAGCCTACTTATTATATACTACCCACGCGGTTAAAGAATGGATTGAAATGGTGTCGCCTCTATTCACCTCTCGCTCGCACACTGTCGCTATCTATATTCACACCCGCCGGTAAAGACTGCAAAAAAAAATACGTTGCGATATGCGTTTTTGGTACGTTCTTTAACTTCAGTCCAACTTGTCATTGGAATCAATGACATGACATGAAAAAGACTACAAAAAATCAGTCCGTTTTGCTAATTTGTGAGCTACGACGCATTCTGAGAGTGTTCTTGTTGATTTTGTTTGTTAATATTTTTGTATAAAATATTTACATGCCATTGAGACAAGTAACCATTTTAAAATTTTCGTTTGTCTGTCTGTCCGAGCTAATCTTCGGAAAGGCTATACCTACCGATTGTAATAAAACTTCACGAAGAAAATAGAGGACAAATTTAGAGATTTTATTATAATAGAAATATTGATAAGAAAAATAAATGGTCTTAAATGATTATCTTAAGTCTAAATAAAACCACATTAATAGATCCTACCTAAGAGAAGCCAGAGCGTTAGTTATAAATGTTATTTTAAATTAATGTACCTACTTTGGTATACAATTCTTTTCAAATACATTACATAATACATACATAAACACTCACGCCTGTCACCCAGAGGGTAGGCAGAGACTACGGACTTCCACTTGGTACGATCCTGGCACACCTCTCGCCTCCTTTACATCCATATATCTACGCATACACGCTCGTCGGTTAAGGGTACTCTAATCTGGCCCATTTTCAATATATCGCCAATTTGGTCGATAAACCTTCGTCTAGGCGTCCCTTTCCGACTCTGCCGTTCACTTGCAGCATAAATTTGCTTTGTCACTCTTTCTTCGTTCATTCTTTCTACATGACCAAACCACCGAAGCATTCCTTTCTTAATCCTGGTCACAACGTCATCTTGCAAACCACACTTTTCTCTTATCACACTATTTTCACCCTGTCATTCAGATTCAGCCCTAACATACTCCTTAATGACCGCATTTCTACAGCATTTATTCTACTCTCATGCTTCTTCTGCCAGACCCAACTTTCACTACCATACATTAAAGTAGGGATTAACCCAGCATTATGAATTGCCAAACGTGCCTTTTTTGACACATTCTGACTCTTCACAATAGCGTGTAGAGCCCCATTCACTCTATTTCCTGCGTTCACTCGTCGTTCTATATCCTTATCATATCTACCATCCCTACTAAATAAACATCCCAAATATACAAACTCATCCACTTGCTCAATCAACTCCTTCTATTCTTATTTCACATAACGTTTTACTTTCTTCTCTTTCAAAAACCATCACTTTCGTCTTACTTGCGTTCACTTTCATACCTCTTTCTTTTAATGATCGGTTCATTAAAGTAACCATCATTTGCAACTCGGCCGCCGACGATGCAAATATGACTTGATCATCGGCGTACAAAAGGCATTTGACGGTTAACTCACCCATTCTCAACCCACATTCTTCAACTTTCAGTTTGCAAACAACTGTCCATAAATAGGTTAAACAGCCAGGGGAAGCCACAGCCCTGTCTGACACCTTTTGATGCCATACCAGTCCGAGTAGATCCTGATCCTGACACAAGCACTAGAGTCCCTATAAAGAGACTTCAATGCCTGTATCAAGCCAGCGCTCAAACCAAATGAGTTAAGTGTTTGCCATAACACATTCCTGTCCACTCTGTCATAAGCCTTTCAAGTCCATGAAAGCACAAAAACTTTCTGGTTTTGGCCAAAAGCTTCTCCGCATCATGCATGGAAAATACTTGATCCGTACACCCCATTCCTTTTCGAAACCAGCTTGTACATCCCAAATTTTTCCATCAGTTTCTTCCATAACTCTTTCAATTAACACCTTAGCATATTAGTTTACCCACAATGCTAAGTAAAGCTGATACTCGTGGTAGTTTTACAGTCCTGTTGTGACCTTTCCTTTATATATTGGGACTATAACGGCTTTGCACCAGTCTCCGGTACCCGCTTCAGTTCCCAACATAAATTAAACCAACTTTAGATTCACAATTGGACCTGGTAGATAGCGCTGTTGTCGAGATCCAGAAATCACCCATGAGCAGCCGGGGCGGATTACTAGTATTTAATAAAAGTTGGGTTAGGGGTCCGATGTTGTTTCAATAAATACAAAGTTTTAATCTTATAACCATAATGTAAAAAGAATTTAAAACGACATTTTCAAAATTTATAACATCGTCTTTATTTAATTTTTGTTGTTCAATGATTTTCGGAACATTGGGCAAGAGCACTTGTCGAGACAGCTTAAATTATGAAATGTTATGTCCAGACGCAGGACGTCCCAGAAAATCCATGACAGTTGGCAAGCCTACTTACTATATACTACTCGTGCGGTTAAAGAATGGGATTGAAAATGGCGTCGCCTCTATTCACCTCTCGCTCGCACACTGTCGCTATCTTTATTCACACCCGCCGGTAAAGACTGCAAAAAAAAAGGTTGCGATATGTGTTTTTCGGTACGTTCTGTAACTTCAGTCCAACTTGTCATTGGAATCAATGACATGAAATGAAAAAAAACTGCAAAAAAAAATCAGTCCGTTTTTGCTAATTTGTGAGCTACGACGCATTCTGAGAGTGTTATTGTTGATTTTGTTTGTTAATATTTTTGTATAAAATATTTACATGCCATTGAGACATAAGTAACCATTTTTAAATTTTTCGTTTGTCTGTCTGTCCGAGCTAATCTTCGGAAAGGCTATACCTACCGATTGTAATAAAACTTCACGAACAAAATAGAGAGAAAAATTTAGAGATTTTATTATAATAGAAATATTGAAAAATAAATGGTCTTAAATGATTATCTTAACTCTAAATAAAGCCACATTAATAGATCCTACCCAAGAGAGCCAGAGTGGGTCGCTAGTTATAAATGTTATTTTTAAATTAATATACCTACTTTGGTATACAATTCTTTTCAAATATTTTCCCATTAATAGAAAATTTCTAATCAACCAAATAATATAGCGTTGTAACGATGTACCGTTATTAACGGGTTTTCGCTATTGGTACTGTGCATGTTGACGGTCCGGTTCGATGAGCCGCCATTTCTAATCCTATTTTTCCGTACTTTATCCGTACGAACTGTAAATACTTTATCATCATTGACAACTCATTAGCCTTAGATAAAGAGTTCTATTGTCTAAGGGCATTAGCGGTATAATATAAACATGAATAAAAAGTAATTTTAATTTGAAATTTAAGTAAAAATAATTTCCCCTAAAATTAGCAAGCAACTTTTTAAAATCTGACAGCAGAATAACATAATGAAAAGAATCTGATTTTGGCGGAAACTTGACCGTTGGTGGAGTGTTGCTCCTGTTATAAAGTTTAAATTTAATATTACGTGGTTTAAATATGTAACAGTTTGAAGAGTAAAAGTGGTACAATTTTGCGAGCCTGCATTTTGCGATTTTGTATAAACAATTGTATAAAAAAACTGCGCATGAAAAATAACGATAAAACAAGTGCTCCGATGTTGTTAAAAATATCAAGTTATTTTGTCCACTTCTTGAGGTACAGTATATCAGGTTATTCAAAACACTATGGCCGTCAACCGTCATCGACTATCCAGTCCACTAGTCCATTATAGAGATTAGTTGTCGCTTGTCGTCTAAATCTCCCAAAAACTTTGCTAAACATAGTGATTATATACTCTTTGGTTTTCTTTTTATTTCTTCGATAATGGGCTCGTACGGTTATAATTTTGCTGGTGTCAAGTAATAAGAAATTATGATTGATATTGATTTGTATAAAAATTCTTAACAATATTTTGAAGCGTCATATTCTGAAGTTTTTTGGAGATTTTGACGACAAGCAACAATCTTAAGGCGCCTAAAACACAAACTAACTTTAAATTCCCCGATATATTACTTTCCTCTATGCTTTAAATTTAGATCATTTGCACTAATAGTTTACATGCGCAGACATTTAATACACAAAATCGCACCACCTTTACAAATTATTCAAATCCACTGCAAACTATTATTTCAACAATAATATACAGAAGCAGCAATCCACCGGCGGTTAAGTTCCCGCCAAAACTCCCGTGAAGACGCTTATCAAACGAAATACTTTAAAGGATAATTTCTTACTACTTGACCGTGGCAAAAATACAATCGTACAAGTCCACTAGAAAAAATAAAAAGTTTGGTGGAATCACTGACTTAGAAGTATATGGACTGGGCATACCTACAGAATTAGCGTGACTACCTACAATACACTGGCGCATAAAATGGCCGCCTTTTATAGGGTTGTAACTCAGCAATATGGGCCGCTGATATCGATATTTTTACTAATATGAATTTGTTCTCATTTCATATAATTGAATTTGTTGCTTTATTTATTTTATTCCGTAGGTATTTATATAAGTACAGGGGTATATTTTCAATCGTCAAATAACTTATCTGAGGAATAAATAATGTGTCTGGCAGTTTTATGGCTTTGTGTAGATAAAATTAAATCCGTAGCCTAATTGTGTAACACACAAAATGACAAACCATACCAATTTGACAGTTTAACAATATCCATTGCGTTGTTTTTGTTGTAGAGCAAACGGATTTTTCAATCACATGAAGCAATGGATATTGTTGGGTTGTCAAATTAGATTTGGATTGCTATCCGTTAAGTTTTGCTTGAGCTGCTTCACCAGGCTTCACCGCATATGTACACTTACGCAGTGCATACTCTGCTACAGATTTCTTGTATTAGGTACAGTCAAACAAAGAGTTAAGTATGCAGGCAGCTAACTTGCAACTTGTTTTAAACAATGTTCTGAGTGTGCTAAGTACTTATTCAAGTTTTTACATCATTTATATAATTGTGAACAAAGTTAAAAAGTTATAACGCACACAATAAAAATGAATATTGACAGAGTAGTGGGAAGATTCTTGAGAAGATTTTTTGCTTGTATACCAAATTTATTTACTGTACAATATTACTGGGATGGAGATCCCTGATCCCATATTTTTAATTATTATATTTATAATCTATTAATATTATTTATTCATTTCTGAACAAAATTAATCTATTAAAATAATCTCTAGTACAACACTTTGTCACTGCTTTTTGACAGTTTGACAGCAGATCTACCACAAAACTTGGCGCTTAACATGGCGGCGCAGTCACGCATGGATGAGCTAATGACGTCACACGAAAGTGTTACGAAAATAAGCACTTGACAAAGTGTAGTTGTCTCTTTCTATTGCAGCTACTGCTTTGTTAAAAGAGACAAAACTGTTTTTGACAAGTGTGTGTCGATATTATAGATATTTGTATAACTATTATTTCTATAGTAGAATATGCCGCCTCCATAGGTATATCTCTATGGGTGGAATATTGATCTTGACGCGTAGACAGAGAAATATAGATAGACAAGACCATAAATATGGACAAGACCTCAGCGTAATGGCGATAGTTCGCCATAAGCACATTACTACAATTATAATTATTTTTAAATTGCCATACATAGACTTTTACCACCATTGTGTGGGTAATCTAGTTCTTTTTATTTTGGTTGTACTACGTCAACGACTAATTTAATTAATTTTCTTTTCTAGGGGGACGTATTTATGACTATTTGATTGTGCGCGAACTGAATGGCTCCGGGATGAAGAGAAATGAGTTGTAGTGATCATTTTATTACAATTTATCTAAGATATCCTCTCAGAAGCCGCGACCAATTTACATCATTTAGGACCGGGTTTAGTAAGCTCGTGGGCTTCCGAGTATTTATTCTATATTTATAGCTCAACACGTAAATAGTATAATTAATTAACTCATAATCAACTCATAGCCCCGAATGCATTCAGTTTGCGCATGTATGATTTTATAGGTACAATAAAACAACGATATTGATTAAGTATAGTTTAATTAAATCCTTGAATGTCAAAAGTATACATAGTAAAATTGTCAGGGAAAAAGACATCTTTAAAAAGTAAAAAATAATATTTTGATCCACGCGTCGGTCGGCGCGCCGGAGGACCGCTTATGAAATAGAAAGTCTTAACAGCCGCTATCAGTTATTTTTACAACTGTGTACTGTTAAAGGCCGCATTTGTCAGGTGTGTGCAACCGGTATGCAGTCAGGGCTTGTGAAGGGAAATTATTTCATTCCAACTGGAATATCTCTAATTCTAATTAAAATTATGGATATTAATTAGTAAAGTATGAGTCTAAGAAAACGATCCTACAAATTTTATTCCATTTCTTTATCATTAGTATTAAATTGCACGGTTAAATATAGCCCATAATGTAGGCTTCTCTAAATTTGATTGTTTTTATTAAATTGTTTTCTAACAAAAGTGTAAGCTTTGGGACTGATATAGTGGAGACTTAAAGCAAATTCAGGCGAGTACTTCCGTTCAACGTTCATTTTACATAGAAACTTTTTTAGGAAATCTCGATTGGTTGTATCGATCGATGACAGCAAGTCAGCCGTTTCTTGGTTGATTAAAGATCGAGTTTTAATTTCTCAATTACACTAGATTGTTCAGCAACTTTTTTTGCAAACGCCAGGTCTTTGATCTTAAAACAGCTAGTTTCTTACTCCTATTATCGCTTAATAACGTCTTCTTTTCCAATTTCTTAATTAACTTCTTTTTACGTGGAGTTATCTCAACTTCCGGCGCTGCCATAGGTATATCTTGTGTCTGAAATATAATAAAGAATATTACTGTATTTATAACAAACTAGCTGTTGTCTACGGCTTCGTTCGTTTTTTTTTTTTTTTGATAAAAAGCCTATAGCACTCAGGCATATTGTAGCTTAGATAAGTAGTTTCAGAGATTAGCGCATTCAAACAAACTAACTCTTCAGCTTTATAATATCAGTGTAGTATAAATATTTGTATTATATGTATAAAGATATTTTTTATTTTTATTATTTACGGTAAGTAGTAAATACTTACCGTAAATAATAAATACATATAAAAATATCTATACTGCCTTAAAGATAAAAATGTTTAATTATGTATACAGCGTATTTTTGAAACGCTCCCGAAAACGAAGACAGACGACAGTACTAACTATACCTTTGATGATGAGTAAAATATAAAATCGATCCTGATGAAGAAAATCATCTTTTCACAACGTTTTATTAGATTTATTCATGCTCCATGTTAGTACAGCTAATGAAACATTAATTTCATAAAAAAAAATCATGAAAATACTGAAACATAAAACCAGCAGTGGAATTACTGAATTGCAATCAGCTGACTAGGGGTCAATGTACGCGCGAACGCCGAATTCGCGCGACCCGCAACAAGCGATGGTATTGGTACCACAATAACTAATAATTTACAACACTTGTCTAAATACCTAACTTATCTACTTAACCTACTATTTTGCCACTGTGCTTGTCTCCACGTAGCCACTTTAATTCGAATTCACAGGTTAAATAAACCAAATAACTGGTTCGATTCCCCGCTAATGAAAAAATACTTAAATAAAATGTTAACAAGGTTAGAGTCATGCTTTTTTAACCATTGTGTAGGTATGCTTATTATTCTGATGTATTCAGTTATGTACCTATTCAGATCAGTTCAGTACTAAGTTATTTAAAAAAAATTAGGTATGAAACAGCTTACCGATCCTCCGTGGCCTTATGAGATTGTCCAAGGCACATTAAAATGTTGCTGTATTCACGAGCACTATAAACGTACCTACGCGTTAGGCATTATTAAAACAAAACAAAAAACACAAAACGTAACAACAAGAACAATATCATTAAGTAATAAATAACAAGTAATAACGACAATAATCATTTAATAAACAAAACAATTGAACTGTCGCTCATGATAGTCAACATGGAACTGTCTCAAAAACTAAAATTATTAATCAATCCCGCCAAAACAATGCGCACGAGGTAACGTCCTTGAAGCATGTGTAAATTCCACAGCGCGAGGCGACGCGAGGCAGCGTGTGTGTGAAAGGGAAGGGTAGAGTGAGTAGTATACCTAATGCAGTTTCGTACCGATCTAGATAAGAGTTCGGCGCCCACGAGGATATTGACCCTATTGTCAGCTGATTTTCTTTTTTAAGTTTCACTGCTGGTTTTATGTTTAAGTATTTTCATGATTTTTTTAATGAAATATCGTTTCATTTAACTGTACTAACATGATGGAGCGTGAATAAAGTTAATAAAACGTTGTGAAAAAATTATATTTTTTTCCTCGGGATCGAATTTCTTTGTATCATAGGTATCTTTAGTACTATCATCTGTCTTCGTTTTCGGGAGCGTTTCACAAACACCCGGTATAAACGGCTACAAACACATCATCTACAAGAACCAATTTCCATAAAATAGACTGATCAAGAATAAACTTACCATAGTACTTTCTATTTCAATTTCCTTAGCAACTTCTTCTGACGGTAAATATAGGTTAGTAGGACCATGAATATTTATCATGGATAAATCGTCAAGCTGAAAAATATGATTATTATTTTAAATTTGTAACATTTATCACCCAAATAAATAAGTACATATTATAATATGCAATAATAGGTACCAAGTAATTCTTTGCTTCCATATCAACCCCCAAAGGTTCACAGTTAGAGGAACACGGTTGATCTAAAGCCGGTCTGGTCTGAAATTAAAAACAAAAAGGACATGAGCTTGCGATTAACTGCTAATATGATCAATCATTAATAATTTTGTGAATGAATTAGTAAGAGCCTGTGCGGAAAGAGAACCGTCGTAGGATTGAGGGCGCAGCGGTGCTTAGTTACCTTTTGATAGGTTAGCAATGCTAATAGCGTGCGAGTTCAATGTATTTCATTTCAACATTTATTTCAATTTAATATTCAAAATACAAACCATGAGAAGCGTAGTTATATTTATGGTTCTATTGATAATAAGCTAGTATATTGTTATTTCACTTGTTATCTGCAATGTTTATATATACATTTTTGGTGTTTGGGGACTTAATAATTGGTACAAAATATTCCACTCACTTACACTTAAGCACACATTAAAAATTCATCAAAAATAATTTATCAACGTTATTTGTGTTGACAATTAATTGTGACGATTAAAATTAGTTGTGACTTGGTTATTTTGTAACAGTAATTTTCACGTCTCAAAGTTAATTGAACGTGTATAACAAATTAAGTAATATATTTACTTTACCTGCATGAAAAGTGTGAGTATCGCACGTGGATTTAAGTGGGTACGATTTAATGTCTGTCGAAAGCAACTTTCCTCAAAATGTCGTGAGCAAATACGGGAGTGACGACTTGGATGCCAGTTAACTCAGCCCGTAGAGTCAATCCACTTATTTCTTGAAAATGAATCATTCGGAAAACTAAAAAATAAGAGAAAATGAAATACTTTTATGGGTAAAAATAATCAAGTGCTGGTATCCCCGTCACGCTATTATCCGACTATTGACAAATGACATGAAGTGACATAGATATGAACCTGACATAAAGTGCTTCAAACATTGGTCGGTTAATATAAAAAACAAGTCATGATTTCATCGTCTTTTTACATGAAATTTTCAACAAATTTTGCTTATTTTTGACATAAAATAGTCTTGAGTACAATAATCCTTTGATTTACTTGCTGTAATAGATCAAAAATGCTACTTACCGATGAAAGGTTATGTTTGGTTGATTTCGTTCACTACGGCTTTTACCATCACTACACACTTAATATTACACTCTGGGATATCACTAAAGTCGCAAATAATACAAAATAAGCGTTTTACAGTTTTTATCAATGAAAATATTCTGACACCACAACTTGTCTGCCATCAAAGACTGTGGTGGCAAACAACAAAAAACCGATACGCCAATAGAGATAGGAAAAGTATGCTACGTCCTGCTCACACATACACATTTTCCATATATATCGTCTTACTTTCGCAATTATTATTATTTTAAGAGCATGTCTATCTCTATTCTCTGTCTACGTCTTGACGGCATACCATAAAGCAACACGGACCGCTGACCATAGAATTATTACTAGAACTAGAAGATTAACTCGTAATTTAATGTCAAACCAAATCATACTTTATTTCGAATGGAATAAAGTTTAATTTTGATAAGTCATAAAATTAAGGATTCACGGCTTAGAAAAAGACGCACTTTTCAGTCGCGCTGTCTCGTTCCTACAGTTGCCATAAAACAATAATAAGTTTACAGAGTGGTAATTACAAAGATTAACATAAACATCCATCTCAAAGGTGCAATGCCCGTTACACAGGCTTTCAATATTTACAAAGTTTGTCACATAAATATTAATACTGTGATTTTTTCGGGTCATAATTAGTAAAAAAAGCCACAATTAAGGTCTATTCAGATAAACGTCATTTAAAAAATGAAAATAAAAGTTATGATACTGGCAATATGTTTTATGATCAATATGGCGTTCATTTCTTTACATCCACAGACTAATTACATCTATTGGCGTCGTACTAGTTAGTCTGTGCGTCGGTAAACGTAGTGATTATATTCTCTTTGTGCGTCGGTTTCATAAAATTGTGACTTTGACTCTTAATTTTGGTTTATTTGCGAGTTTTTGGTTTAAGATGGTTCAATATTGTGTTGTGAATGGCTGTAAAAGTGAATCATACCCAGGTTGTCGCAAATCTTTCCACAGGTAAGAGAATTCCGTTAGATGAATTAGGGTGCCTTTGTTATTATGAACTTTGTGGACGTTCAATAGTTCATACATAGGAAAGGCCTTTGACTAAAAAGAAACGAAAAAGTCTGATAAATTATGAATGAAGTCAATTTAATTACTGTTTTGTGTTATCCATGACCTGATCTAATTAATAGTAATAAAAAAAGCTTTCAATATTTATATTGATACAAAGATGGTCAAAATGAAGTTACTAGTTTTGCGTAATAAGCTGTACACTACATTATTATATTATAGTAGCTGTTTTCCACGCCTTCACCCGCGTGTAATTTATTACGATTGGATTTCATGGGTTTTAATTTCTTTTGCGCGGAACCCTAATTCTTTTTCTAAAATAAAAGTAGCCTAAGTTACTCTTTATAAGATCAGCTATCTGGCACTGAAAGGTCCTGTCAAAATCGGTCCAGCCGTTTCGGAGATTAGCCGGAACAAACAGACAGACAGACACACAGACAAAAATTTAAAAAATTGTGTTTTTGTTATAAGTACCGTATATACTTTCATATGCTTTTAGTAAAAAGCTGGTATTTTAACATTACAAACAGACACTTCAATTTTATTTATTTGTATATTCTACTTATTGTTAGCACATAGCGTCTTTAAATTTATGAATAAGTAAAATATACATTTAATTATTTATAAATTTTATTTATAAATTTTTAATTTTTTTTTCAGATTTCCCAAAGACGAAGAAACTAGAAGCAAATTGATTCAAGCATTTCATACTACTATAAAATATCAAAGTATAGTGGTGTTTGCAGTATGCATTTACAAAAGGAACACTTTTCGACGTAAAGCTTACAAAACATTAAAAACTGAGCAACATTTTTATGCTACAATGGACGCGTTATTTAGCCCTTCACACCAGAGGATTTCGTGAATTCATTTGTTTGTGAAAATAGCACGATGTGGAACTTTTAAAATGTGTAGTTAATAAATATTCAACTCTTAGAGTGACAACATATGGCAAGCAAGTAACTTTAAAGATTATCGGCAATTGTACAACGTTGCGCCAAAAACTACATAAAACCATATTGTTTAGCAATGTGTACTTAACATTCAATTACAATCACATAACATAATGTGTATTTTTAATCCCCACAATTACAAAAATATTTTAGATATATGATTTAGATCTTGTTAGTGATTAACTTATCGAAATCATTAAAAAAAATACAAGAAAAGTTTAATATAATGCTATTATAATACAAAAGCTTCAAATGGAAATGCCCAATTTTGGCCATGAAACGCCCAACAATTTGCATTTGTTAAAAATACATCTTTTTTATTGTTATTAATCGCGGTATTCATTTATCCAAACAAGATCGTAACATTTTTGTACAAAAAAAAAGTACCGAAAAGATAAAAATGAAATTAGGTAAATCCGTTATTCATTAGTTTGTGAATAAAATAAAAAGTGTTGCGAATTACAAGCCTCGTTAAAAATTGATTCTCTTTTTTTCGATCGATTTTTATGGTGTCATTATTATAATGTTAATATTATTTTTCGATAATTAATAATTATTATGATGTTATGATAATTAAACAAGCGAATTGCTAGTTGTTTTACCATGAATTCTTTAGAGCATAACAAAAAACGCCACTGCACAATTTAACTGTTATTCTTATCTGTTCTTAAAAATACATTTAAAATAGAATTTAAATAAACAAAAGAAAACATATTTTAAAAGGCGTGCAGAACTTAAAGCGTCTCAAAGATTCTTCTTTTTTATGCAATTATAAATCGAATAAAAAATCGATATCCATTTATCAATTTTATGTCTGTTAAGTGGCAACATCGTATCTGACAACTAGGCCCCTGTCATGTGAATCACAATTCGACACATCAGTCATAAAGTATATTTTATATATTATATTATAATTAGTGGCAATGATTCTGGTAGAAGTGCATTTTAAAAGTATTGTTGCAATGAGGGCTAATAATTTTCTGCTCGTCAGATGTCGCTAGTTGACACTGAGGTAAAGTTTTTTGTTACACAATGTAATTTAATTGAGAAGTTGGTTTTTAATAAAAGTTTATCAGTTTCTTCAGTATTATATTAATACACAAAATAAATGCGTCAGTGGTTTCCTCTTTAATTTTTTGCACTTTTTTTTGCAAGTTTTTTCGTCAAAAGCCATTTATGGCACCTCATGAGGAATGTCATGCAGTTTTCAAAACCCTCCTTCAATTTCCTATACGATCATTATTTCCAGAGTTATTGATTATCAAAGTTAAAAATAACTTTTCTGCTTTTATTGACGATAACTCCGAGGCAAATCATTGTACAGGCTTTTTGATTACGTCAAATTAAAGGGCATTAAATTTACTAAAAAAGCTTTTGTAGTGAAATAATGAACAAACATTTTTGAAGCCCGTAGACTTTTTTTAAGACGAGCAAAAATTAGGAATTTTTTTTCGGTAGGCTCCTTAGGATCACCCCAGAACCAAACATGAAAAAAAATTTTCATGGCCAGATCTGAAAACTAGACACTTGATCTACAATTTGCTTTTTTTTTCGCTGTACGATCATTTTTCTCGGAGTTACAGCTTGTTGAAAATCACCCAAAAATTTAGATTTTTTATATCCCTTAATTTTTGTGACTAGTGTATTTTATTATTGAGATTAAGTAAGCTGCATAGAAAGGTAATAAAAGTATCATATAGCCTATTTATTTTTCAGGCTAAGTCAAAGGAAACATCTGAATATTATAATTCGATTCCCGCCATTGCACTTACAGCGAGAAAAAGAAAAATGCAGCAACAGCTATATTTTATCTGAAAAAAATAATAATATTAAAAGGCACCAAGCTAGTATTATCAGTATTTTACGTGGTAGAGCCATGCTGCAGCTATATTAGTAGTATAGTTGTAGTACGAATGGGTCGGCTCGACCGGGGAAGGACCACGCTCTCACAGAATACCAGCGTAAAATAGCAGCTTAACACTGCTGTGTTTCGTATGGTGAGTGTAGAGAACCGAGACCCTTTACTGAAAAGAGGCATTCCATCTTAGTCCTCACGGGTGACAACGCATCTGCATTTTGATTCTTTATGGAAGATAGATGTAGATGTCTATGGGTCACAGCAACCACTTACCATCAGGTGGACTGTGTGCTCGTTTGTCACCATATCCTATAAAAAAAAAACAAAAAAAAAAAACTAGCTAATATTATCAGTAATATTTTTTAATTGTTATGTGTGAGTTTCGTAATGATAGACGATTATTTTTGTTGAGAGTCTGAGAAAGTGTGCGTGGCTCAGATTTTCCCCCGCAAAAAATTACTGACAGTTTGGTATCGGAATCGAAAATTAACGCTATGGCTACTCCCCTCCTGTGTTGCTCTATGCTTTTACACAACTAGTTTTAGCCATGTTTATATCAAATACACTTTTATTTTACCAAATAGTTTGTAGCTTTTGTTAATGCTTAATAAATACAATAAACAATTGAAAATCGGTGTATGTTGTTTTATTTTTTTATTAAATACATTTAACAATTTAAAATTTAAATGTATTTAATAAAAAAAATTGAATTTAAGTGCAATTTTTATAGGTAGGTATAATCAGTCTGAGCAGCAGATCCAAGTCTGAGCAGAAGTCCAATATGCAAAATTTATGATTATTGCTGTTTAAAAGGAATTAAGCTCAGAGCAGACTTCGATAATTGTTACATATAATCATCCCCTTTTTAGTGTTAAACTATGGAAATTTTGTTTCACTTCATGGAAACATTATGGAACTACATGAGGAGGTGTAGGAAATACCATTTCAATTAAATAAATAACGTTCATAACAGTGGGATAAAAATTTATAAATACTAGCAGCTTTTTCGTTCTTTTCTTTGTAAAATGAAAAATACTATATGAGGATAACTCGTTCAATTTTCATTAATTTTATTCATCATGACATAGAAATGAAACAAATATGGATAATTTTCGTATTTGTTTAATTTTTATCCGGAATTTTTTAATGAAAATGCAAATTTCATGCCTTCTCCATAAGACTAAAACATTAATACTCAAATGTCTACTAAATAAACGATATATATACTAATAATATACGATAACGCTACTAAATCGTAGCGTTTATTTTGTCATTTATATGACATGTACATTTTGTCTCTCTCTGTTGTCAGTACACAGAGTAGTTATAATATATACTGAAAATCTTGATCATTTGGACACAGCAATGATACATCGTTAAAAACCTATTCATGAAATTTCTTGCAGTCCAGATATTCTCATAAGTACCTATATTTTTACACTAAGATTAGCCGCATAATAATTGTATTAGCATCTATTAAGGATTTATATTATATCGCTTCAGCTTAACGTTAGATGGTGTTTAACACGCTTAAACTATAAATTGGTAGGTATACGATGGGGAAAATGTTAACAATGAATTTTGAATTAGTAGAAATTAATGCATTTAACTCTTTTTCGAAATATTTATCTAAAATTAATAAGAATTACCTGTTTTTCTAGAAACACTCCCAACAAAGATTACAAAATACTGATCCTACTATTTTTACTGATATTATTTGATTCTCAAAATAAACTAAGGAAGTGTACAAGATGTTAGAGAATTATATTAAAGGTAAGTAAATTTATGGTTATAAAATATCTACTTAATCTGTTGTATCGATAGGTTTTTATCAGTTTTTATGGGTTAGATAAGAATAAACGGAAGGGTAAAGTTGACTTTATTGACAAGATATAGAAGCGGTAGGTAACCGATGTGTTTATCTCTACAAAGATAAACTGAAGTTGAACAGAAAAGTAATCCAGAAGACCTTTTATTGCGTATTGTAGAGGTTGTGTGGATAACAAAGTACCTATAATATCTGCAACCAAACGAAATGAAGGCGGTAGAAACACGAAGTTGTAATTTGAAGGTAATATTAGTCTTTTAAGTAAATTTTAAATGTGGATTGTCATAAAATTAAGATGTTTACTTATTTCATACGTGGCATTTTGCTCTAGAAAAGCTGTAAAGGCTAAACTAAAAATTAATTGCTTTTAAGTCATAAAGAAAAACATATTAAACAGAAATTGATAGGTAACACAGAGATCATATTAAAAAGCAAGGAATGTACGTACAACTCTCTAACGAGAGATATTAAAGTAAGAATCACGTTATTATATACCTAGCTAACAAAAATACTACATACCTATAATACTAGTGAAAGTGCATAGGTACTATTTGTTTATTTATTATAAAAAATAACGAAACTGCTGTAAGAATATTTATTAAAATGTACAGATTAATTCTTTCATATCATTAATAAATTAAAAATTATATCTTTAAGTAATTAGGTTGTTCGTAAATAAATTCACTCATTAATGAATGATGTGCAACACTGTAAAATGAAAATGTGGCTAGCGCAAAAATGGCTACCTGCTTCCTGCTTGTGACATTGCAGTGACCTCTAAAGTTCTGCTTAAGTTTCTGTCAAACTCCATAAATAAGTTGACTAAGTGCGGCTTCGAACATTTTTTACTTGTTTAATACTTGTTTCTATTTTATATTAAAATGGCCTTTGTAAGTAACATAACTCATATTTATTTATTTTAAAATTAATAATTAACGTACGTATTCTGTAAAATAATGAAAAAATGTGAGATGCAACTTTTTAACCTAAGTTTTATCGAACTTTTCTAGACATATTTGATCAGTATCGTAATTTAGATTTTAAATATAGTGTCACTATAGTCCAATATCACGCCTTTAATTATTGAAAACCTGTTAAGTAAATTATTTCTAATGCAATGATACATATATGTATGATGTAAGTGATGTAGTTTACATTTTCTATAATATCAATTTAAGATACCTATAAATAGATTAACTAGGTATGTACATAATGTGCTAACGCCCTTTTAACAAACTATTTATCAAGCGAGTAAATGTGGATGTAAATAATAGACAATGTTTATTATCTGTCGGAAAAAATTAAGTTTTTTTTCTTCTTTGGTTATAAACTCGTACGGTTATACTTTTGCCAGTGTCAAGAAAGAAATAATTAAAAATATATAACAATAGTTACCATTTATTTTTCTATGTCGCTTTTAAATTTCAGTGCATTGATAGGTATGTATGTAATCTTGAAAATAAATACAAAAAGTAAGTTTTTCATTTAAATTAAATAAAAGCTGCACAATGTTAATAAGCATATATCAATATTCGTTTAGTTTATTTAAAATCAATATAGTTAAACGTGTCTTACGGCGAACGAAAACAAAACAATTATTTCCATATATTCTGAGATTCTGACATTGGCTACAAGGCCTTCAGCCAAAAGGAATAACATCAAACGCTGTAATACATTTTTCAAAATATATCATTTAAATAAATAAGGGTGTCCAATCAAGTATACAGTACACCAGATGGTAAGTGAATGATGAATGGTGAATGATGAATGGTGAATGCTGAATAATTAGGCTGTGCCTCATATTTATCATCTATTAAATTGATTAAATCGGATTAAATAGTAAAATGCAGATATTTTGTCACCACTGAGGACTAAGAACGAAAGTGCAAACGAGGTATTTCAGTCTGGTTTCCTGCTTTAAGGCCCGCCACATACATTCGGAATTCCGTTTCAGGATTCCGATTCGGAAATCCGAACGCAGCAAGTCCATATAAAATATAAAATTAAGGACCTGTCACACACGTACGGTAGTTTTCCGTTCAAAATTTTGCGGGCAAAACGGGATTCCGTATGTGTGTGGCCGACCCGTTCGGAATTCCGTAACGGAATCCTGAAACGGAATTCCGCATGTATGTGGCGGGCCTAAGGGTCTCCGGTTCTCTACAGTCACCATAAAATACACAGCAGCATCATGCTGTTATTTTACGCTAGTTTTCTGTGATAGCGTAGTCGTTCCTCGTTAGAACCGGTCCATTCGTGTTGCAGCGTGGCTCTTCCACGTACAAAAATAAAAGGAAATTCGCGATGTTTTTGGAAGGTTATGGAGACATACTAAGCCAGCAAGCAGTCGATGACGATTGACGATAGTATCATCAGTTATCAAAGTGCCTAAAGAGTATATTAATCTCTACGTCAAGGCGCCTAAGCGGACAAAAAAACTTGAAGTTTTATATATCGCTAATAGTAGTTCACAATCATAGTCATTAGTCATATAGTACACAAAATCGCATCACTTTTACCTATCAAAATCAACTTCAAATTATTACCCATTTAAACGTTATTACAGGAGCAGTAATCTGCCTGCGGTCAAATTCCGGCCAAAACTCCGAAATTTAAATTATTGAAGTTTTCACCAGCTTCATTTTTTTACAGTTAAAATTTTGATTTAAAGGTTTATAGGGTTTGAAATCAACTTAGGGTAAGAACATCCGGAAGTAGGTACCGATTTTTAACGAAATCGAAATACAGAAGCATGTGTCTGAGTTTTAACGATATTCATTAATAAACACTAAACTTAAATACAATGCCTATAGAAATTTAAGTTATGTATTATACCAATAATACAACTTTTTTTTATAAAATATACTCATTTTTTCTTATTGGCAAGCTGTATCAATTGGCAAATTTTCAAATATTTAAATATAGAACAATTTGGTCTCTGCATAGAATCGTTGGTTATAGGAAGACTTGACTTTTCTAAATTTAATCGCTTGTCGTGGTAGTCAAAGAGAATATAATCACTACGTTTAGTGGTAGTGTGCAGTGAATTATAACAACAAGAAAACTTTTGAAAACAACTTTCGTAGTTCGCACCACTAGCACTCACCCTGCGCCGCTACGTCTTTACTGTTGCGCGCGCCGCGCCCTGCGCTCCTCTACCTCTATCTAATACGCAAGTCCGTATACTATCGTAACGGCGAGAAGTTTTCCACGAAGGGCAATTCAAGATCACATACGTTTTTACACCTGACGCGTTTTAGCAAAAAATCGTTACATTACACCACTGTGAATATGGTGTGGTCAACAGTATACGACGGTAAAACTGAGGTAATAAAATCAATGTAGCGTTTTAAAAAAGTATTAGTGATTATACCCATAACAATGGAAAATCGGTTACGCACACGTTACATATTTATGTATGTTAAGCATTTTGACGATTTTTCCTAAAACATTAAAAAGGTATCGGTAATCGTTATTTTTAATTTTTTCAGTAGTGAACTTTCTTTAAAAACAGCGTTGTAAAATCAAACTTATATAATAATGAAAGGGTAGTGCACTTTCATTATTATATATATGCCGGCTTTTCGCAAAACGTGAGTAACGTACTGTCTCTAATAGATGTACAACTCATGTTAAAAAATCGGTACAATCGGCAATTGCATTGACCAAAGAGTATATAATAGTATACCGAGTACCTATATAATATAATAATTATATTATTGCAATTATTGCTTTGTTATTAATTATTTGCTGAATTTTTGAAATTTTTTGCATTAAAATTTAAAACTATCATTAAAATTACTTGTTATAGTGAGAACAGCCTGGAATTTTTCGAATTATCTTATTCTTTATAAACATATAACTGAGTATGATAACTGTTGTTTTATTTTTGTATGTTTTATAATAAAATACATTATATTTATTTTATCTTAAACTAGAAAAAGTTTTTGACATGCCTTTTCTCTTTTTTATATTTTATTGCAAAATAGATCCCTAATAGCTATTGTTTTTTTTTTTATAAACTGAACTGACAGACAAACCACAGTCCACTGTTGGTAAGTGGTTATTGCAGTCCATGGACACCTTCAGCTAACTTCAAACAAAGAAGGCAGATGCATTGTCACCTGACCTAATTATACTGGCTCCCAATACCCTTCACTGCTATTTTGTGACAAATGGAATCCTAGGCAGAAAAAAGAGTCCTACCACCAGTTTTATTATATTAAAGACTTACAAGTACTTAGTAAGATTTTTGAGTTATAGAGTTATCAAGTGATTAAACTCAAAATGAAAAGGGATTAATCACTTTTTATTTTGAGTTTAATCATAACATTTTACAATTATCAAGTGATTAAATCACATCTTATTATTTAATTACAATTAAATAATAAGATGTGATTAAATTGCTTGGACATATTTGATGTTGTTCCATAATAACATGATGTTAACAAAATTTTGTGATAGCTTTTGAAAATTTTCCAGTGTCTTTATTTGTGTACATGTTTGTGTAATACTTGTAAATTGATTCATATTTATATATGAGTATAGCATTTCTTTTCCAGATTATTATGCAAATCTTAGCTAATTAATTTTTGACATCTATAATATTATTTTTATCGTTACAACCTATTAAAGTCCACTAAAGCGGGTTGGCAACCGTAGATTTTATATTTTTAGTTGTTATTAGGAAGAGGATTATTTTTATATTCAGTCAGAATTATTACAACTCAACTTTTATATAGGTACCTTTCAATAATATACCTTTATGTTTATTGTAATGGATACTCATTACTCAATTCATACAAATTTACTATGGTGAAGTAAGATTGGTTGAACTAGTTTGTAAATTTATTAATTATTTTTGTCTCTTTTTATTTAACAGTCTAAGTTATTCAGTTAAGTCCATTATAAATGTACATGATTTAAACCATTAAATAGGTATTTAATATCACAACATGAATTAATTAGTTATGACACACAAGGAGCTGCAAAACTTAGTATATTTAAAAAAAAATTAAGTGTGTTTAGGCAGAACAATGAGTGATTCTGAATCTCTGTTTGTAATTGTTATTAATGTGATTATAAATTTATAAGTACATTATTTAAGAAAAGCAATTAAGTATCGTATTTACTTAATAACTCAATTAAAATTTCTTCATCATCATCATTATCATTACAGCCCTTCACAAGTCCATTGCTGAACATAGGCCTCACCCAAGGAATGCCACATAGCACTGTCCCGAGCCACCTGCATCCATTGACTTCCTGCATGTCTTACCAGGTCGTCAACACTAAAATTTCTTAGTTTTCTTTTATTTAACTTTATATTTTTTATTTCATTTGGTTGGACTTATGCTGCTAAAAATCAATTTCATCAAATTAATATAATATTCGTCCCTAACTCGAATCAATATAATGTGTTTGCATGGTGTTTGAAGAGAAACCTAAATTCTACCTACTGCCTACCTATTTACCTACCTACCTTACCTACTTTTTTGAGTCAATTTATTATTTTCTACTGTCATAATCATCTTACATGGTTATTGAAACCCCTTTAGCTTTGTTGTTTTGTTAAAATGCATTATTATTTTATTTATCTATTTCAATATTATTATTAAGATAATAAAATATAGCATGACAAAACCTCCCCACCACCCCACTGTGATAAACAGCTGGCGGAAGCTCCCCTACTGCCAGCTGCTTAGGGGTCATCTATTGAATGTCGTGCAAAACAAAATTGCCTTGAAAAATGCAAGATGTAGACAGGAGATATAAGGAATGCATCAGTGTAGTTTTGAAACATTTTCTATTGATAGGACGTTGGGAATTAGATTTTTCTCATTCCATAAAAAACCTTTTTGAAAATATTATATTAATTATATTAGGTATGTACTACGTAAACAAGTAGGTAGGTTCGCAAAACATTTATAAGAAAATATTATAAGAACGCAGCAAATTATTAGGTAATCATTGGACAATTGCTATTTCTCAAAATTCCCCCTCGGGGGTTATGACGAAAAGTGCGTCTAGGACGTCTGAAACAACACATTTATTCATGAAATAAGCGATGAAACAATAATTCATTAAATTTACTCAGGAGATTTTCGAGAGAAACATTTTGGGGTAATTACGGATCTCTTGGTCCAGTCGCCTATATTTTATTTCTTTTCGTTTTTTTAAACAGTAATTTGTATAATTAGCCGCTTAAAAAGAGATTATTGGCCGATTAAAAACAGATTATTGGCGGAGTTTTGCGTAATTTATTTTTTTGATCAGAGGAACCTGACTTTGAAACAGCAGTTGTAGAAGCTAGTAACTAATAATAACTCTTGTACCTACATTTCAATGTATTCACGTTGTTGTTCTACATTATCATGTTATCATTCGATACTGACAGGAATTTGATGCTTTTGTCACCGCCGTTGTTGTTGTGTTTAACAATTTCAGTTGCGCCGGTGGAGAATAACTTAAAGCGAACGAGCCTGTACTGAACTACCAAGGCTTTCTTAGCCCTAGGAGCCTATGCTAGGTGTTCATTTCGAGTTTGCCGTCGTCGACCGTTATGACGTCACAGCTGACGGTACCGTAGACAAAACTAACGTACCTAACGTAACACTTACAGTAAGTGTTTTAATTATTGTATGAAGTTAGATTTTTAGTTTGTTGCCCTGTACAGAGAAATGGAGGGCAAGCAAGTAGATAAAATGCATATTATTGAATAATTTATTTAGTTAGTAAAGTAATAACACTGAATAGAAACGTGTCCGATAAAATAAAATAATTTTATTATAGTTTTATTATACATTTTAAATGAATTATTTACGAAGGCGCGAACAAAACTGGCAGTTAGATATTTGTAATCCATAACTTCCATACCAGTTATTTTATCAAAATCGTTCGTCCCTGTATCACTGCCATCACTACATTCTGTGTTTATCACAAATTAACGAACGTAAAAAGTCAACAGAAACAAAAAATCAACAGTAACAAAAACGGTAACAAACTAGAGATCGCACGGAGCACAAACAACGGACGTAGATACATTTCAGCGTTGCGGGTTGTAACGGCATTCATGAAATGAACACGTAGTACAAGCATTACATACAATTATTTTTAAAAGAGTAGCCAAATTTTAAATTTAAGTTCAAATATATAAATAATGATATACCGTTGTTGAAGTTTTTGGAAATACGAGTAAATAAGGCTTCTACTTTTGAAATTATCCCAAATTGAAGTTGATTTATGGGCAACAACTACGCGTACGCGCGCTTCTCTGTGTGCGTGTGCGATTCAATTCACTATGTTTTTGCCTACCGTACCGATCGACCCTTACAAATGTGTGCGTGCGCAGTAAACTCAGGTAAAATAATTTTTCTTCACCATTTGCCTATATTACTTATTCTGAACCTTCTCTGCAAATTTGGCCGTTTATTGCGAAATAACCCTGTATAAAGTCGATCGATTAACAGTCCACGAGTCTCTTCCACTGACGCCAGACTTAGCTTGATTAAAACAATACCTTTGTTATTGTTTTAATCGTTGGCGGTAATAATAAATAAAACAGGAGATTTCTAACTCGCAATACAGGCGCATATTGTCTATTTTATTTATTCATATTGTTATTTAATAAACAATCACACATAAAGTCATAAACATTTGCTTAAGTTTTAAATATGTTAAAATGGGCTCAAATTTGTCCTAGTAAACGTTTACTACTAATCTTACATTTAATTCCGCCGTTTTCCTGACTTGGCCCTGTCCTTACTTGGCTTCATCCACCATTGTTCTTCTCTTTCTTCTCATCGTTCTATTTTTTTGGCACAGTTGCGCTGGCAAGTCAGCATGAGAGCCTTTATAGGCCAAGAACCGCTGATGATGCAAATCTCCCTCTTTTGAGGACATTACAGTATGAACTCACTTTAACAACACTGACTACAACAATGTGCTTTTGCGTACACTAACGATTAACGAATACTACAACGAAAAAAAATGACGTACAATACAGTCGAGGGATTCCCCGTAAAACATACACGAAAAGGGTTGCCAACGTGGGAGATTTTAACTAGTTTTTTTATATAAATAAAAAAAACAATGTTACGTAACGCCTTGTTGGAACTCCCCTCCCGCCCCTGTAACGCATCGTAACGTTTTACAAGACCCCCCCCCTCACCCCAAATTGCGTTACGTAATACTTGAACGCCCCCTAATTGACAGCATTGCTTTCGATATGGCAACATGAGAGTTAATTTAGGCATTTTTAAAGATGGGTTAATACCGATATTTGTCAGTATTAGTTAATATGAATATATTCGTCAAGTGATATTATAATATTTAAACTAATATATGAATATTACTGATATCTTAATATAACGGTTATACGTATCACTATTCTATTCATGTAGGTAATAAGTTTATTTTACCAAGCAATCTTATTAGTTTTTATACTAATGTACAATACGGCCGACGTATCTTGGCGAGTCCGACCTTCGCGCAGAAGGTTGCGCAATAGCTTTTTTAAGGAACAAAATGGTGGCATGAGGCGACGTACGGGGGGCGGTGGTCTAGGCTAGAGATTGACCATAAGTAAACACAATCGACCCTTTAGTCATAAAATATCGCAATCGATTAGTTTTATTTAGAAGTTATTGATTTTTGTTTATATAAGATATTAAACGAAATAGATTTACAAATATAGTGAATTTTGTTGATAATAAACAAGATTTCGACTTAAATAAAAAAAACTAAAAACATATTATTTTCTCAGCTGAAAGACATAATGTACTTAAATATCAATTATCTATTAACGTCTTCTTGAGTAACGACTATTTGAGAAAATTTAGAACCTCCTTATAAATTGCAAATAAATATATTTTTATGTCTTAATTTTAATCGATTTGAATAAAAATCGATTAAACAACACCCTCAGGCACGCGTGTTGGACATCCCTTTCTGGTTACTTCGTAAAGCTTCGTGCTTATTCGGCAATGCTCGGTACACGGTAATATTTCAGTCACACGTTAGCATTGGTGTCGTGTTCGTGTCGCTATCTCTGTCTTGAGCACAGTCGGTTACAAAAGTTTTCGTTGTTATTGTTGTTTGTTTTTATTAATAGTGTTAAGTTTGTTTTGTTTGTTTTATTTGTTTTATTTGTTTTATTTGCAAGTGTCAGTTAGCACTTATATTATTCGCCAAACATGCCACCAAAACATAACAGTGTGTTAAATCGCCAGGCGAGAAAAATTATTTACGATTTAACGCAATATATGAAAAAGAAAAGAAGAAGGCGTAAAAGATGTCGATAAAGTTTATTTAAGAGTTGCTAACGCAACTGGTGTGTCCCAACGCACAGTACAGCGGATCGCAACTGAAGGCAATATTTCGGGCTTACTTTCAGTATTCCGCACGCCTGGTAAAAAAAGGTCTAGATCAAAACCTATTACTGATATGGATAATTTTGACCAGGAGTAGTAAAAGATGCATACACAACTTCCACAAAACTGAAAAGAAATGCCGACGATAAACAAATTACTAGCG
The DNA here is from genome assembly GCA_029286625.1 of Parnassius orleans. Classification (NCBI taxonomy): domain Eukaryota; kingdom Metazoa; phylum Arthropoda; class Insecta; order Lepidoptera; family Papilionidae; genus Parnassius; species Parnassius orleans. The sequence continues at coordinate 4,615,055 of JAGSMP010000037.1, forward strand.
AAACTCAAACGGGATATAAATTTTCAAGGTGGTAAAACGAGCTTAAAGACAATTATCAAAAACTTGGGTTTCAAGTGGCGAAAGACCGAAACCAATAGAATGGTTCTATAGAGAAGACCGACATTCGCCTGAAAAGGATCTTGTACTTGAAGGCAATGAAAAAATACAGGGACGAAGGGCGACCAATTGTATTCACTGACGAGTCGTATGCCCACTCATCACATACAAAAGGTAAGGCGTGGTCAGATGGTTCCGCTCAAGGACTAAAGCGCCCGATATCAAAAGGTCAGCGGATAGTGATGGTACACGCTGGGTCAGAAGCAGGGTTTGTTCCGAACGCGCTACTAATGTTCAAATCTGGCAGCAAAACCGGAGACTATCATGATGACATGAATTTCAAAAATTATGAGAAATGGTTACGGACCCAACTGATTCCAAATTTGAGCCCTAACTCGGTGGTGGTTATCGATAATGCTCCGTACCACAACAAATTAATGGATCCTGCCCCTACATCTAATGACAAGAAGGCAAAAATGGAATCGTGGTTATTAGAAAAGGGTATACCATATGAAAAGGACATGCGTAAACCACAACTTTACGATCTAATAAAAAAAAACAAAGACGTGAATAAAAAATACGTAATAGATGAAATGTTTAAACAAAACAACCACGATGTCCTTCGTTTACCCCATATCATCCTGATTTAAACCCCATCGAGATGGTGGGCTGCCATTAAAGGGCACGTAGCCGCTAAAAACGTCGACTGGAACGTAACCCGGACAATGGAGCTCATACAAGAAAAGTAAATTTAATGGGTCAGAATGAATGGAGTGCTTTATGCAGAAAAGTGCAAGAGGTCGAACATGACTATAGGAAGAGCGACCATATTATTGACGAAATGACGGATCAATTATTCATCATTAATACAGCTTCAGATTCAGAAAGTGAGTCTGAAAGTGAGAGCGACGATTACGAAGATGAACCTATGCCAAGTACTCACATGGTACACAAGGGCCGACGACTTTATGTTAGAATTTCCCTCAGCGACAGTGATTAAATAATAATAAGTGTAAATAAATAAAAAGTATTAAATGTAAATAATATTGTATGTGTTTGTGATAAAATCTGCCCCTATCGAAAGGTGAGGTATCAAAATTGAATCTTTAATTTATAATGTCTCCAAAGTGTTTTGATATTTTTGGTCACTGTATTAGGGAAATTTTATTTGTACATTGGTATATATAAAAAAATTACAATAACAGTTTTCTTCACGAGTGTTCATGCGCTAAACTTCGCAGAGCCTATATTCAGACTCGCCAAGATACGTCGGCCGTATTGTATGCTCGGTTTATATGATTTGATAAATATTAATGCTGTTAATAAATAAATTATCTAATTTAAAGTCTTTTTGTTTTATGATATAGCTAAAAATAGATATATGCCTTTGCTTTTAACCACTTTAACACTCAGCAACTGAACTAAACTTAATTATACACTGTTTAAGATAATTTTAATTTAATGTTCACGAATTCACGAATTACCAAATGTGTTACACCACACTGTACCCAAAAAGTCAGAAATGAATTGCATTGAATAAAAATACACCCTTTTGTTTATATAAGTATTATTGAAAGTGATTTTAAGTGTTTAGAATAAAAATAAATTCCACTGCACAAAACAAGGGCCCATGTTTTGTATGTTTACATTTTAAGAATGATTTACAATATCTAACAATATGATAACTCATTTTAATGAATGTCGATATGAATTTAACAAGAATATTGGGAAAACACCATGACATTAAAACTAATATATGCCCAATAATATATTAAAATAAATAAATGTAAATATAAAACACTACTAGAGAGTCAATAAATTTTAAACATCTATAAAGAGTTGTATTTGTAAAGTCCCGCTGGTCGCCGTGATATAAAATATCCAATTGAAAATAGTCCCTAAGTAATATACAATAGAGAACGAATACCCGCCAAACGCTCATATCGGTTAATTCATTTGGTCATTCGGCTCGCTCGCTTGCACCGCTATACAATACGGCCGACGTATCTTGGCGAGTCTGAATATAGGCTCTGCGAAGTTTAGCGCATGAACACTCGTGAAGAAAACTGTTATTGTCATTTTTTTATATATACCAATGTACAAATAAAATTTCCCTAATACAGTGACCAAAAATATCAAAACACTTTGGAGACATTATAAATTAAAGATTCAATTTTGATACCTCACCTTTCGATAGGGGCAGATTTTATCACAAACACATACAATATTATTTACATTTAATACTTTTTTTTGATCCGCTGTACTGTGCGTTGGGACACACCAGTTGCGTTAGCAACTCTTAAATAAACTTTATCGACATCTTTTACGCCTTCTTCTTTTCTTTTTCATATATTGCGTTAAATCGTAAATAATTTTTCTCGCCTGGCGATTTAACACACTGTTATGTTTTGGTGGCATGTTTGGCGAATAATATAAGTGCTAACTGACACTTGCAAATAAAACAAATAAAACAAATAAAACAAACAAAACAAACTTAACACTATTAATAAAACAAACAACAATAACAACGAAAACTTTGTAACCGACTGTGCTCAAGACAGAGATAGCGACACGAACACGACACCAATGCTAACGTGACTGAGAAATATTACTGTGTACCGAGCATTGCCGAATAAGCACGAAGCTTTACGAAGTAACCAGAAAGGGATGTCCAACACGCGTGCCTGAGGGTGTTGTTTAATCGATTTTTATTCAAATCGATTAAAATTAAGACATAAAATATATTTATTTGCAATTTATAAGGAGGTTCTAAATTTTCTCAAATAGTCGTTACTCAAGAAGACGTTAATAGATAATTGATATTTAAGTACATTATGTCTTTCAGCTGAGAAAATAATATGTTTTAGTTTTTTTTTTTATTTAAGTCGAAATCTTGTTTATTATCAACAAAATTCACTATATTTGTAAATCTATTTCGTTTAATATCTTATATAAACAAAAATCAATAACTTCTAAATAAAACTAATCGATTGCGATATTTTATGACTAAAGGGTCGATTGTGTTTACTTATGGTCAATCTCTAGCCTAGACCACCGCCCCCCGTACGTCGCCTCATGCCACCATTTTGTTCCTTAAAAAAGCTATTGCGCAACCTTCTGCGCGAAGGTCGGACTCGCCAAGATACGTCGGCCGTATTGTACTTACGATACGAATGATACATATATCCGAAGTGGAGTCGAGCCGAGTGATATTATCCAACCGATGTTGAACAGTTAGTGTACAAATGAAGTTAATATGGAATATTAGCATATCAGAATCCGTTGGATTACTGATCTATGAATCCACCTAATATTACTAATATCTTAACGAATACGAATATATCGGTTACATCTTTAGGCATTTTATTTTAACGCGGAATTGTGCCGGCGAAATAACCTCTTTGTTCAGTGCTCCAGAACTTTAGTTTTTTTTTTTGTTTGAGATACTGAATGTAGGTATCTATATCTTTGTAGTAACGTAATATTAATGATTATCAAATGTAATATATCGTTTTCAACATGTTGGTCTTAATATTTATCTATAAAACTAACTTGGCAAAGTTACCATACTAGTGATGCCACGATGTGAAGGTTGTTACTTTGCCATGTTTTGCTACAACCAAGGGTTGTCACTTTCGACCTATATTTTTAACCGATTACAAATGTTTAAACAAAGCGATGTTTCACCGCAGCCCATTAGACCGATTTTACCAAATGCTTCATCAATCAATTTATCTTTATCAAAAGTGAAGGAAAAGAAAAGAGAAGTCTATATAATTTTTACTGCGTTGTTGGGCATTAATAATATTATTACTACTCAGTATTTTTCATAATTTCAACTTAGTGTATTAATATTAAACAAAACATTAATTGTCATTTTTAATGATTATTTAATGTTTTGCTATTGTGGGAAAACAATATTTATATTGATTACAATATTATCTTAATTTAGAAATTGAATACAATGATGATGACTAATAAAAAAACGAATACCTACTTGTTAAAAATTATTGTGACAAACTTTTCTTTATATATACTATAATTGATATAAGCTTATTATTGCACCAATTTGATTTTTAATTTTAAACGAGAGTATTTTTGTTTGATATATTTCAGATTTTTGCTTTGAATAAAACTACTTTTACGGATTATATCGCGTTTAATAACTTATTTTTATTAATTCCCGACGTTTCGGGTGCTTCACAGCACCCATGGTCACGGGGGACTAAGGTGATTGACGTCCCGATGTCAGAGTTAACCTGGAGTACCTTCAGCTTTTTTAATTATTAATTTTGGTCCGATCTACGCAGAATGAACTTACTGTGTCTTGAAGTCTTGTAGTGGTATGCTTGGGTTTAGTTTTATTTTTATTAATTACAGGATCCCAAGCAGGTGGTAGTACCCAGACTCCCTCTCTATTGAAATTAGGATGTTTTTTTAATTTCAATAGCCTCACGTATCATCCTTGGCAGGAATCGATGTTCTTTTGCGAGAATTTGTGGTTTATCAAATCTAATGTAAAGCTTGTACACTCCTGCATCTAGAGGAGTGTACAAGCTTGATTGTGAATGTGGTCTCTCATATATAGGGCAAACAAAACGATCAATAAAAACCCGCGTAAAAGAACACATAGCTGACGTGAAGCACCAACGTTCCGGGAAGTCTGCAGTTTGTGATCATATCCTCGACGGCCCCCGCCATTACATGGCAAAGTTGCCAGAAAGTGAGGTTAACTTTGCCATTTTCTATTTTTGAGTACCTATTTTGTCCATTTAATATTAGTACTTGTTTAAATCACTAATAAAATACCAAATCTATGAAGAATATAATGTCACATTTAACATTGACGCCCAGTCTCACAACATTTTTTGTTGGAAAATTGGTCCTAAACTTTTAAGTCCTTCCAAAAATGGCAAAGTTGCCAGGTTTCACGTACAATTTTTGCCTCGCTCCCTCCGTAGAAAAAACAGGTGTATTGTCTTTCATTGTTTTCGTGTTTTCGTTTTTTGTCTTGTGTAAAACAATTATAGCTGTTTTCTCGTATTTTTTTAGGATTCCGTACCCGAAGTGTAACCAACGGGACCCTATTACTAAGCCTCCGCTATCCGTCTGTCTGTCTGTCAGTCAGCGGGCTGTATCTTAAGATCCTTAATAGGTAGACAGTTGAAGTTTTCACAGAATGTGTATTTCTGTTGCCGCTATAACAACAAATAATAAAACTAAATTAAAAATTACAGGGAGGTCCCCTACTAGAAACGTGTTTTATTTTTGTACGATGGTACGGAACCCCTCATGCGCGAGTCGTACTCGCATTTGGCCGATTTTTGTGATTGTGAGCGTTATGTCACGTCTGCATTAAACACGAAAAAAGATCAGGTCAAAAGGTCAGGGTTGTGGGTATGTTGGAAGTGGAAGCTGGGTGCAGTCAAGAAATTGCATACGTTATTAACCATGCAACCACACTATAAAATCCGTAATAAAAGTTTTATTCTACTATGCTGATGCATGGCCAAATAGAATGTTGGCCTATATATTTAACCTACGCCGATTAAGTATAACGTAACGCATTAATATAACGTATGTTCCGACTATTTATAAATAATTTTAGTTTATATATTTGTAAAATTTGTACTTGGGCTGCTTTTTCAATATAGATTTGTTTCAGTCCGGCTCCTCGGAGAAGCCCGGTCAGCAGATGGCGGCTGCCGACGTGGGTTCACAACTGCAGCACATGTGCAGCCTCGATATCGACTCCAAGGCTTCGTATGTTCGGCTTTCTGGCATCATTTGTACCATTGGTGAGTATGACTGCACTATGATTGGAGAAAACATAAATAGGAAATAAGCAGAGGTATGGCAATCTCAACAGCACCGTGTTTTCCTACTACTTCAATTTTCATCAAAACCAGTCCGCAAAAACCCCATTACTGGGCACTTAAGTCTCATTATTAAAAAATAAAAATGAAAATGAAGAGGGAAAAGTAGTGCTGCTTTACCGTGTGTTATACCGCTTAGAGGTTAGCTCATCATTTTCATTCACATTGTTCTCGTATTTGTTTTCTGCTCCGCCGAGCACATGATTATTCAAACTCAGAAAATTGCATTTAATCTCATATGCTATGCCAGATGTAAAGTATGTTACTAACACTGCGGTCGTCAGTAGTACCAGACGTTTCACACCTTTGTCGCTTTCTGTTGCTGGTCTGCCTCACCCTGTGTGACGTCTGGCGTAAATGAGATGGTCATACCGCAATCTATCGGAAACCATAAGGTCTTTCTTGCATGTCCCATAGTCGCCTCTTACAACATCCACTGGACGAAATGTGGTGATGAATCCTCTTACGGCGCCGCCATACTACAGCAATATAAAAAAAGTTTAATCCTCAAAATGTGTTTAATTTACTTACGACATTTTATACATAATAATAATGCGATTTTACATAGCAAAGCTATCTAAATTCATCGCTTATCAGGTCCCGTCTCCCGCGATGTGGCTATGTTGGAGAAGATGATGGAAACTGGCATGAACGTAGCCCGTATGAACTTCTCACACGGCTCACACGAGTACCACGCGGAGACCATCAAGAACTGCCGCGAGGCTGAGAAGAACTACAGCGCCAAGCTCGGCTTGCCCTTCTCCTTGGCTATCGCACTCGACACCAAAGGTCCTGAGATCAGGACTGGACTTCTTGAGGGTGTAAGTGTATTCTTAGCTTTTTAATAGATTTTGAACACTCTTTCCCTCTCTTGTTTCCTCTCCAAAATCCTTTAAATAGGTAATTCTAGGTACTTACTAAAATCTGAAAAATAGCTTTTACTAAATATTTTAGATTGAAATATTAATCTATTGAACATTGTAGCAGTTAAATTTAAGAAAATATTGCAAGTAATTTGCACAGCAGGACCCTACCTTAAACATGTTTCAATTTGCACTTGACCAATTTTTTTACAATTATGTCATTCGATTTTAATAACAAATCAATCAGTTCGATTTACATAAAAAATAGTTACCGGCCAAACCCGATTTTAGGACAAATGAGTTTATCCTTAGCTATACTAGTTTTTCCTAAGCTCCGCAGAATGAACTAATTACTAAATGCACCTCAACCTACTGTCGCTAATATTACTTTTCCAACGAAATCGCTTACGAAAAACCCAAAATCGATTCTCAATAAACATGTTGAAAAATTTAAACACTTTTTTTTGTACCAAATACTCTTAATAATAATTTCAAATAACTACTCTTATATAAGTATATATATATATTAATCTAGGATACTGTTCGAAAGATCTATTTTGTTAACATAAATGCACGAAGTTTCAGCACTGGGAAACAATATTATTAAGTTATTTTTAATTGTAGTACAATAATAAGAATATTTAAATTCTATAAAACCCCAACACAACTAGCAACAAATAGCAAATTGTCAAATAATGTCAAACGAGAAATATTATTGAAGAAAAATTGTAGTTTTTTTTCTTATTTTCCCGAAAACTATGAGTTTCCAAGCGCTAAAACTTTGCACACGTACGTTAAATAATTTAAAATTAAAAATTTTGTATAACCGTCATTTGAAATTGGTAACTTTGGGTAAGTTATCTAAAGGAGAGCCTTCATCACCACTTACCACCAGGTAAGATTGTAATTAAATTAGTACTTTTAATAAGAAAAAAAATATTGTAGTTACATCTAAAGGCTATCAGAAATGGAGAATAATATTCGCAGCATCCTTTTTAGTTCGCAGTTTACTTTGAAACCTTTTATTTATATTGAAATAAATTTCTCAGGGTGGCTCTGCAGAGGTGGAACTGAAAAAAGGCGGAACCATCAATCTGACTACCGACCCCTCATACCAAGAGAAAGGCAACGCTTCCACCATCTACGTCGACTACAAGAACATTACCCAAGTGGTAAAGCCCGGCAACAAAATCTTCATCGATGATGGCCTTATTTCAGTGGTCTGTCAGTCCTCCACCGCTGACACTTTGGTCTGCACCATTGAGAATGGAGGTACCTATGTGTAAATTATCACATTTTTCAATAAATGATTGATGTACTGGCAAAACCGTAACACATCACACCAATAACAATGTGGCCACCACTGGATATAAGTCTTTTCAAGAATGCTCCATTTGGCGTTTGGCTTGTATACCTTGAAAGATTTGCCAATACATACAACTCTGAGAAAGTTGGTGAACATTGGCAATGTTGGTGAATGCAGAATCAACTCCCACACTTTCCTACCTGGGTATAAATTTAAAATCTTTATATTTAATAGTGAATTCCCTTAAATGGCTGAAAGCAGCGTTTCTGCCAGAAGTAATTGTGTTCTGTGAGTTTTAAAGGTACGAGACATGTGTTTGAAATTGAGATTCCACTTTCTGTGTCCCTAATGTGACGATTACAGGCAATCGTTCAAACTATTGGATATTTGACATCATAGTCAATTGATAAACTTTTAAAGACCTATCAAAACAAACAAAAAAAAAAACTGGAATTTCGGAAAAAAAATCTAGCAATATGAGAATATATATATCAAATATGAACTCTCACGCCTGTTACAAATCTCTCGCTTCTTTCAAAAATTTGCTTTGTCACTTATTCTCATTCATTCTTTCTATGTGTCCAATCCACCGAAGCATTCCTTTCTTAATATTAGTCACAACATCTATGACAATAAAGTGTAATGTAATGACAGTCATACTTTATACAGACAAAAAATGTCTTATTTGTATATTATTTGATAAATACAAAAAATCTAATTATACTCACAATAGAAAATCAACCAAGTTTTCAGAGACTTACTACTAAATGTAGCAAATTCTAGTTATATGATGTAGTAGAATATTAATTTCTGTGTCAACTACCCATTTACAGAGGCCTTTGCCCAGCTGTGGACTGTTACGGGTTGATAAAGAAGAAAATTAGTAGCTGTGAGATATCATTTTGTTGAAGCAAGACAGGAATTATTACATTCATTAATGTCAGATTTTAAACTTAAGTTCTCTACATCTTATTCATCATCATCATCATCATCATTGCAGCCATTCACAAGTCCGCTGCTGAACATAGGCCTCCCCCTAGATAAATTAGGATGGAGTTAGTGCTTGTGTGGTTAACACTTGAACATATATACACAAATAAATATATTTTTAATTTTATTAGGTCATTAACTATTTTATGTATAGCAATTATTTTAAGAAAAGCTAATCTTTTATTTTTAAATTCAGGTATGTTGGGATCGAGGAAGGGTGTAAATTTGCCCGGTCTACCTGTTGACTTGCCAGCAGTGTCAGAGAAGGATAAGTCTGATCTCCTCTTCGGTGTAGAACAAGGCGTAAGTAAATTAATTCTATGTTATTGTTTGGCAGTTTCATAGAATATATATTGGAAGGTGTGCCCGTTTGCCACACTTCTATAAAAAAAAAAAAACATTTTTTGATTCTTAATCAAGGTAGGTGACTATGGGTCACTTTATATTCATTTACCATCACCGTGTGCTTGCTTGTCACAGTCACATCTATATAAAAAAAGTCTATAAATCAGAAAATAGTGTTGAAACTTTATACCAGGGACTGTGGTCCAGTGCTTAAGTAATCTGACTATCAATGACACAGACTGAATAAAAAATTATATACACACCATCATCATTATCAGAGACGTCGATAAATTACCTCAGGTACCTAAACAGTACACACATAAGGCACGACGTAAACACGCCAGTTGATCTCGACTCGGCATTCATTGAGTACAATAAAAGCACGTGCTCGACTTCTTATCATGTAATAAAGAAACGCGACCTTCAGTCATATCTTGTATTGCAATAAAACTAATTTTACGGATTTTATCGCGTTTTTACTTATTTCAATTTACGACGTTTTGACATTGTCACGGGGGGGGATTGAGGTGTTTGACGTTATGATGGCAGTCAGTTCGTTTGTCACTTCAATTTTATAAAAACATCTTTACTAGATATTTTTTTATACAAACGAGCATGCAGCTCACGTCCTATGAACCGCCACCCATGAACAACTGCAACACCAGGGGAATTTCAGGTGTGTTGTCGACCTTTTAAAAAAGAGACTAAGGGAGAGGCCGATATCCAATGGACTGTTACGTGCTGATCTCAGACTAACATAGAAAGATAAAACAGAACACCACATACATTTCAATATGCACACGTGCACATATGCACCTAAAACCATTGATATATATGTACTACGCACTAGATTTCGCATTCCGAACATTCACTATGTTCAACTGAACTGTACTGCAATCCGTACACCTTTACTGTGGCTTCAATATTCATGCAGTGTGGAGCGGCGATAATAATACGAGATTTCAAATTAAAGTTTAAACCTTACGTAAATAACAATTCAGTAGTCAAATAAGTAAAATTTTTGTTGTAAATAGGTAATAATATCGTAATATTTTACTATCTACCGCGCATGCGCGAAGACATAGAGTAGCGCACATTTTTTGTTTGGAAGAGCTTCTAGTACGTAGTACATATAACTCAATGCCTAAAACCAAGTTGTTGGTTGCAATTACAAATGATTTTAGGTGCATGTGTGAGTGCATGTTCTTACAATAAGTTAAGCATGGTTTTCGGTGTTACTTGAAATGTACGGAGCACTCTGCCTGTCTTTCTTTATTGGTCGGTGGGACTGATGAAGAAAACATGAAATGGATAATAAAAAGCATACATTTTATAGGCAAATACTGAAAATTATGATATTGGTCCTTTCCTATTAATTGTTAAAATAGTATCTATTTTTTACTTTATAGGTGGACATGATTTTCGCGTCGTTCATTCGCAATGGTGCAGCTCTACAGGAGATCCGCAGCATCCTGGGTGAGAAGGGCAAGAACATCAAGATTATCTCCAAGATCGAGAACCACCAGGGCATGGTCAATTTGGACGAGATCATCGCTGTAAGTACCTTTAAACAAGATGATGTTCTATTGGCCAATTTTCAACCAATGTTATAACTTTCTTACATTAATAATAAGAAGCTTTTTGTATGTGGTAGAGCCATGCTGCAGCTGTATTAGTGGTATAGTTGTAGCATGAATGGGTCGGCTCGACCAGAGAAGGACCACGCTCTCACAGAATACCAGCATACATAGCAGCTTAACGCTGCTGTGTTTCGTATGGTGAGTGTAGAGAACCAGAGACCTTGTTTACTGGAAACGAGGCATACCATCATTCCTCACAGGTGACAACGTATCTGCATTTTGATTCATAATCGAGGATAGATGTAGATGTCTATGGGCCACAGCAACAACTTACCATCAGGTGAACCGTGTGCTCGTTTGTCACCCTTATCCTATATAAAAAAAGCTATCAATAGTGCAGAATATTATAGTGCCAAAAACTTTAAAGGTGCGAAATGTCTGGAACTGCGATTCGTCAATCCGCGTGACTGTGACTAATTAAGGCAAATCAGACAGTGCTAAAGGCGTTAAAGCTCCGGCTTTACATAGTGACTTTTCTTTAAATCTTTATTTTCAAAAAAGGAGTTTTGTCACACTGTGTCTATGTTACCCCCGTGATATACACATAATAACAGAAAATAAGCTAATGGACACATAATAACATCGGCGTTAAAAGAGCTACATGCAATAAAAGTAAATTTCATTAAAAATAATAACTTATATGTAGGAAAAGATAACATCTCTCTAAACTCTCACTACATGTAAATAAAGTTTGATTAGCATTTTGGCTTCATGACAAAGTGGAGAGGATAGAATAGCATTGCAAATGCCTACATTAAGATTATGCAAAAATGTCATATCTTGCCTTTGTACCTCGTTCCAAACACACTCCGTCAAACGTAGCGACTTGAAGCGCAAACAATTTGTGCAAAAAATTTACGCAAACAACATCGTGCACTGCACAATGTCCACACGAGAGCGTCTTGCATGCGAAAATAGTTTGTACAAAGTTTTGCAATAACATGTGGTGTCCACACACCATATTTAACGTACCTACATGCTTGCTTGTGCAACTTTAGTTTGAGCGAATTAAGCATTTGTGCAAGCCATTTGCACGACATACCGTTTTGCCGGCTTAACGTGCATGCTTGCTAGTGCAACTTTAGTTTGAGCGAATTAAGCATTTGTGCAAGCAATTTGCACGACATATCGTTTTGCCGGCTTAACGGACATACTTGCTTGTCCAAATTAGAATTTGTGCAAGTAAGATTGAGCGTGTAGTCGGGCCTTAAGACAATCACATCAATCAGGTCCAGTCCTTTTTGTTGTTTGACAGTCCTATTTTCAGAGTACTTAATTATACTGGAAGTCCTATTCTTTACGTTCGCGCACAGGATTTTTCTTTGATTTCAAAACTGAAAAGTAAAGTCTTGAAGTGTTATAAGAGCATAGAATTATCCTGATTGAGTTAGATTATTGTAAAAAAAAAATTGGAAAAATTAGTAAGCTTTGAATTTCGTCAACAAGAATGACAGTATCAAAAACATTTCATCACAAACAGTACACACTATTAAATGCCATTTTTCAATTGACTATCCATTTAATTGTTATAATTAATGAAAATTATCTGTTAAATGAAATATTATTACTATTATTATCAACAGCTATTTTTTTTTTTAATTTTGTATTGACAAGTTATGTTGTTATGACAAGGGCTGGCAAAAAAGGCTTGATTTTTTTATTTTTTAGTAAGTTCTAACATAAACTTAGTGCTAGGTACTTAATAATTTATTTAACCATACTTTATACCAAAATTATTTCCTTTATTTTGTTCCATTGTAACTTCAGTAATTGAATTTTAACCTAGAGAAAAATATTGCTTACTAGTAAAAACTGGATACAATATAAGAAGGGATTACCCAATTTACATTGCGAGGATGTAAGCAATCAGTTACATCTGCAATATCTGTTCATTGTAAAATTGCATCCTCTTTGAATTCAATGTGACTTAAATTGCGCTTATATTTTGCTACGATTTGACCTCTTATTTGATTTACGTTTTTGCAAATGTTTAATTTGTGAAGAATTTTAGTATAAATAACAATCCTTATACGTCCCATTGCTGGGCACAGGTCTACTTTCATACCTGAGAAGGTTTTAGGACAAATGAGTATAGTCAGATTTCTTTCAAACAGTTCTTAAAATTTCATTTAAATTTCAGTGGTGTCAGCGGGGATGGAACATTAGAGTTCTATGAAATTTAAGGATAAGTGCTTGTTCCCTGAACTACTTGCTCTATATTTTAGTATAATTATGACTTAATAGCTTGATATGTTACATTTTATGGATAAATCATTTTTTTAAATAAATATATAAGAATTTAAGAACGTTATGAAAGTATAAATTTATCATAACATAGATTTTGTAGTGTTGGCATAAGAAATAAACCAAGGAGGTTAACCGCGTATTGGCGGTGTAAAAATACCCACTACCCCGTATCATCCCGTGGGTGTCGTAAGAGGCGACAGAGGGAAACTGGAACAGGATATGGGCAGCAGCTACCCCTATAAACAACTCAAAATAATAAAAAACTGTGGTTGTCAATCTACCTGCCAAGCTGTGCAACTATAGCAAATATGGGAGATATTTGCTATGAGACAATCTATGGGGAGGCCTGTGTTCAGCAGAAGACTTTTGATAGATTGTAATGAATAATTGAATGAATAAATGGTAGAACTATGGCAGACATGTGCGGGTGCTCTAATTTTAAGCTCTAATTTATCATGTATTCTGAGAAAAATTCGTGGATTTCGAAAATTCTGTCAACTAATCATCACTTGCCATATACGCAAACCTTTTAGATACGAGGGGGTGTCTTCCACTTATTTCTTAAGGGATTGCAGTCACTGACTGTAGGACATGTGTGGGCATTTTCCTAGTGTCCTATCCAACTTTTGTTTTTAGTCACTGAATTTGTTATTATTACTATATGAAAGTTAATTCCAGCAAAAGTCCAATATTCCATCTGCCAAGCATATCAATTCTACTGTAGGAGATGTCCTTATCCACGCTTCTGCATGTCGAAGATGAGGCTTTTAGTATACTGATGAAGAAGAAAAAAAAATATACATCATCAAAGATATATATCACAGTGAATAATTTATTTTTACTTAAATTTGGTCATTATATTTCCAGGCTTCAGATGGCATCATGGTAGCCCGTGGTGATCTTGGAATTGAGATCCCACCGGAGAAGGTGTTCCTCGCGCAGAAGACCATGATTGCTCGCTGCAACCAAGTAAGACAATTGTGACATATATTTTTACAATAATAATGCTTGATATTGTACAACATACATGATAACTTAATTGCACTTTAATTATATTGGTATTATTTAATATAAAAATTACATTATTTATTTACATAAATATACAGTAGGTATTTATTATCATACTAAATAAAACTAAAATCTTGAATACAGTCCTAATCCCGCAGTATAGTGCCACTTCAATTTGGTTCAAGTAATTGAAGACTTAGCTAGTTGTTGTTACAATGTATGCCATACTATTCCTTATATTGAACAAAATTATTATAAAATTATACAATATGTCTAAAAAAATAATCCCACTGGTTTTTTGCTGTTTTTTTCCCAGGAACTGAGGTATTTTTTGAGCCAGTGGTAAAAAAATTACTTTCAAAAAGTATTATGTAATAATCTTTATTGAATAAAAATTTATTATTTTCTATGAAGTTTTCAATTCACAGACTGAAGATTTTTCATTTTAAAATTATGAAATACAATTTCATAATGTGTACATTGCCTTTGTTTTAGTTACAGGCATTCATTCTATTGATTGTATAAAGGAATCTAAGCGAAATCGCTTAACGTACGTTTGAAAAAAGAGCTGAGCTAAGCTTAGCCATTATGCAGGGGCGATGTAAGAATATCCACTACTCCATGTCGTCCTTTGGGTGTCGTAAGAAGCGACAGAGGGAAACAAACTAGGAAATGGGCAGTAGCCTTCCTAATAGCAGCTAAATAATAAACCGCGGTTGCCAACCCGCCTGCCAAGTGTGGCGGCTACTATGATGCCCCTTATGAGGCATACTACGGGGCGGTCTATTTTCAGTCAGCACTGGACTTACAAAATGGCTGGTACGGTAATGGTAAGCTTAAATGAAATTATTACAGTTGAAAAGAGTTTTTTTAATTCTGTTTTTATTCATAGGTAAATTTATGTATAATTAATTTTATAATGAAGTACATTTAGGTAAAGTCGCTGACGCCTTCTTGTAGAATGACTGTTAGCATTACAGCGGCAGAAAAAACTTTGTGGTGTTTGTTTCCGCAGTATCGTAAGGACCGACTTTCGGTCAGCTTAAATATTAAATGTTATTGTTATTCGACTGAAAGTTTAGGCATCCGAATGCCGGCGATAAGCTTCCTCTACCAGGCAAAGCTCCTTACAATGGGAGGCGGGAGTACAGCAGTAGACTTTTAAAGACTGAGAAAAAATATACTTGAACATTTTTTTTTAATTTTATCTATGTATTACAGGTTGGAAAACCAGTCATCTGCGCTACTCAAATGTTGGAGTCCATGGTTAAGAAGCCACGCCCAACTCGTGCGGAGACTTCAGACGTCGCTAATGCTATTTTGGACGGTGCGGACTGTGTCATGTTATCAGGAGAGACCGCTAAGGGAGACTATCCTTTGGAATGTGTCCTCACTATGGCCAACATTTGCAAAGAGGCCGAGGCTGCTATCTGGCATAAGCAGTTGTTCACTGACCTGGTTGCACAGGTAATAATAATAATGTATTGTTTTTGTTCAGCAAAATTTTTTTTTGTTTAGAAGAATCTTATATCCAGCTATAAATATATAATATATCCAGTTGATTTCAGCGACTAAGCAAGAAGAGTTTTTTAAAAATAGAATTTATAGTTAAAAATAAACAGTCCACCTGATTGTAAGCAGCTACTGTAGTTCATGGATTACTTCAACCAACTTAAAATAAATAAGGCTTACAAATGCGTTTTCACTTCTGAGGACTGTGATGGAATGCCTCTCAGCCTGTAATTATTTCAGCTCTCTATACCCTTCAGACCGAAACCACAGCCTAAGAAGAAAATACGTTTGATGTTGTCGGAAAAGCCGACATAAACAATAAATTGTTAGGATTGTCAGAATGGGAAGTAATAAAAAAATAAAACTATTAGTATAATTTTTAATAGACTTTATTTTATTTCACGTTTAAACAAATTAAATAACTTAATCAGACAATTAGTGTTCAGAAATAATAAAAATAGGTTATAAAACCCACAGTTTTTTATCGCACATGTAGATAAATGTTCACCCATTTTAATTTATTTGCGTGACAACCCTAGCGGACCATTAGCCGCTCGGGAACTGTCCACTAGGGTTATGAGATTTTAATGTTATATAATTAAACTGTAAATTAATTAAAATTATTTCAAGAAACTAAAAAGAGTCCTATAATTTCCCCGACTACAGGAGCTATTAAATTATGTGGAAATTATTTTATTATTTTTTTGTTTTTGAAGTCTGTGTTTACTTTTTTAAAGGTTTTATTTGATCCTTTAAAGTGGACTAAACAATAACACAAGCTCAATGTGACAATGAAAACTAGAACGTCGTATATGTAGTTAAATAAACAAAATCATCCCTTTTTTTCCACCTTTAGGGATGGAATTTTTTTCTTCAAATTTAAGTCGGACTACCCTCGAGACAATCTGAGTCTATTAAATATCGGTCGGAATCAGAATCGGTTTATTATCGGCAAGATATTGTGTAATGTAACTATATAATACGGTGTTATTTTTCAAAGAGTAGCCAAATTTTATATTTAAGTTCAAATAAATAAATTATTATAAACCGATATTACATTTTTTTTAAATACGAGTAAATAAGGCTTCTACTTTTATTTGAAGTTATCCCAAATTGTATGTGATTTATGGGCAACAACTAGTCTTACGCGGGCTCCTGTGTGTGTGATTTTATTCACGTTTTCGTTTATCAAGTTTTTGCCTACTGTTTACTTTCTTAGTGACAAGTTTTCTACTAATGCTTAAGTTATTAACATGCGCGAATTATCATTCCAATTTTACTTTTTTACTTTTAACAGACTTAGGATCGCATTATAAATAAAATTAAAAAAATATATATTTGCTTATCAATGACGTAACCGACGACTGTCCTTATTAAGTACCTATAAATTACGCAAGTAGTCCTAATATCTAATATCGGTACCTCAAATGCGATCATCATATTAAACGACCGTTTATTTACAACGTAAATTCAAAGTATCAGATCGGAGCGCGAACCAGCAGCCTCATGGCGTCGGACGGTCGGGTCGACTGGCGAGGCAAGGAAAACTGAGCCAGTTGCGCCCGCGCAGCCGAGGGCTTCCGAAGATTACCGAACGGTCGAACAGCCGTGCCGCAATTCCTTATGCATCGACGAGCACGTTTTCTTAAAATAGTTTTTATAATTATTACCTGTTCTTGAGCACTTTTAACTTCCGTGAACGCAGCAATAATTTTACTGTGGCGGTCTTCATAACTTTGGGCCTTTTGACGTAAACACGACTCTTTATACACAGATAAAAGACTAACGGTGAAAGTTCCGGTGAGTTTGCAGACCATAGTATAGGGCCTCCGTGCGCAATCCACTTATCTCCATATTCACTATTTAAGTTATCGCTCACTCCACTTGAATAGTTTGATTAGCTGTCAATTGTTCTTCGATTGGTGGGTACACGTACGTTAATTGCTTGTCACGGTAAAGACTCGCTTTCATAAAATCTTTGCGCACCACGTAAACTTTCATTGCTTAAAATTTAATATCGCACCATTTCATAGTTTCATAGTATCCGCGGTTCAAATGTTTTCGTTACGTAACGAAGCGTACGTAATGAGGTCACGGTCAACACTCAGCTATCGGCTGGGCGAGTGGACGTAGGTACTTAGCGGTGAAACGGTAAATAGAAGGGAAGGGCGCGGGAAGAAGCGCGACAAGGTACCTTACCGAGCGACCGTTACGAATAGCGTGCGTAAAATAGTAAGCGTTAGATATTTATGAATAACAATCGGTTAAAGTTATGCATTACCACGCACTTTGATTTTAAAAGATGCGGCATGTTTGAGATTTTTTATTTTTTTTCACCATTAGCCTATATTACTTATTCTGAACTTTCTCTGCAAATTTGGCTGGTTATTGCAAAATAATCCTGTATAATAATGTCCTTCAGACCGAATTTCTGTCACGGCAGTGAGTCTTAACGGAGACTAGCCTACTGCGTGGGATAGGATTATAGTGCCCAAGTATATGCGCATGCGTAAGTTCACTTTATTCCTCTGTCTCATAGTCCGATGGGACGGTTATCCGATACGACAGGAGAGAGTCAGGCGCAGGACCAACGGCTTTACGTGCTTTCCGAGGAACGGTTGTTATACACCACCAACTTCCTGACTCTGGGCTGCTACAGAGAATTTCTTGACAGAAAAACCAAATAACTGATTTTGGCCCGACCCGGGATTCCAACCCATGACCTCATGATGAGCAATCGTGTTTATGACCACTAGGCCAACGAGGCAGTTACCTACATACAAAGAATTAAGTTGAACCTCCTCTATTTTCGCAGTCGGTTAAAAACCACGATCACGATCGATAGTCTGACGCGCATGTTTCCATTGAACAGGTGAAAGGGCCCATCGAGCCGGCGCACTCTGTGGCGATAGCGGCGGTGGAGGCGGCGAGCAAGTGCATGGCGTCGGCCATCGTGGTGATCACGACGAGCGGGCGCTCGGCGCACCTGCTCAGCAAGTACCGGCCGCGCTGCCCCGTCATCGCCGTCACGCGCCAGCCGCAGACCGCGCGCCAGGCGCACCTGTACCGCGGCGTGCTGCCCATCGTCTACAAAGGTACGACACGGTCCGGTCCGCACCCGCTCAGCAAGTACCGGCCGCGCTGCCCCGTCATCGCCGTCACGCGCCAGCCGCAGACCGCGCGCCAGGCGCACCTGTACCGCGGCGTGCTGCCCATCGTCTACAAAGGTACGACACGGTCCGGTCCGCACCCGCTCAGCAAGTACCGGCCGCGCTGCCCCGTCATCGCCGTCACGCGCCAGCCGCAGACCGCGCGCCAGGCGCACCTGTACCGCGGCGCTGCCCATCGTCTACAAAGGTACGACACGGTCCGGTCCGCACCCGCTCAGCAGTACCGGCCGCGCTGCCCCGTCATCGCCGTCACGCGCCAGCCGCAGACCGCGCGCCAGGCGCACCGTACCGCGGCGTGCTGCCCATCGTCTACAAAGGTACGACACGGTCCGGTCCGCACCCGCTCAGCAAGTACCGGCCGCGCTGCCCCGTCATCGCCGTCACGCGCCAGCCGCAGACCGCGCGCCAGGCGCACCTGTACCGCGGCGTGCTGCCCATCGTCACAAAGGTACGACACGGTCCGGTCCGCACCCGCTCAGCAAGTACCGGCCGCGCTGCCCCGTCATCGCCGTCACGCCAGCCGCAGACCGCGCGCCAGGCGCACCTGTACCGCGGCGCTGCCCATCGTCTACAAAGGTACGACACGGTCCGGTCCGCACCTGCTCAGCAGTACCGGCCGCGCTGCCCCGTCATCGCCGTCACGCGCCAGCCGCAGACCGCGCGCCAGGCGCACCTGTACCGCGGCGTGCTGCCCATCGTCTACAAAGGTACGACACGGTCCGGTCCGCACCCGCTCAGCAAGTACCGGCCGCGCTGCCCCGTCATCGCCGTCACGCGCCAGCCGCAGACCGCGCGCCAGGCGCACCTGTACCGCGGCGTGCTGCCCATCGTCTACAAAGGTACGACACGGTCCGGTCCGCACCCGCTCAGCAAGTACCGGCCGCGCTGCCCCGTCATCGCCGTCGGTCCGGTCCGAGCCGGTCTGGTCTAGTGCGATATGGCACGGTCAGGTGCGGTTAGTTACCGGTCTCGCTACAACATGGTGCATGTAGTAGTTAAAATTATAATCTAGTTCAGAATATAGCCTTCCTCAAAAAATATGTTAATGCATAATTTGAATGTTTTATCCCAACCGCTTCATTATGTCCGGCTTTTTCGGATAGATATAAACAGACCTGTGTAGTTGGCATTTGAAAAATAAGTAGGTAACTTCCCCTTATACCTTATTTTTTAATTAAAGTAATTGTTATGACCACACTGGGATTTTCTACTGTATCGCGCAGACGTTTTACATACACATATATGTTGCACATGGGCGAACCTCGAGATTTAGAGAACTATTATTTGTAGACCATACAAGCGCTTGTTCTGTGCAGAGTCCGTATATGTCCCCTGTATATTAGATATTTGTTTGACGTTGTTCAGAGGCGGCGGCGGGCGACTGGCTGAAGGACGTGGACCTGCGCGTGCAGTACGGGCTGCAGTTCGGGCGCGAGCGCGGCTTCGTGCGGCGCGGCGACCAGGTGGTGGTGGTGACGGGCTGGCGCCAGGGCTCCGGCTTCACCAACACCATGCGCGTCATGTGAGCACCACCCACACACCCTATGTTTATATTAAACATCAAAAGGAAGGTTTATAGTCTTCGAGTGTGTTTATTATTCATGTACCACAAAGGACCGTGTAATGGCGGTGTAAGAATATCCACTACCCTATATCATCCCGTGGGTGTCGTAAGAGGCGACAGAGGGAAACAAACCAGGAGATGGGCAGCAGTGTCTTTCTAATAAAGACTAAAAATAAAAAACTGCGGTTGCCAACCTGCTTGCCAAGCGTGGCAACTATGGCAAATATACCCCCTATGAGGCAATCTATGGGGGAGGAAGCCTATGGTCAGCAATGGAATTTAATAGGCTGTAACGGTAACAGTATCACAAAGGTGATCACATTTAAATTGTATGTAACTATTTAACCGATTTCCTAGTTAGCTTGAACTTGTGATATTCCTTGGACCGCTCAATAGCGTAAAAAAAACACAAGTAAAAGCGGACTAAAAATAATAAATTAATTTCCACATTATAGATTCTGAAATCGCGACTGTAATGCTTTTATACATTATGCCTTAGCACCAACATATGTGTCATTTACTACTTTCTACTAATGAAGGAAAACATAGGAAATCTGCACATCCGAGGAATAAAAGTATTTCTAAGACATATGAAGTCAGACTTATTCCTTCACAACCCTCTTAAAAAATGAAAAGAGGCCTTTTTTAAAGATAAGGTGACAAACGAGCACACAGTCCACCTGATGGTAAGTGGTTACTGCGGCCCATAGACATCTACATCTATCCTCAATTACGAATCAAAATGCAGATGCGTTGTCTACCGTGAGGACTAAGATGTAATGCCTCATTTGTAGTAAAAAGGGTCTCCGTTTTTCTACACTCACCATACGAAACACAACAGCATTAAGCCGCTATTTTACGCTGGTGTTTTATGAGAGCGTGGTCCTTCCCGGTCGAGCCCAACCATACTTGCTACAACTGTACTACTAATTAATATAGCTGCAGCATTGCTCTAGGCCTATGTTCAACAGTAGACTTTAGGCTGTAATGATGATGATTATAATGTAAAAGTATGTCTGTTTGAATGTTTATCATTCAATCACGTTCAAACGAATTTTAATTAAATTTGAAACGTCACGTCTTTACGAGACTATGTTTTTATATTTAGTCAACACTTGACCGACTGAAGTTGGCAGTGTTTCACTCCCGTACCTCGGAAAGCACGGAAATCGTTAAGCCGTTGGTCCTACGCCCGATCACTCTCCGGTTATGTCAAATTTCATACCATCTCACTGAGGGAATAGAGAGTGCACCTGTGCTTACGCGCACACTCGGGCACTATAATCCTGTCCTGCTTACATGGATAATCTCGCCGCCGTGACCGAAATTCTTTCTGGAGGACATTATATTTACATATAATTTTTATACGAGTGTTTGTTTTGAGTATTTTAATATTATTCAAAAAGTACAAAATTTTCGCATATCCTATTGCATAAGTTTAGAAAATTTAATGCAAATTCTGTCTTTCAGCCCTGTGGAATAAGCTGAAGTGAAGAATCTACGAAGAATATTTCCTCTAAGTATTAGTGCTTATAGCAGTGATATAAAATATGATCTTTAACACGTTTACCCCATGATATAATATGTATATATTAAATATATCTGCTGTAAATGTTTCTCAAAATTACACTTAGCCCTAGGATAATGTTCTATTTATTTGTGAGATTTATTTAAAATTACTGAGAACCGTAAATAAAAGAATGAAATATTTTAAGGTTTTTTTTTATTTGTGCTTTCAACTTCCTATCTTTAGAGATAATTAAAAGAACCGAAATTAATTAAATTAAAGATTATTTTAACCTTTAACATCTTTACTTTCTTGATACCTACAACGATAAAAATGTCTTTCTTTCTTAAAACCGATTACTTCTCAAAACTGAAATAAATGTAATCTATATATCTGTTTCAGATTTTAAGTAAAACATTTTTTATAACGCTATTTAGCCAAAGCTGAAGATAGTAGATACTTTGTCTTTTTATTTATACAGCATAACGAGGCAAAGTAAAAATAGCAAAACAGAAAACTTTTTACACTATAAGTACCTTAATTACGATAAAAAAGAGTAACACTTTAAGTTGCCATAAATAATAGGTGGGGGAAAAGTTTCTTCGTATTTTGTTTGTATAAAATTGAAGAAAAATCTCTTTGGTTGTACTGTTTGTATGTGGCTGGTTATGAAACATTAAGAAAAAGAAAAATCATAAGATAAAAAACACTATCCCGCCATTTTTCAAATTTTTTTTCTGTCCGCCAAAATTAGTGAATCTAAGGAAGGAATACACATGAAATGATCACAATTAGACTAATAATATAAATATGAACATTTGCAAAGATTTTTTTGTTTCTTTCTTATTTGTTAATCATGCTAAAACAGCAGAACAGTTTACTGGATTAACACAGGAAGGATACTTTTTATCTTGGAAATAGTACATGAAACAGCGGCCAGAGTGTGGTGACTTCATAGTTATTTCTTGCACCTGTTGTTCAGTGGGTGGTGGTGAAACAACAGCTGTTGCTCTGCTGCCACTTGCTACTAAAATAATCAAATACGTGAAATATAATAGTAAAATATAATCATATAGAGAGGTAGATGTAATAAAATTAATACAAACTTAATAATTTGTGGTGCTGGCGAAGCTTGCTCTCTCTCTCTGTTTCAAGCAACTTGTATTGATTACCTGTAATTAAAATTTGTGTTTTTAATACATAATAGGTAAGTACATTTAAAGTGCCACAGAATTAACATAATATTTTAAATATATCTTTAAAATTTACATTTTCCATCTCATGTTGTAACGTCTGTAATTATTAGTAAAAGTATTTATTGTTGTAAATTGCATTCAAAGTTCAAACCAAAAAATAAGGTTATGAAGTTTGATTAGGTATATGAATTTGTATATAAGTAATTATTATGAGCGCACTAGACATTCTACTGAACACACTTCTTCCTCTCAGGGCAGTCGCTGTCAAATGTGTACTCTACACCTATGAGCGACACTATTTTTTTTCCACCTTGGTTGGTGGTCTGTGTCCTTTCTTTTTTTAACCTTGCTGCTTTATTGCATGCTCGGCTTTTTAAGTCTCTCCATACATACAAAATAAATAATTATGTATTCAACTAAATATTAGTTATGCTAGCACTGCATTATACATAAAAAATCATTATGTATAAGCAGTGCTTCCAACCCTACAGTTTTAACTGTAGATCTACAGTTTTGGAAATTCTGTCAGTTTTAATTTAGGCCTCGAAATCTACAGTTTTTTATGTAAGATGCTAGCGTCATCTATTTTATTAGTCCGTATACTAAGTCAGCTTCAGTAAAACCTACTACTATCGAACCGGAGGTAATGGTCAGTGATTTAATAGATGGCGTTAGTCGTAGATCGTTTCGGTTGATATCTGTTTTACCGACATTTTATTGTTTGCTTTTTACTTACTCAGGAATCCCCGTGATGCTTTGTCGATTCGAAATATATGTAATTGGCTTGTCCATGCATTCCGTCATTAGTCTGATTAGATTCTTTTTGTTGATTGACGTTGTGAGTTGAGCAAAATTTGCGAATATGCATAGTTGCAGTACTGATAGTGTGTAATCCCACTAAGAAAGAAGAAAGTAGTGAGATATGAGCAAAATTTATTGACTCTTGGCTCAATGACGAAAAGTTTAGTGGATGGCTTGGAAAGTATAAAAGGTAACTATTGTAATCGTAAATGCGGAATTCAAGAATTGACGCGACATAAAATTCATCAAAGCACCAAGTAAACTGTAAAAAACTCCAAAGCAACCTAAGCTCACATCTTTGTTCGCATCAGCATCAAAATCACAGGCACCACAGCAAATGGCAAAAGCCAGCGATATTAAACTAGCATGTTTTATTGCGGAAAATAACCTTGCATTTAATGTTGCCTCACATCTGACTAATTTAATAAAATCGGTGTGTCCAGATTCAAAAATTGCTGAATATATGTTTATGAGCCGAACAAAAGCAAGAGCTATTGTAGTAAATGTGACAGGAAAAACCACTGAAGAAAACTTGATAAAAAATTTAAGGGAAAACGAGTTTTCATTGCTGGTAGATGAGAGCACTGATAAATCAACAATCAAGCATTTAGCTTTAATAGCGAGGTTAGTCAACACAAATTATGAAGTAGAAGATAAATTTCTAACTGTGATACCGATCACCGACGGCTCAGCTAAAGTTTTGTATCAAAAAAACGATCGAATATTTTAATGAGAAAGAAATTCCATATAAAAGGAATTTGTTAGGATTTGCGTCTGATGGTGCCAATGTCATGTTCGGGGGGAATAACTCGATGATCACTCATTTAAAGAATGACATACCTAATCTTTTCACAATGAAATGTATATGCCATTCATTTGCGCTTTGTGCATCTCGCGCTTGTGAAAAATACCAAGGGGTCTTGAAGATTTTTGCCGCGAAGTTTTCAATCACATCCAAAATTCACCTAAACACATCGGTGATTATAAAACTTTTTAGGCGTTTAAAAATGTAAAACCACATAAAATATTACACCCCGCACAAACCAGATGGCTATCGTTGAACGAAGTCGTGAATAGATTGTTGGAACAACTTCCAGCTATAAAATTATATTTTCAATCAGCAGGGTTTCAAGATCGTCTTTCTGCCGAAAGAATTTTAACAAAAGCCTTAGGCCAAAAGATTTTAGGTCATGATTTGAGCAAAAACATATAACTTCAATTTCTGAGCTATTATATTATTTCCCAGGTATTTGTCCAGAAAATATAACAGAATTAGATAGAGAATGGAGAACTCTTCGCAATACCAATTTTAATTTTGATGAGACTGATACGTCTTGTGTAGAAAAAATTTGGTGGCATGTTTCCAAATTAAAAAAAGGCGACGGCTCTGCAATGTTTTCACTATTATCGACTTTAACCAGAAAGCTTCTATGTTTGCCACACAGTACCGCTACGGTAGAACACTTGTTTTCGAGCATTAATGTTATGAAAACGATACTAAGAAATAAACTTTCTACGACCACAATAAAAGGTATTTTGCACACAAAGTCAGAAATTAAAAATTGTTTCGAGTTCAATGTGACAAATGACCATTTCAAAAAATTCAATAAAAACATGTACGATTTCAACAAAAGTAAAGATGAAACGGAAAATCAAGAAGACTTACAAGTTGAAAATGAGATAGTAGCTAGTGATACTATCTAACATGTAGGCACTGGAAAAATTGCAATTTTGATAATTACATGATTTTGATTGTTTTTAATGCCCTCCCTATAGTGTATTCTATTTATTACTACCATTAAATTATACAAAATATAATATAAAGATAAAGATGTAGATTTACTGTTTTTTAATTTGATATTTACAGTTTTTCACAGTTTTTTTTCAAGCATATCTACAGTTTTGATCTATGCTGAAGTTGGCAACACTGTGTATAAGCTACTAGTAGTAAAACTATAAAATTGTTTGATAGAAACTTAACATTTATCCACTTCGTAGACTGGTATACAGTAATCTGTGTATCCACTGCTCTGGCGTCTTGACGGATCTGTTGGGAAGCTGGTTGAGCTCGTCAGCAACTTCCTTCCAGCCTGTTTCAAAATTTTCCTTGCCTTGAAAGCCGGTAAATTTTCTTGTAAATAAAAATAGACGGGTTTCCAACTTAGACAAAAGTGCCTTAATCTGCCCAATCATAACGCATGGTGTATTGATTATGACGCTTACGTCTGAAACATACATAGAAGTAGACGATTTTAAAATGTAAAATTACATAGTCTCTAACAAAGCATTCATTAAACAACGATAGATTCGAAAATAGGTGTTGTAGGTTGTACTTACTTAACGCAGCTCGAAACGGACCTGCATATTCATGAACCTTTGAAATGTTTGTGCTGCGTTACGTATTCCAAACATCATTCGCGTAAATTCCAACAGACCAAATGGTGTGATAATCGCGGTTTTCTCAATATCCTGCTCCGCTACAGAAATAAAATGGTAGGCTCTATTTACGTCTATTTTAGAAAATATTTGTTTACCTGACAACAAATAAGTGAAGTTAGATAACTCTTTGAAATAAACAGGCTTCGTAATTTCCGGATATTTGCTTAGCAGTGAATGATAAAGATGCTTCTCGTCCACTGTCTTCACTGCGAGTTCCCTGGAATAAATAACACACGCATTAACGTTCAAATTTGTCAATTTATCTACAAGTTTTCTAGACTTAATATCAACTAACAATCCATAATAATTCAAAAAATCAGTCCCTTATATTGGTTGTCGAATACCTGCTATTACAAAAGTCCATTTAAAAGCTCGCCGCAAACCTAAGGTTTCAAGGTTTCTTATTCCATAGGTTTTAATCTCGGTACCGTTTGTGGCGTACAACTTGTAATCAGAGCACTCTTTATAGCTATATTTATTTTTACACGGAATAACTGAAATGTTAGCACCTGTATCAACGAGGAAACGCAGCCCGGTGTTGAAGTCGGTGACACATAGGCGGTGTGATGGCTGCACCGCGCAAGCTCCCGCCATAGCCTGCACGTCTGCTAGTTTTCCGGCTGCTTCTTTCATGGGCACGGCTGTTCACATCGGCGTGCTCTCTCTCGGTAACGAAAGTGGTACGAACAGAGCCAATCGGGACTCTCGGGTGTTCTTCGGTTGGAACTTGAACGAGGTCTAAAGTTTCGATAACGAGATGTACTCATTCCTCTTTGCCGATGATCGCGACTGACCTGCCTCCCTTGTCTGACTTCCATAGTGTTCAATCTCGAAGTTAACTTTGCTATCTCCGTTAATATTAATGTTGACGTACTCTGGTACTCGTGGCTGGTGATGTTACCTCTGCTACCTGCATGGGTCGTGAGGCATCCATGTCATTATCTGCTGTTGCGGCCAAACTATCCAAACTTTTGCTATCCGCGACTGCTAATACTGCTCTAATCGCCGGCGGTAAATGTTTTTGCCACAGGAGACGAAGTGTGTGGTCTGGTATCTTACCACGTGCTAGTTCTATCATACGACGTAAAAGTTGTGACGGCCTTGGTTCCCCCAGCTCCATCTCACTCAGGAGTTTCTGTAGTTGTCTCGTTGCGGATTCTTCGTAAATTGACAGTAAACGCTCCTTTAGTGCTTCGTATTTCCTGATGTTGGTGGCTGAATTACTAAATCCGTTATCTGTGCGATAGCATCTTTGTTTAGCTTCCCAATTACAATGTCGTAAACCATAACCTTGACTGGTCCGTCCAAAATTCAGGTAACCGTGTGGCAAGAGATACTGCTCCCAAATCCATCCGTTGCTCAGGTATTGACGTGCCAGTACCCGGTATCATGGGCACGGGTACCGTGGCGTAATAAATTTTCTGGCTCGTTGTCGACATTTCACTTTCCGTTGGCAGCGACATTTTATAAAAACTTTAAAGTCCACAATTAACTCACTTTACTAGGTGAAAACGATAGCGAAATTTACACCCACACGCTAGCCTTTATCGCCGTGACGTGAGCCGTTCCCTATGGCGCAGTAACAATGTCCGACACGTTGCACCGAATCACTATGTTCAGAGTTCGAGGTCACCAATGTGCGATATATTATGTATGTGTTATTTGGCTAGTAATGTACTAGTTACTTATGCCTGATAATCTCGCAATATGACTCACAGAAGGTGCCTTGGTGCCTATCGGGTTCAGTAATTAAAATCTCAAAAGTCACTGATGTTGTATTCAGAAATTACAATTTACAGGTTAAGATATACATATGTTATTGGCGGTACAATATATTATTTCCTACTTGGTAACGGTCTAGCGTGGGCAGTGACGGGGAACGACTGGCGTTCGCCGCTGAGCGCACTCCGGACACAAGTGCAAAATGTCAATTCAGCAAAATGTATGTAACTACTGTGTCCCTACACATTCATTGAATGATATATAACTTTCAAATAAATTTGACGGTACGATACGCGCGCCACCTACTGTAAGTTAATTGTACTATGCCTATAACCTTCGCGCTTGTGCAAGCAATAAGTTGACAAAGTTTTACCGCATTATGATGAACGGTATGGCAGCGCATAAAATACGAACAAACAAATTAATTTTTATATATTAGATCTTATATGTGTATCTCTTTTCGTAACCTTTCATCTTATTTTGTTTAATAATTCCGTCCAAAAAGTTTATAGACGTCCATATTAAAAAAAATATCTCTGGAAAGATAGATCTTTTTACATAATATTGACTATCTTGCAATCTTAGGGTGTTAAGGGGATGCAACCAATAACAATGATTTGCAATAATGCAATCGCAATCAGAAAATCGTCGTTCATATTCGCAGGCAGAATGTCTGGACTCAATGGCTAGCGTCTCTCAACTGGGCCTTGTTATTCCGAAGGGAAATAAACGTATGTGTGTGATATATTTACGGAATCCCGAATGGATATTCCGAAATGGTTTTTCGAAACAGAATTCCGAATGTATCTGGCGGCCTTTATTCCGAAGGGAAATAAACGTATGCGTGTGATGTATTCCCGGAATCCCGAATCGATATTCCGAAACAGCTTTTCGAAACGGAATTCCGAATGTATGTGACCGGCCTTAAACGGGGGAATACCGCAATAACTGATGTATACTGACACGCGTCTTGTCTCGTCGCGGATTTTGTAATCTGTGGTCGCGGGTCAATCGTGACGTGAGACGTTCTGTGTAGCCAACTTTTGGGCGCCCGCTTAGCCCGGGAAAAAGAGATTCTGCAGGCTAGCATGGACAGGAGACAATTTTATCCCTGGGAAAGGAGAAATGTTTATCCTCGCTTAGTTTTATCCACCCTTAGAGCATGGGCACCGGTGGATATAATAGATAAAATGGGAGATAGACTTAGACTTAGATAGATTTTTTGCATGAATATAAACTTCAACCCACGTCCAAAAACAAAAACAAAAACTAGGATAAATTGTCCCTTTCCAATGTCAAAAAGCATAATTTTTATCTTGCATTTGGCTCCGTGCTACGGACGGGGATATATCTACTCGTTATGTCAAACGGGGATATACTTCTCCCGTTTGACATAACAAAATAATTTTATCTCTTGTCAGTGGCTATAATCGGGGATAAAGTTTTTGTCCCCCGCCCATGCTAGCCGGGCTGTTTGAACTTTCGTAATTTTTAAAGTGAAAACTTCTTTAGGCACGTTGGGCACTTTTTATGATAATATGTTTTTTTTCTCGGCAAATATGACCTGAAACTCTTAAGTTTAAGTGAGATTGTGGATAACATTTAACGATTTTTTGCTTACACACGTTCGGGGCCCCTGTAGCCCGGGGGCCCCGTATCATTGATACGGCTGATACGGCGGTAGCTACGCCCCTGGTGATACCGATAATACCTATCGGGTACGGACCGGGTTTCTGCCGTACATATACCAGGTCTGCGTACTACCAAGTTCATAATGACTGGGTTTTGAGACCTGTACCAGTATATACGCCTCATCCCGAACGTTTTTCGTTAGCGTAACGACGTCGTAATGTAAAGATAATTAACAATTTTACGTAGAGACTTGCATTTATCGTAAGCATCGTTACGGCAAGCGATTTTTTCGTTATTATTTAGCGAACGGTAGTTACCGATGGCGTCGCTATCTATTTCGAGACTGCGGGCACTGGTATATAAAAAGTACTTTGCTGTGGTCGAGGCTGCAGGCACAGTTAGCGTTTTTTTCAAGGGCCGCTAGTTTTACTCGCAAGAGGGCACTCTTTTCCCGTAAATATGACTACACTGTTTGGTTCTTGTCAAATTTGTTTTGTAAATTGGTTTGGTACATGTAAAAAAGAAACCTTGTCACTTTTTTCCGATAGATGACGTAAAGACCAAGTCGAAAATTAAGTCACATCAAAAAGGCGGCAGGGAGTAGCCTAAAATGCTGGGAAACAACATTATGTATGTAATTATTACTCTAAGTCCCAAAACTTTTATTGCCACCAGGAAGGCGCCACTTTGGAATGATTTTTTTTATACAAGCTACGAGAAACCACACTCCATACTGGAGAAGGATATTGCTGACCATCTTCTGTTTCAGTTTCCCTCTGTTGCCTCTTACGACACTCACCGAATAATTATGAGGTAGGTCGTGGATTCTCTTGCACTGCCGCGTCGCTACACGGTGTAAAACACTTTTAATATCTATGTGGCCTCATCTTGTACTCAAACACTTCCTTGCATCCAAATTTAATATTTTCCATACTTCGACATTATTGCAACTTCATCCACAGTCAATTTTATATAACGTTAAGTTACCTTACCTAACGTTTCGGCCCATACATTCTCATTGAGTAATATAATAAAATACCACTTCTAACGTTCTTTGATTTATCTGTCGTCCGTCCAAACCTTGGCTGCTTCATACTTTACGTGTTCAATGCCTTTCCATTATATCCAGCCTCCGAGCTACTCTATCAAAGGTAAATATCTAACGTTATCAATATTTAACAAAAGTATGATTAAATATCGTTAACGTAGGAAACTTCAATATTAATAATAATTAGGATGTAATGTATGCATTAAAACTGAATACGGGAATCATTGTGCAAAAGAAGCGGCAGTCTCATGTAATCGGTATACGACCATAAATTGTTCTTAATTTTTCTTGAACACGCAGTGAAACAAGGAAAGTACACAGTTTCGTGTATGTAAGATGAGAGTTGATAAACAGTGTAACAGGTGTTATCGTCCATTTACAGTAATTATATGGATATAATTGAAACATTCTAGATCTAGTCCTCAAGATTTCAATACATTGTAAAAAGAATAAAAAGATGTATGACCTTGTAACAAGAGATACTTAGCTCGTAATATAATTGGCATGGTTTCAAAGGTACGTGGCAAGTAGATTTTAGCCTGGTGGAAAATTTTCATTACAATATAAATACCTGTCATATCAAATCGTCTCGTGTTACGTGTTTGCATTATACATAAGTATATTATTGTACTAAATGAAACTGTGTCTTTTTTGATAATCTTGATGTTTTGTTTAGCTTTATGTAATGGAGTCCAGACAACAGCAGCGAGCAATGAGCAACTTCTACGTGTCATTTTATGCGATAGTTCAACCATTTGGCTGAACCGCCCATGTGTGAAAAAGAGTCTGCTACTACAAGCCACAATTATAACTGGATGTCGCGGGCAAAAGCTAGTAAACTACAAAACTTCTTTATATACCACATTTGTTGCTAATCTATTACGAAAATTATCAGACTACTGGGCGAGCTTACACGTGAGTAAGCCAAATAGAATTGCCCGCAATTTTAATGTCTGCCCTTGTGATTTGTTTATGGTCATTGCAAAGCAGACTTTTAGGGGAAACTGTATTCGTTTGAATTCAAAGGGAAGATCATTCGGGATCAAGGGAATTCTTGGTACAAATACAGTTTCCCCTTGCGCACATCCAGTTATAATTGTGGCTTTCACTACATTGCGATGTAACGCTTTTACTTTTAGTCTGGTTCCGTTACACAGTTGAGGAGGAATTAAATTTCGCAACAACATAACAGGAGTGCCCACGCGCAGAATAAGCTTATGATGTGGAAGACCCGATGGTTTCAGTGAATTAAGAAATTCGACAGGGTAGTTAATTGCGTCATCTGTGTTAACCACAGAGTCTATTGACGTGTACACCATGTCTTCCCCATCAAAAGACGTTAACAGTATATCGTTAATTGCCACTGTTTGGTCGTTTTTCGAAGTTAGTATGGCACGTTCACACAACCATTCCATTGGCTTATCGTGGATATGAGCAATATCAGGGTAAATTTTGGATATTAACCCGCATATTTTTCGAGAGCTTGAGGATTTTAATTAGAGGTCATAAAGTGGATCTCTTAAGACACGCCTTAACTTCATCTGCTCTAGTTCCTTTTGGCACTACTGGTAAAATCTCCAGCCAGCAAAACCGTTACTCCACCCATTAACTTCTTATTTCCTCTTATATCTTGTAGAGTTCTGTTTAAAGCCTCTACGCCACCCTTATGAGCCATGGTTATTTCATCCCACACTATCATTTTCGTATGTTTTAATACTTCAGCAAAATTACTTTGTTTCGATATGTTACAAATCGGAGTACCTATCAGCTGTTGTTAAATTGAGTGGTAACTTGAAGGTAGCATGAGCAGTGCGTCCACCCTCAAGCAGTGTAGCTGCGATCCCAGAAGAAGCCACAGCCAAAGCAATTCCGCGAGTACTTCTAACTTTTGCTAATAGCAAATTTATGAGGAATGTTTTGCCTGTTCCACCGGGAGCATCTAAAAAGAATATTCCACCCTCATTTGATTCAATTTTTCTGTTAATTTGATTGTAAGCTGCTTTTTGATCGTCATTCAGTGATCCTTCATTATTTTTAACTGTGTTTTCTAATGATGCTAAGTCGTAACTTGTATCTTTAAGAAACTCTCTATTTTCAAATTGTTGTTCTTTGCTTGGCTGAGGTAACCCATACTCTTTTAGTAGCCGACCACCCAAAGCTAATACGGCATATTCTATTACCGAAATGCATTTGTTAAATACATCATCAGTTATGTACTCTACATCCACATCTCCCTGTCTTTCTAATTGCCTTTTAAAATCTTCAGATAGGTATTCTTTGAATTTCTCCCAAAGGCTTAAAGGGTCTGATACTTGGCAGAACACTAAAGTAATCGTAAAAAGATCCCGAATCATTTGCGATGATTGGCAAAGTGCTGCCTCTTCCATTGCTGCGAACAAATGCTGATCGTCTTCAAGCAAGCCGAGAGCTTTGCACGCTGATTGGAACGTGAAATATACATGACCATCTACAGTTTTTAACGCTTCAAATGAAATTGGGCCCCGGATCTCATGAAGAAGCATGCGAAGGTGATAGCATTCTGTATTGCTTTAGCTATTTCCATAGCATAATGTCGTATGGTATTTTGCTATGGGGACACACAACTGACACTGAAATTATATTTGTTTTACAGAAGAGGCCCATAAGAGCAATCTATGATTTAAAACCTAAAGAGTTGCTCCGACAAAAATTTAAGGAAATTAATATATTAACTTTGGCCTCTCAATACATTTATGAAAATGTAATGTACGTACACAAAAATAAAAGTAGTTATACAAAAATAAGTGATATTCATTCTGTAAATACTAGGAACAAACACAAGCTAGTAGTACCAGTTACACGACTCCACTGAGTCAGTAATTCATTCTTGGGGCGATGTATACGCTTTTACAAGAAAATCCCAGAAAATATACAAAATTCGACCTGCTCAAAATTCAAAAACTTTATTAAACATAGTTTGTATAAAAAGGGTTATTATAATATTAAGGAATTTATGGATGATAATAACCCCTGGGAATGAGGTGTTCGCTACCAAGCTATTTCTAATTTGTTTTGTGTGGTTAATTGTGTAACATACATGATTGAAAGCTGTTATTTAAAAAAAAAAGTCCCGCTGGGTTTCTTGCTGGTTCTTCCCAGAACAGAGGTTCTTTCGAACCAGTGGTAATTAAACAAAAGAGTGACTTTCAATAAGTATTATTTATAATCTATATTGAATAAAAAAAGTTTCTGTTTCAAGTTTCTGTTACAGTATAAACCCTGCCCAGAACGTGCTCTTTTTGACCCCTGGCCAGCCTTCAACGTTTGCTCCTCTCTTTCTCCTTTAGAACTTTCTTTTATCCCAAACGTAGTATGCAGGTAGCTCTAGGTAGAGCAATGTTTTGCAAAGTTATCCACTTTACACAAATCGAAAAAGGATAGGAGTGTGGTTGTTAGAGGACTATTCACTCTTTTTATAAATATATATATAAAAATATTAAATAAACCCTTTGCCCATTTTCCAAATGAACAGCGAGGTGGACTACGAGAGGGAAACGCTCATGAATAAGAAATTCAAGGATTTGCCATATGGCTCTGATTTACTTATATATCTTCCACTTGTGTAGGTTTTAACTTCATCCTTCTCATTCTCTAAAGCAAACGATGCCTGGTCTGAACCTTGATTTACGTATTTACCGACGTATTTTATTGATTTCAACGAATGACAATATTCCACATTTAAGTGAGCGTTAAATGTTTTTAATAATACTGGATTATAAGGGACTACCCAGCGATTATCTATTGTTGTGCCTTTGATATCAACAGAGAACCCACCGTCATCTAGTAAACGTCTCTTGTACTGCGGATAATCGTCTTCACCAGTTTGAGTTTCCCTTATGAGAGCCCTGGGGTATCGTTTACTGCACATGTTATCTTTCATACATGGTAACTTTCGATTTAACCATATATCATATTACATTTAACGATTTCGTGAAGCTCTGGGTCACGTATGGGATCCGGTATTTCAGTACAAATTATATTGTCGATTTGATCCGGAGTAAAACGTTTGTGAAGCCATAAAAGAATATGAATATGTGAAGACCTCTCTTTTGCCATTCCGTTGAGTACATATAACATCGCACTTCACCAAATATTTGCCCTTTGTCAATAAGTTCATGATCTTTTCACCTTTAGTCGAAACACCCTCGAAATTATATCATGAGATTGTTGTCCTTGAAGCAATTGCTCTTTCATCTCGTCCCAGCGAGGATTGCATGTGAAAGTGATAAAAAGATCAGGCCGGCCGTAATTCCTAACATAGGTCATAGCGTCCTGTGTTCTTTCGTGCATATACCTAGGTCCCCACGTAAAAGATGATGGAAGGACAACCATTTGTCCTAGTTGGTTGGCTTCTGCGTCTCGTCTTCCAATAGCATCTTTTAAATGGATGTAACTATCAGCACGTAATTTGGCTTGATTATTTTTGATATAATTTAATCTCTCTGTTTCTATTTTGGCGTATTCATCCACCAAATATTGACTAAAAAGGGCACGATAGTTGACTAAATAGTTATCTTCTCCTTTTTAATCGTTATTCTATACAAATAGAAACTTGCAGAAGAGACAGTTTTATTAAGCGGCAACTTAATTGTGGGATCGCGTTGTGGTATATTGATTGAATACCCATCATCCCTCCAGCAAAACATCAATGTATACTGTAGCGCATCATATGCTCGATGTATCTCACTAATACGCTGAAGTGAATTACTTCGGCTCTCGAGGATGTTGTCCCTTCGATCAAATTGTTGATCCACTAACACTAAAGCCACTTCATTTGTAGTTGGTGCATTGTACCTACCTCTATTTTCTTCTGGTGGTTTTTTATCAGCATGAATGACAACTTTGTATGACTCTGTAGGAGGTGCTTTATGAATGGCACTTTTCAGATCTTTTATATACGAGTTCACTTGATGCAGCATATTCTGCAATTGTTTGATTAAATTTGGCTTTAAGTTAGGAAATTTAGAACATCGAATATTTGCTTCTCGATCATCTTCACCTACAAAATATATTTGAAGGTACTGAGCGTCATGTGCGGCTTCTGGTAATATACTTCCAATTAAATGGTAGACCTGGCCTTGTACTTTAAAAATCGGTGAAAAACCACCTGCTGTTACCTGTTTACCACCAAAGGAAGTAATCTGGTAACAGGCATTATATTTACGAATATTACCCATAAAATGGTCATGATCTGGGTGTAGATCATTAATCAAACTAAGGAGTGGTTGAGGCAGCTATTTCAGCCGATCAAGTTGCACTTTTCCAGCGCTGCAACACATACCAGGTGTCTCATCCTTCCATTTCAGCGCATTACACCACTGACACTTGTATGTCATAGAACCCAAGGCTACACTGCTGTCAGTTCTATAAGCAATATCAGGGTCATACTCCATAGCGGAATGGACCTTGTTTTTCCATAAACGCAGTGTAATGTTTTCCTCATACCGTGATTGAATTGCTCTGTGCACTTGTGGATTCGCAGTTTGGTAGTTTGCAACAGCTTGCCTGTGTACATCGGGATTTTTTTTCTGATAAGCGGACACAGCTTTACGATTTGAATCTGGCTTGTTCTGCCTATATCTTTCATGTGCACTTTTTAATTGACTTTTTCTTGTGTAATTAGTAAATCTCGACAAGCATCAAGCAAACAAAGTCGAAGTCTAGTCAAATATCCGTTAACAGTGAATAGGTACCGTATGTGGTACAGGTTGAAGCGTTCATTCACCATTCACTTTATATTAGTTCGAAAAAACACAACATTACCGCGTTCTAAAACGATACCAACGCCATCTATTGGTAGGGATTGGAACTCGAAGATCAATACAAAATAGGTAGGTATACCTAAGTATTTCTATTGGTTTTGCCATTTTATTTATTTAAAAAAAATATATTTGGTTTGGTTGTTTATTTTCATTGTTTTTTTATTTTTAAATTAGTATTTTTTTGTTCAGGTGTAATTTTGTGCAAATTTTTTGTACAAATCTTCTTGTCTATTTTGTTTTATGTTTTTGTGCAATAAAAGTATATTCTATTCTATTCTAATAAATTAAGTTTAAAATGTTTATCAATATCATTTACGTTATTTACGACCCAAAAACCTTAAAAATGTCACCGAAGTCACCCAACCCATGATGATTTTTACATACAAACATACATCCATCCATTCTTCCATCCATATTGGTTTCAAACCATAATCGATGCCATTTTCATAATTAACGTCCCAAAAAACCATAAAACGACACCCATATTGACATTTCAACCACATCGCACCCCCACAGGGGATGATGGTAGGTATTTTCCGTCTGCTACGTTGGATTTTGAAACAGTTGTTGTTGTCGTAATCAACGACCCGATAAACCATAAAAACGATACCCATGTTGATTTTCAGAATTTGTCACCACTTTTCCACCTTTTAGGAGTTGAATTCTGAAAGAGCCTGAAACACTTGTTTACTCATTTATTGATAGGAGTACTCATGTGAAGTTTCGAATAAAATAGTTTAACTAATCTTGTTTCCCCATACAAATTTTCAACCTCTTTTTCACCCCTTTAGGGATTGAATTTTCAAAAACCCTAGGGCACGTAATTATTTATTTCTAATCGTTAACCTAAAAACAAAGTTTTAGGCTTCTAGCTCTAAAAATGACGGACTTCCATACAAACTTTTAACCCCTTTTTCACCCCCTGAGGGGGCGAATTTTCAAAAATTCTTTCTTAGCGGATGCCTATGTCATTACAACTGTCTGTATGCCAAATTTCAGCGAAATCCGTTCAGTGGTTTCGGCTGTGCGTTGATAGATGAGTCAGTCAGGTTTGCCTTTTATATACAATGTGTCCGGTTACCGGTGTCGGAGCTTTTAATGCTATAAAATATAATCAATTTCATCGACAAATCATGTCTCAAATCTCATTTATACCTAGCTGTATTTAAACGGCAGCCATTTAAATTTTTCAGTGTCACCACCTCGACCCCGCGCATGAAAATTACAATATTCACCGATGTAGAAGTCCTACATTCTTAAAAGATGTCTCATTGGGTAGATAAAGATACGCGTAATAAAATAAAAGCAAACTTTTAACTGCAAAATTGTATTTAGATCCTAAAAAGACTAAGAAAAGAAAAAAATGTAAAAAAAATCGGTTATTTTTTCACATTTTCGACTTTAATGAAAAAAGTAAGTCATTTACCTAATGATTTTTACATTTATTAGATAGAGCAAGATATTTCCTTAACATAAACGTTAAAATCTTAATTGTAAATTAAATAGTTTAAGAATTGTACTTTATCAAACACGACCTCTTAAAAGCGCAAGCTGCACGTGCAGGATCATTTATGATAGTTCAAGAGCAGGTAGAAAAACCCAAAGCCCATTGTTTGATGTTCTAAACAAGTGTATTTGGGACAACAAAACAGTCGTCCTCGCCACGCGTTGTGATTACACTACTTTTGCCCTCTAAGATCGCTTGTTGTTGTTATTGTTAAAAAACCGTTTTGTGGAACTTTTAAGTTTTATATATTTTATAGCATTAAAGCTCCGACACCGGTAACCGGACACATTGTATATAGATTAGCTTTTTACCAGCGGCTTCGCTCGCGTGAGCTTGAATTTAAAAACATCATCAAATGCTGTTCCGTGCCAAATTTAGCAAAATTCGATCACTTTTAGAGTCACCTCGGTGTCTGTGTCTCTATGTTTGTCAAAGATTTTTTGTAATTCTTAAAGACTATTAGACGTAGATGATTGGTATTTGGCATAGATATAATAGCTACAGGAACACGTGAATATATATGTCTAGAAACACCTACTATTTTTTTATATCGGGAGTGTCTTCCTATGTATCCATAAGAAAGGTGAATTGTCTTGAAATCAAAATTTATTATTATTATTTACATTTTACTCTTTACATTCATTCATAATTAAAGTTAATTTAGTTTTGACAAAATAATGATGAATTTCATGGTCTTCTATCAATTTACGGTATGCTGTTTATTTGAGATATTTCATTCATATCATTGGTCCTATTTAATATTGATTAGTACCATTAAATAGATGTAGATATTTTTTTTACGTTCGAGTAGACTTCAAAATTTCGTAAATGCAGTTCTATAATAGTGTATACTACACATGGAATAAAACTAATGTCACGGATTTTATCACGTTTAATTTTAACTTTTTTACGAGGGTGTTTTTACGCATCTTTGGATGAAAGTTCCATAAAAACCCGCGTAAAGGAACATATCGTTGATGATGTGAAGCACCGACGACCCGGAAAGTCTAAAGTACGCCAGTATATTCTAAGTCTATGGTCTAAAGTATGTCATGTTATATGTCAGTGACATGTTTAGTATCGTCCCAACCATTATATCGGATCTGATAGACAATAAATCATTGCATTAGAACACCGATTCCTACCAATGATGAATCTCGAGGCTTTTGAAATTAAAAAACATCGTAATTTTAATAGGGAAGATGGCTGAGTGCTACTATCTGCTAAGGACCCCATAATTAATAAAATTAAATTCAAAATTCATTCATTAAATGCATAATTAAGAGAATCAGGCGTTACTTTGCGGAAATCCATTATATTAAAATTGGTAAAAATTATTGCGTGTGCAAAGTTATTTTTACCACGTTTTATACTACTGCATTTATTCTATTCTATTATATTCTAACTATGACATCAGGTGGTCAAACAACTCAGTCCTCCCGTTACCATGGGTGCTTTAAAGTGCCCAAAACATCAGGAATTAAAAAAGTTAAAATTAAACGCAAAAATCCTTAAAATTAGTTTTATTCCTTATAAATTTTATTCACATTGAACGTGGGAAGCACTAAACTAATGGGAGTAGAAAAATGTTCGCCTTGTTGTAGCGGTGAAAGAAAATCCGCCACCTCATACCGTCCCATCGTAAGAGGCGACATAGGAAAACAAACAGGAGATGGGCAGCATCATCTTCCTGAGAACAGATCAAAATAATAATAGCTGCGGTTGCCAACTCGCCTACCAAGCGTGACAACTATAGCAAATATCCAGCTACTTGACAATTTATGGAAGTGGCCTATGTTCATTTCAGTGGATTTTTGATAGGCTGACGATAATGAGTTCTACTCATCTTTGCAACCTTTAATATTTACGGTAGAGTGAAAACAAAAAAGTAACATACCTGAAAATATGAATGAAATAAAAACTGCATATAGGTATTGCCCCATCAAAAGTAAAAAAGTAGCAGCTTACATACATGTTACACCAATCAACAGATTCATCCTCGAGGGAATCGTACACGTTTTGCTTGGGTGCCATGATGAATTCTCATGGCGAACTACACGGCCCTCGTATTTGTTTAAATACAATTCATAAAAACTGAAACTAAGCTTTTGCATGATTTTTGACCACATCTACCTAGGTAATTACACATCCAACGATACCACGAACGAATTTACAATTATTTACATCGTATATTCAGTAGCATTCTATTATTTAATTTTATCAGTGACTAATCATTTTAGTTTATTTAGAAGTAAGTAGATGGCGCTATTATTAGATGAAATAATGAAATCCAAAACTATACTATCTAGTAATATCAGCGATAGAAGCGAACAATATAAAAACCTCTTAGAGTATTTATAAGCAATATATTATAAATACTCTAAGAAAAACCTTATCTTAATTTTCATATTTTTGATAGACGTCACTTTTATCTATTGAAATTATTACACTTTTAAAATAAAATAACCAAATAACTACAAACCTAAACGTTAGAATTTTGAAATAATTTTAAAAATCTAATTATTTAAACTTTTGTAAGTTATTTATATTATTTAATTTATAACTATGCAACTGAAGGCAAAATATACTACTTTTGCCATTTGATGACAGATGGCGCTGTTATGATAATAAATCTGTAGTTTCAAATTATTTTACCAAGGCTGTAACTATATTTTAATCTTTACTTATAAATATGTTTACGCTTTATTTATTTGAAAAACACCCGTCATACCACCTAAAACTAAGATATAATAGAAAATTAACATCTAAAGGAAGGAAAATACTTAACCTTCTTTTTTCGAAGTTCCGTAATCGGATAAAAAGTAGCCTATAAGTTGCCCCGGGTTACTAACTACCTACATACAAATTTTCATGTAAATCGGTTCCGTAGTTTTTGCGTGAATCCGGAATACACAGACAGACAGACAAAAATTCTAAAGATCTCCTAAAGATCCTAAAGATCACTAATTTGGCTTCAGAACCCTTTAATTAGTCCCCTGAACTTGTTTTTTCAAGAATATATTAGAATTACAGACACGACTTTTCTACAGATTTATTATATGTAAAGATAATATTGAACGGATACGGCACCCTTGCACTATAATCGGTTTTATGGTGATATTACTCTTTATAATTATAAAAATAAAACATGCGTGAGTGTTGTGGAACACTCGGTTGAAACAAAGTTCCTTTCG
The DNA here is from genome assembly GCA_029286625.1 of Parnassius orleans. NCBI lineage: Eukaryota > Metazoa > Arthropoda > Insecta > Lepidoptera > Papilionidae > Parnassius > Parnassius orleans. The sequence goes on from JAGSMP010000037.1 coordinate 4,656,480, forward strand.
TAGTATATCACTATTGATAAACGTATTATATTATTGATTAACAAATACAAATAAATGAATTACTAGCGTCTATTAAAATGAAGCGTCATTTAAAATTGAGATGGATATTATTCCATCCCGCTTCCTTATAGCCGCCAAGGCCGTCTACACTACATTAAAACGGGTCGTGACGGAAAAATCTTACACTTTTTCTCGCCTAGCCCTCATCCGCCAAATTCGTACCGCCCGATAAGGAACTTCTTTCCAATATCAACACTATTACTGTTTGAGTTGGAACATTAGTGTAATTTATAAAATATTGTAAATTAGGCACAAAGTAATAAAACTTCAAAACAAATTACTAATCAAGATTCTATGCGAATGAATTCGCAGGCACTAGTATTACATAAGTCTTTACGTTTTGAAACATTATCAGTATAACCAAATATATATTCGATATCCATTTGTACATAATAAATAGTTATCGAATATAATTATTTCGGAGACTGTGAAAGGAAAACTTTATGTTTACCTTTTTTAAAATGTTGCAATTAAATACAAAAAATAAAAGGTGCGGTGCACCTGAGTTATTTTTATTCAGAATAAGATTAACAAACGAGCACACAGTCCACCTGATGGTAAGTGGAAACTCTGGTCCATAGATATCTACATCTATCCTCGATTAGAAATTAAAATGCGGATGCGTTTTCACCCTGAGGACTTAGAAGGAATGCCTCGTTTCCAGTAAAAAGGGTCTCCGTTTCTCTACACTCACCATACGAAACACAGCAGCATTAAGCTGTTATTTTAAGCTGGTATTTTGTGAGTTACGACAGTATAATATTCTAAGTCTATGGTGTGAGCAGTCCTTTCTCGGCCGAGCCGACCCATGCGTACTACAACCACAATATATCTATCATATAGGACTCATCATCAGGACTCTACCACGTATTATATGTTATAAATGTGTGTTCGCCGCTGAGTTCGTAATGTTTACTAATAATAATACTCATTGAAATTATGTTTTTATTAATTTAAAGCTTCGGCCAATGAAACGAGATTTACAACTTGACATTTTAGTTTATAGCTGCTGAGTTAATCACCAAATGCTTTGTAAGAGTAAGGAGCATTTATTAATGGGCAACGCAAATGTGTTTTGCGCTTTTAATGGTTCCCACTAGAATTGTAAAATTATTAGGCTTTAAAGTGACATCATTCTTGACAGATTTTTCGTGTGAGGCGACTTAGCTCAAAGTTACTTGTATGAATTGTAATGATTTGGTTTGAGGATACGGGGCTTCTTAATTTAACGTTTTATTTATTTATTTATTTATTTATTTGCTTTTTAGTATGTATTTTACATGATATACTGTTAAATACTATGTATACATACTAAGTCCCTAATGGAGACATGCAAATTTATTTATTCTTAGAAATTATATTTATACAAAATTAACACATCAAAATCAATCATTATTAAATCATTAAATTAGCAACAATAAACAATCCATCCAATTATATTCTAAAGATATCAAAAGTACAACTACAAAAATAATAATTATAATTAACAAATAAAGTAAATTAAATTAAACAATATTATATACCATGTCAGTTAATAACAAAAAATGTCAATTATGAGCTATAGTCCTATAAAAGTTGTCATCAGTAATTTAAAAGCTCGTTTACGGAGTAAAATGTATTTTGAAGAAGCCACTGGTATAATTTTTTTTGATTATGTTTGGTATTTTATTATATATTGTTTTACCCATCCAGTAACAACTTTTGCTAAAGCGATTACTTTTTGGTATTTCGCTAATTACTATCCGATCTGGGTATCTCGTGTTCATGGATACCACTTATTTATTAAGTTTATAAAACTTTTCCCGTGTTGTTTTACAAACTTAGCAACTTATTTTACTTATACTTATTTTTAGTGTTCCGCGCCAAAATAGAATATAATGTGTAATATAATGTCCTCCAAATCGAATGTCGGCTACGGCGGCCAGTTCAAACTGAAGACTAGTCATCTGCGCAGGACAGGAATATAGTGCCCGAGTTATAGCTGCTTACTCTCATAGTCCGATGAGACGGTAATTCGACACGACCGGAGAGAGAAGAGATCAGGCGCAGGACCAATGGCTTAACGTGATTTCCGTGGCACGGGGTGAAATACTGCCAACCTGCTGACTGCTACTGAGAATGTTGTGAGAGAAAAACACAATAACTGATTTTGGTTTGACCCGGGTTACGAACCCAGGACCTCATGATTAGCAATCGCGTTTAGGGCCATTATACTAACGAGGCTGTCAACTTTAACAACTCAGTTGAGGAATGTGTAATTCATTATTTTAGGTTTATTTCTTATTTAATATTTTATTTACCGAAGAATTGCTGTCCCGCGCTTTTACTCCGGAGACAGTATCTTTATATTATATTTAATCCAATCCACTGTTGAACATAGACCTGACCCAAGGCATGCCACAAAGCATAGCCTTAGTCATCTGCATCCATCGTCGGACAAGTTGCCCAAGAAGATGGGGGAGGAGTGGTCTTCTCCCGAGGAGGGAGATGTGTGCGAAAGCGTTCCCGTGACCCTGCCAATATAGTCCAACATAACTTGTCAAAGCGGGTATACGAATGCATTTCATAAGAAAAAAAAAATGATGATGCGAAAAATGATTTAGGGAAAGAAAATAATTAGGAGCCGATTAGTATTATAGTTAGGGAATTCTAGTTTAATTTTCGCAAAATAAATATATTTATCGACTGGTAATCTGTCGGGAACTAGGGGGTACTTGGATCGCCGGGCCCTGGGCACTTGCCATGCTCAAAGATGGGTCTGATACCGTATCCTTTCCAGTCCAGTATCCTAATAACGTCTTCTAATGACGGTGACCTTTTATTCCAGAAACCTAATCTTATACATCACTGCTATAAAAAAATTAAAAAAAAATTGCAGTTAGGTAGACTGATTCTATACTAAAATGGTCATCGTAGCCTTACTGTACAAATTACTTTAGAACTATGATATACCGAAAGTCAACTTGGCACCACTAAAGGGACTGCAGCACCGCCAAATTTCAACGGAATCAAAAATCATGAGTAAGCCATGAACAGATGCAAGACAAAATGGCAGATTGTACTCCTCACTCTCATTTACAATTAGCTGAATTGTATGTATGTATGGTACTAAAATATTTTCAGAAACAGGCTTGTGCGGAAGGCTAGACGTTGTAAAGTCTGCGTGCGAGACGATTTATAATGACTTTTGAAAACAGCACGTAGACGAAGCTTAGAGGGTATTCGGTCTGTAATTCTTCAATAAACCGTTGTTGGCTTTATTTGAGAAACGGATCACTGCACTTCTTCTTTAAGCCACCGGAGTAGCGCCATCATGGAGGATGGAGTTTAAGAACTGTTGAAGGACTTCAAGTACCGGTATTCCACCCGATTTCAGAAACTCCGTTGTAGTTCCATTCTTCCCGGGTTCTTGTTAAAGTCACTTGGTCTTTTTCATAAACGTCATTTTCAGTGTCGGTGTACGATATTTGGCTTCGGTCCATAGTGAATTCTAAAGGCCTGATGTGTCCCAGACATTGTATGGATGTATGGGGATAGACCTAAGAAGATTACACACTGTCCAAAGAAATAATGGTGTCTTTTTTTATAAAAATGTGGTGAAAAAAGCACTTACAGTTCACCTGATGGTAAGTGGCAGCTGCAGTCCATGGTCACCTGCAGCACACTTCAAACAAAGAAGGCAATAGATGCGTTGTCACTTTTGAGGACTAAGATAGAATGACTCATATCATGTAATTAGTTTGTCTGCTCGAAACACTTGTATCTCACAAGCGTTAATGATATGTTTCGAGTTGACACGTTGACATCCAGCACCATCAGTAAATTCTCCTAGATTCTTGCAGGTTTACTTCACTAATGTACCGCACCGCACTTGGATTCGATTTATGTACGCATCTGTACTGCGTAGTGGAATGATTTTAGGCTGTAATAAGTCGGGAATACGGGTTATTTTGGATAATAACAAATCTTCTCGATCCAGAGTCCCAACCGAAAAGCTGATCGGGCGCACGCCGACCGGTGTCTTAAAATAAACGCGCGCAGCCAGTACCGCCGCAACTATCGCGCGCGACGCTCGCTGCGATCGCGAAACGCAAAGATGGCGGAGACAATCGAGGAAACTTACGAGACAGCGGTCACCCGCAAGGTGGTCCGCAAGAGCCTAAAGATAGAGGAGGTGAGAAACGACATGCTTCATCTAACGCCTGCAAACACAGCCACGCGACCGCGTCGCCGCACGATATCATAACACTTGACAGTGATCACCGACGTAAACATTAGCGACACCCTTAACGTAAGCGCTGAAAGCGGGACTATACCACCCGGAAAAACCGACAAATGTTAAACACAGAAACAACAACGCAACCATTCATTTTTTTCCTCAACTGTACACTTCCTGACTACAGAACGCCCACTTATTCCGGGAAAACATTCGGTTACCGGCTCGTAAATTTCGATCTCGAGTGCTTTGCGAAGGTCCGTCGTACGTCAGGGAACGCAGTGTGGAACTAATTTCCGACGGTGTAAATAAAACGGACGGTTGAATGAAAATTTACGTATCTACCTTGACGCGTGTGCACCTGTCCCGTGCAATGGACACTCACCACGTGCGACCTTGCAAGACATAGTACAGAATACAAAAACAGAATGAACACAGCCAACTATTACTTAGGTAGATCCTTCTCTTTCTGTGAACTAGGCGCGAATTGACAGCGACAATGTTGAAAGCAATGGAACCGTTTTTAGAGATCATTGTGTAATTCCGTGCTGTCAAAGCCGTTGTATTTTCGTCGACGAAATGAAATTGAAAAAAAAATATATGAAAATGACAACGGACGTGGAACTTTCTTTTCGTTTATCTGTAAGATCATAATGGTTGTTGTCGCCTTATCGCATTCCATCTGTTAGCTAACAATGAATATCAGGGGGACTAGTACTGTCCGTTTCCAAAGCGCGAAATCCAATGGAAAAACGCGCCGTGGCATATTTTCGTCTTGGCTCCCATCCTAGTTTATCTGCTACATTACGATGTTTATTCACAATACGAAAGCGGGCAATAATGCGTGCGTCTGAGCCACTTGTGTTTAGGTTATTGCTTACTTTGTGCACTAATCGATAGAAATACATTCGTAATAAGTAACTCCAAATGTATTAATTTATAGATATTATATAAATTATAATAATTTAATATTTTTCTTTGTCAAATGAAATTGTTTACAAAATGAAATAGGAAGGTGAAATAGACCAAATATTTTCTATTTAAATATTTCAAGCAAATTAAAATCATTCAAATGAAAGTAAGATAAAAGTTATGATCGTTTCCGATTTATTTATGTTTGTTTACTTGGCAAAATTATGCGTCCTGTCAGCACTGATTCAGATCATAACGAATGAAACAAAATATACCTACTATAGGTTTATTGTATGTAGGAAAAAAATTAATAGTTCTTATACATTTTCTACCGGCTTTTAAAAGGAGGTACTCAATTCAACTGTATGTTTTTTTTACGTGTGTTACCTCATAACTTTGTTCTCCGTGAACCGATTTCGATGATTTTATTTTTATTTGAAGCTGGTGCTTCTCATGTGGTTTTGAGTTATCCTTAATAACATATATTGAAGTCGGTTGTACAAAATTTTTAATTCAAAATTATTATAGTATTCATTGATATTTACTTAAATAGGTCGCAGAAGTTTGATAAAACCAAGATTTCGATCAAAACTTCTAATTAGATCGTAATCGAATTCATTTTTAATTCGATCATAATTCTATTCTGATCGAAAACCGGAATATGACAAAATCGATATTTGATTTCTTCATCATCCCAAGTAGATCAAGCAGGATTTTGATCAAAATCCTAGAATTTTATAATCGAAGCGCGAGAAATACCTGCAATTTGATTTCAAACAATATCCATTTTATCATAATCCTAAACGAATCTACGATTTTGATCAAAAAGCTGGACTTGAAATTGGGTCTACATTTTGTCATATTCAGGCTTTTGATCAAAATACTAGGATTTTGATCAAAATCCTGCTTCATGAATATCATGCAACGTAATACTTAAATTCGAATAAAAAATTTGTAAACAAACAATGTATAACACTTTACAATTAGTCAATTGCTTAATCGTTCTTTTTTAACCGAATATTTGCCTGTAAAGACGGATGAGATGATGTCGACTTATTTTGCCCTTAGTAGAAATAGATCGAAATGTAGTGGGTCATCTAATGGGGATAGTGAGTGTGTTTTATAGTCATAAAATTATTTAGATAGTGATGGTGATAATGAAATAAGAAGGGATATATTAACCTCAAAGCTTATTGAAATTACTTATTGTATCTTTGACTTAATACGTCGTAGAGTTTCTTTTCTACTTCGGAATCCGTCCATTTGTTATCAGCTTAAATAATTCTTCTATTCTTTTCTTTCTTAATTGCCGAGCAGCAGCCACTGCTTAGTTTTGTTAAGAATGGTATGAAAGCCGGTATAGTATAATTACAGGTTGTGTGATATTTGATTTTAATCTTAAATCTTAAGGCTCAGGAGCGACAACGCATCCGTTGCGTTCTTTGTTTATGTTGGTTTCTATGGGCTGCAATAGCCATTTACCATTGGCCGCTGGACTGTTAAAGTGATGTAGTATATAGACTATATTATCACTTTAATATTTTAGTAAAATTATAATTTTTTATTAATTGTTTGAGCAATAACTTCCAACGGTCATTCATAAAACATTAATTGGTTACAATTAGATTTGGTACGTGTCAGAGCTTTGCTGCAGAGTGTTAAAGTTGCAGCACGAATGAATCTGCTCGGGAAAGGACCACACTCGTATCGCAATACTAACGTAAAATAGCAGCATAATACTGCTGTGTTTTGTTTGGTGAGTGACGTGACCGATGACCCTTTGTGTTTTTCTGAAAGCGAGGTATATATGTATATCCATCACAGTCAGACAGTTATTCAGTCATGTCCAGAAGTGTACTTTTTACGTTTGATGTGTATGTGTTGCAGAGATTTACGTCTTAAAATTAGATTAATGTATTATGAGTTTATTTGTAGCTGGAAACAATCTGTTCGCTTATATAATGAGACATTGAAATTCAACAGGACTAGCTGTAAACAAAGCTATAACTGGTGCCAAACCTAATTTAATAGCAGTTTTTTTCTAAGGGTTTTCCAGAGGGAAATACATGCTATTCTTTTTTTATTGAATAATGCTGATAAATGAGAACACAGTCCACCTGATGGTAAGTGGTGAATCCACCTGTTGTGGTTCATAGGCATATATATTTATTATCGATTAAGAATCAAAACGCAGACGTGTTGTCACCCCTGAGGACTAAGATGGAATGCCTCGTTCCAGTAAAAAGGGCCTCCGGTACTCTACACTCACCATACAAAACATAGCAGCATTAAGCTGCATGTTACGCTGGTATTCTGTGAGAGCGTGGTCCTTCCCCGATCGAGCCGACCTATTCGTGCTAGAACCATAATATAGCTGCAGCGTGTCTCTACCACGTATAGAAAAAGATCAAGTTTATAGTTAGTAAATAATAGTGAGTAAATATGATTATGTTATTGGTAACTATGAGTTCATCAGAAAACGATTAAATGAATCAATCACTTTGTGGATGTTATGGTAAAACTATAAATAAAAAGTAAAAACCACCATTAAACTATAAAAAAGGAATAAAATAATTTCCTATTATATAATAGCGTCTGAAGCCGAAGATATTGCCTGATAAATAAAGCCATTTCAAATATGTATAGTGATGGTACGGTAAGTAATTTTAATTTCATGAAATAATCCTTACAGCTATCAGTTCTTTTCAAACCACACATAGCACGGATACACGTTTTTTGACATTTAAATACTTTATCCCAGTTAGTGGTGTTTTCCGAAAAGATTATTCCATATCTAAGCCTGGACGCAACATAACCATGATAAGCCACGAGTAATGTGGGGAGACTGACTTTTTTTGCTAGCATATATAGGTTATAAGACGACTGTGTCACTTTTTTTGCATACAAACTCTATATGGCTTTGCCTGTTTTGTGTGTTAATAAAGCAAAAAGTTATGAAATTCCAGCTTGCAAAAGTAATAAGTACTTTTCTGAAATTGGACAAGGTTTATTTATTAGATTAGCTAAGTGGCTTGTCATTCTTAATTTTTTTTTTCTTCAATTTTATGACTATATTAGGGCTGCGAAAAAACCTCTCAGAAACATGAGGATGCCTATGCTCAGGTGGGACGTGGGCATGTACGCTGCTACCACAGTTTATTCGTTTAGTTTAGTGTTTAATCTGTGCTGCTACTTTACTTTATTAGGGCTGAGAAGTGAATAAAAGTGAATAAACTCGTAAAATATTATATTAGGTATACAAATCTATAAAATAAGAGTCTGCACTAATATTTAACATCTGTTATTTTCACCATGCAAACCGAACGCGAATAAAGTTGACTGCATTTCTGATATTTTTTTTTATATACTTAATGTGATAAGCATAATATACATAGAAAGGAAGAATAGAAGAAAGACAAAACAGAAGTTTATGAAGTATGCAAGTGCGTAATGTTGTAAGTAATGTCTATTTCATCACGTTTCTAGTCTTGGTTACAATTATTCAAATTAGATACTTTTAGATTGCCAATAAATGAAACCACCTTAATATGTGTTAGCAAAATAACAAGATCACTCATTCATTTATTTCGATAACATCCCCCCCCCCCCCATAGATTGTCTCATAATAAGGAAAATATTAGCCTTAGGCAGGTGGGTTGGCAACTGCAGTTTTTGTTGTTGCTGCATATCTTAGCAGTTTGTTTATACATCTAATGGGAGACTGCTCTACACTCTCATCTACACGACTCTAAATCATACAAATAGAGCTACACGCAAACCGTCCGTTTTAATTATATTTAAGGAATGCAAGGTTTTGGCATAAAAGTGAAACTTTGTCGTTTGCCCATGTCATTTGTTTTGACTTATGTAATTATATAATTGTCAAATAATTGATAATTTTACGTTCAATGTCACAGTATGTCGTATTGTGTATTTTAGTTGGCATGGTTAAAATAAATTATTATGTGCTAAACAGATTATTCATGTCTAAGGCCCGTAATATCAACCGGCGTTAGTTTTAAAATTTTACTAAACGGCGTGTTAATTTTTTTTGTTTTTTTTTTTAAACGTAACCTCCACACAAAGATTTTCTCCTGTATCGTGGGGGCAGCTTACATACATAAATTTCATAAGGACAAACATCCAGACCCGGAACAATTATTTGTAGGCCATACAAATACTTGTTCCGTGCGGGATTCGAACCCGCGGCCCTTAGCGCTACAACTCATTGCTAAGCCACTGCGCCACGGAGCCTAATCTATCAATTAAACTTCTCTCACAATATCAAAGGCAAATCATAGCCCAATAGGGTTAATAATTTTCCACTCACCAGATATCGATAGATGGGTTTGAGGTGAAAATTTTTGTCACACAATTTCATAAATACACAAAACAATGCCTTAGTGGTTTGTTTAATTTTGTGCACGTTTTTAACTCTTTAAAAAAATCTACTTTTAGAGAATATCTGTAGTTTGGTAGATTCATTTCTAATATAATTAATATAAAATTTAACTAATATTACAGAAAGATACATTAACCCTTACATTTTTCTAACAAATTAACTTCTCCGCCATGAAATCTGTCAAATATTTCACGTAATTTCAAAGTGTCGCCGCCCTGGTGGCAGGTAAGTTTGTGGTGCCCACATTAGTTAAACTTTGATAAATTTTTTAAATGTGGCAATCAAAGACATTTAAGTATATTTAAATCTCTTTGGTGGCAATACCCCTCATATTGCGCATACTTTTTCAGTGTTTTATTAAAGAAAAATATTGTTATGGCAATGTAAAAAAAGTTTTGAAAGCCACCTATTTAGAGAAGTATTTTAGGTGATCAATGATAATTATTTTAATCTTGAAAACCTACGTGCCGTGTGAATAATCATCTTATTACATACGGTCTCTTCATATAAGTATCAAATTCATTGTGAATTTTAAAACTTCATTACCCATAGAAATCTGAATGATTGAATGATCGCAAAAATTGTTTTAAGGTTAGTTATTTAGTTAAAATCATCAGTTGGCACGTTTAACAACAAAAATAATATCACATTTTGACTTAAAAGTATACTTAAACTCTTAATTACAGTTTAACTGTTATTAATTGACTGAATGGCAGTTAAAACACGCAATGACAGTTTAAACATCATTAAAATTACGAAATATTCCATAAGAGTATTTAAAACTTAGTTATAGATTAAGCTGCTATTGATATACATTAAAGGAAAATGATGATGATGATTATTGATATTATTTATAGGAAGATTGACTTAACAGACAGTTAGTTATTTAATAGTTAAACGGTACTAGTATAAATACGACACAAAACTTTAACTAACCTTTTATTGCATTATTATTTCGAAGAATATTCCGCAATTATTTTCTGGCAGAAAAATATCGCGTATAATTTATGTTGTCTTTGTAATCATTGCATTTAATGTGAAGATTCTCCACGTGATTTGCATATTGGCCATGTGACTTAGTGATTACTGATTAGCGTATTCTTGATTCTGGGCTTATTCTAGCTGTATTCAATACTAGCTGTCCCACGCGACTTCGCCCGCGTGGTATCTACTACGATTTCATAGGTTTTAATTTTTTTGCGCTAGACCCTAATTATTTTTGTAAAATAAAACTTACTCCTTATAACATCAGCTATCTGCTAGTGAAAGTCCCGTCAAAATCGGTCAACCGTTTTGGAGATTAGCCGGAAGAAACAGACAGATAGACAGACAAAAATTTTAAACATTGCTTTTTTGTTATTAGTACCCTATATACTTTCATATGCGTTTCGTAAAAAGCTGTTATTTTAACATTACAAACGGACACTCCAATTTTATTTATTGGAACGAAGTTCCTTATCGAATTCATTTATTTGTATTTGTTAATCAATAATATAATACGTTTATAAATAATAATATACTACGAAAGGAACTTCGTTCCAACCGAGTGTTCCACGACACTCGCGCATGCTTTTTTTGTATAGATAAGGATTAATACCAAGGTACGAATAACGTGGCCTAGTTTGTACCGGCGTTACTATTGCACATTTTAACATGAAAAGGTAGTTATTGTGACATAACTGTAATAGTTAGACATATGGTGTTGCGGACTTTTTGTAGATATTGATGTCTTCTATAAAATTGTAGATCACTTTGCTCTATTGTCAATAGTTTCCGCAGGGTACGCGATATAAGGATTTTTTTGGTATTTTTTTACACCTTGGGTTACATTAACGAAGTTTTCATACGGATGCCTAACTTTTTGAAAATATTATATCGCCTATGTTCATCAGGGATAATGTAGGATTCTAATGGTGAAAGAATTTTTCAAATCGGTTCTGTAGTTTCGGAGCCTATTCAATTCAAACAAACAAACAAATCTTTCCTCTCTATAATATTAGTGTAGATTTGTAAAACCATCACATAGGTTTTAGTAACTTTTGTGAACTCGAACTCGGAATTTATTGTGAACTCGAACCGAACACGATCTTTTGCAGTCCGATCATCCGATGGTTTAATAAGTCTAAATTTTCTAGCCCTTTATAATAATGCCGGCATTCAATACAATCATACGTGGTAGAGCCATGCTGCAGCTATATTAGGGACCACGCTCTCACAGAATACCAGCGTATAATAGCAGCTTAACACTGCTGTGTTTCGTATGGTGAGTGTAGAGAACCGGAGACCCTTTTACTGGAAAACAGGCATTCCATCTTAGTCCTCGCAGGTGACAACTCATTTGCATTTTGATTCTTTGATGAGGATATATGTAGATGTCTATGGGTTACAGCAACCACTTACCATCAGGTGGACTGTGTGCTCGTTTGTCACCCTATCCTATAAAAAAATGCCTAAAGAAAGCTTTGCCAAATTGCTTAACGTATTAAGTTTATCAAAGGACTTGGTCATGTAGTTGTCGGGCTCGAAATTGGGTTAAAACTGATAAAGGAGAATGCTAAATTTAAAAATAGAATAAAGGAGGAGGTTAATAAAGAGTGGTGCCAAGCCTGCTGTACACTTTCTTTAATTTATGCTGACAAATTAAGCGAGTACCAGGAGACTGGAGCAAAGATGTTATAGTCCCATTATATATACAGCAGAACTGTATAAACTAACGTGGAATCAGCCTGCTTAGCATTTTGGAAAAAATGTATTCTCAGTGTACATTTTTTTCACAATATTGATGGAAAGAGTTATGAAACAAACTGACGGGAAAATTTGGAATGTGCAAGCTGAATTTAGAAAGTTGATGAAGTACCTGTTCCGTACATGTATTTTATATACATATGATCGCGGAGAAGTTTTTGGCTAATGACCAGAAAGTTTTCTACGCATTTTTACTAGGAAGATTTAGACTTCGATAGGGTTCTGGAACGAAGTTCTTTATCGCTCGGTACGAATTTGGCGGATAGGGGCTAGGCGAGAAAAAGTGTAAGATTTTTCCGTCACGACCCCTTCTGACGTAGTGTAGACGGCCTTGTCGGTTATAAGGAAGCGAGATGGAATAATATCCATCTCCCTCGCACTTTTTCTTATCTTGCCATGAAAGAAATATTATTTTATTTTAAATGACGCTTCATTTTAATAGACGCTAGTTATTAATTTATTTGTTTTGTTAATCAATAATAATATATTAGAAGCGTCAGTAGCCTAATGGCAGGGCGCGGACCGCGAACTGAAAGGTCGTAGATTCGAATCCTCCATTCGACTACTGTCGTGAACCACTTCTAACACAATAATTTTAAGCTTACCAGATGTGGTTTAAGGGAATATTAGTAATGTTTAATAGCATTACTAGTATTTAAAAAAAATACTACGAAAGGAACTTCGTTCCAACCGTTGGCTCATTTGGGGGGAACGCTAGGCTGATGTAGGAATTAAAATCTCCTTATAGGGGTTCTATTGCTTATGGGTGAGTTAGCCTAGATACGCAGACGATCAAGTAATATTTGCGTCGTTGGCGGGAGAGTAGTTATACTAAACGTGGAAACGAACCCTACCTACTACAATTTTGAATTCTGTATTGAATTAGCAAATTATGAAGAAAACTAATAAAAACTATATATTCCTTTTTTTATTATAACCGTTAATTCACACTAAAATTTTCTCCTGTATCGTGGAAGCATTTTGCATATTTAAATTATATATGAATAAGCATCCAGAGCAGAAACAATTATTTGCAAGCCATACAACATTTGTATGTCTCGGATTCGAGCCCGCGGCGTCTCAGTCGAACGCGCGAAAAATATATTTAAATGCACTTAATACTAGATATAGACCGTTCCAGAAATGCGCCAATTTCAGAACTAACACACTGGTGATCAGCTAACCAGTTTGGGGGGACTTGCGTTTGGTTGTCGAACGGATATACCGATTTGGTCGCTCGAGCCCTCACGAATGTGAGGAGTGACGTTAAACTGATGTGACGTGTTAGGGACACGCTGCAGCTATATTGTAGCATGAATAGGTCGACTCAGTGCTTCCAGATCCCAAAAGTAAAATTACAGTGTTGCCAGTTAAAAATACAGGAGTTTTAAAACAATACAGTAGATTTCAAAATCAATTACAGTAAAATTACAGGAAACACTTTGTTTAAATATTGATAGAAAAATAAGCTGCTTTATGACTTTATCAATACAAATTGCTATAAGTTATTAAATAAATAAAAACATATATTTAGATACAAGAAAAAACATTTATTATTGATTTACTTATTCCAGAACAATTTGCTCATGATTTTCATAAATCTTTGCTGTCATCCTTGAAATCATTTCCTTAGTTGGATTAAAATTCACGCAATTTTCGGAAGTCCGCCGAATGGCTTGTTGAGCTAGCATGTTGCCTTTGATGGTATTTGTGACTAAACAGTTTCTCTGCTTTGTTTTTATATTATTTATTTCACTAAACTTTCGTTCGCACTCAGCGTTCGAGTGAGGCAACGATAAAACTTGGAGCATAAAACGAGGCAGAAAATGATATTTATTATCTCCGTTGCTATCTTTGATTTGAGACAACTGAAAAAACAAATCTGTAAAATGTAAACATATGCAATATTATACGTAAAGTTCTTATGATAAAATTTTACCTGATGCCAAAACACGTCTGCTGGTTGATTTGTATTCAAATGTTGTTCATCCGCAGTCAACATTAAATTTCTCCATTCATCATCTAACGTCTGTTGATCATTTAAAGTTTGGGGTTTAAGCCTTGGCAGCACTGGGAACAGCGAAGACAAAGACTGTAGTCTATTATCAGATAAGCAAGAATCGGGATCCAACTTTGCGATTGAGCTCAAAACTGGTCATTCAAACTGTATCTTTTCCGAATACCCACGCATGCTTTAACGATAAAATTCAGGCATTTCTGTTTCATCACTGTAACTTCTTCGGTACTTACATGTAGCTCTGGGACAGCAACTTGATTAGCAACACCCAATCCCAGGTATATATTTTTCAGATTTATGTAATGTTGACTATCAGTAGGGTCAATTGCGTCGAGTGGGGTGTTCTTTAAATGATTCGGAGTTATGTATAGGACAAGAGTTCTCTGTATAGCTCTTTCATTTTGTTATGGGCTTCTATAATAACCGGATCTTCGCTTTGAAAATATACATTGACGCGGGTAAACTTTGGCAACATCCAACATAAAAAATAAAAATATGCCTTGATGATGTGATCATTCAAAAGAATATGAATGGCTTGGCAATCTTGGTCTTCCAGCCATTTATCGTCAAAGTACAATCGCAAAGCGTCCCATTGCTCCATAATTCTGTTCACAACACTGGAAAGAGACAACCAACGCGTTTGGGCTGGACGTAGCATTTGTGTATGTTAGTGTCTGTAAATGCTTGAAATTCCTTTAACTCTGCTTGACGTTTGCTAATATTTTGAAGTAATTGTATATCATTCGAGTCAGTTTTCTGCATCGTGGGGCAATTCTTTGCAAGCGTCGGAAGCGCACAAATGTAAAGAATGGCAAAGGCATTTGATCACTGTAATACCTGGACATAGTTGTTCAAATCGAGGACACTGAATTATGGCAGCCCATCATCATATTACATCCATCAGAACCAAACCCGATAGTATTTTCTAAGGGTATATTTTTGTCTCGAAATGATTTTATTATTGAATTAAATAATTTTTCAGCCGTGCTGAGTAATCACCAGACGTTCCAGCTTTTTTGTCATCAAATATTTGAATAAGGTCCCAGAATCGACTGACGATACGTCCTAAATTAGGATCATAATATTTGACTACAACACACATTGTTTTCACACTGGCAACATCGGTACTTTCGTCTACCATTATAGAGAACTTTTCGCGTTTTAAATCTTCGACTAAACATTCTCCTTCAGAAGCCCCGATAACGTTATTTATTATTGCTTGTAATTTAGTGTGTTTAAGTTTGATATTACTTGCGATTTTAGAATCTGGAAAAGCTTTTGGAAGTAAATCAACGAGATGATCCATCACTATGTGCGATATTTTATGTTCTGCCATAAAAGCCGATAATTTTAATTCTGTAATTTTCCGCTGATCATCATCACTTGCGCGTTGCTGACTTTTAAAAATATTATCAATGGTACGCACATGCGATAGGGCAGGAAGACGAAGTTTATGCTTAGCACCTTCACTGTGTCTTTTAATAGCACCCAGATCGGCAATCAAAGAAGAATCGCAACAGTGCAAATGCATTTATAAATCGACTTTTATCACGCTTTAACCACTTACGGTAGTCTTGTAATTGAAGCCATTCATCACGGAATTGTTGCCGATATTTCTTTTAGCTCTTGACGGACCAGCATCGCTACGCACATCACTTTCTCACTGCTTGAGCTCATTTTACAGTAATAAATACAGTGAAAAATTATAGCGAATAAGTTTTAGTTTAAATTTTATTTCACATCACCCAAAACAATTAAAAGTTTAAATCTCAATTAAAATGTATGTACAATGGCAAAACTACTTTAAGTGTAATGAATTAGACGAAAATACAATGTTCCTTTGTAAGACAGTTAAAACAAGTAACAAGAACCTACTTATGCTAGTTGCGTCCCAGAGTGCTCCACGTTAGTTCCGATTTGCCAGGGAATTCCCCGCAACTTTGTTACAAACTTACTGTACATTGTCTATGGATAATGGCGCTAGCACTCTTATTAGTTTGTGGTTCAGTGGGTGTAGATCATAGATAAATAAATTTGTAGCAAGTGTGTATTAGCATCATATTAGTCTGTGGTAGTGTAGATTAGCTGCGTTCTGTTTTACGTATTAGAATTGATAAAGCTATATGAAAATTAAATACAGTATATTCCATACACTGTATTTTATCATTACAGTATACAGTAGAAAAGTCTAAAATACAGTAAATCTACTGTAATTACAGTGAATCTGGAAGCACTGGTCGGCTCGACCGGGGAAGGGCCATCCCCTTACAGAATAACAGCTTAAAATAGCAGGCTAATGCTGCTGTGTTTCGTATTGTGAGTGTAGGGAACCGGAGACCCTTTTTACTGGAAACGAGGCATTCCATCTTAGTCCTTGACAACGCATCGGCATTTCGATTCCTAATCGAGAATAGATGTAGATGTCTATAAGCCGTTGCTCGTTTGTCACCCTTATTCTATATAAAAAAGGTGTCTACTTGTGAAGTACTAAGATCTCATTAGTTGTTGTTATTTACAACACTTATTTTGCGGTTTAAAATACTTCTAAAAATTACCGGTAACCGCGTTCCGAACAGAAGGTCGCAATATCCTGTGTATAATTTTAGAATCTATCGATGTCGACATCTCTAGTATTTGCTTTATAAACACGCGAGCTGCTTTTATTCGTTATAAATATTCGTTTGACGTATACCTCGTTCCGTTACTGCAATCTTTATCGATTTTTTTATTAAAATGGTATACATATTTCGATATATATTTTAATAATTATGTTGTTGTCACGTTTAATTAACTTATCTTACGTTTTTTTTTTTTTATTATCTTACATTTTTGTCACAGCGCCTTTCGATCATGTCACTAATCGTTCAACTTATTACAATATTCTTAAATATTTAGATACTAACATATAAAATAATGTTCTGTGTAGTGATGGCGAAAGATGTAGTAAGAGGTGACAAAGGGAAACTCAAATAGAAGATGGGTAGCAGCATCTTTTTGATTACAGCTCGAAATTATTAAAAAAAACTACGGTTGCTAACGCGTCTGCGAAAAGTGGCAACTATGGCAAATATACCCTATGAGGCAAACTAAAAACGGTCTTGAGCCGCCTGCATATACGACTTTCTACATGTCTTATCAGGTCACCACTCCATCTAGTGGGAATCCGCCCTATACTTCGTCGGCAAACGGTACGAGGCTGCCTTTCCTCCCCAAAATTAATTTTAGTTAATAAAATCGGTAAAAGTGATCTATTATCTATATTATTTTAAAATTAATAAAACAATAATAAATATTTTTGTAGTCACTGCTACTCATAAACTTAGAATATACTGACGTGTCGTACTCGTAGCATCCAAGCACTATTTTCTATTTTTTGAAGATTTTGACTTGTATCATTTCAAAAGTTAAGGTTGACTTTTTAGGGATCAGATTTTATTTTCCCAAAACGCCGCCTTCATTAATTTCCCCCTGGGGTCGTGGCCTATCTAGTACCTAGTCTGGCCCTACTATGCGATTGTCCAGCACTAGTTTGCGTGTATTTACTGGGTCTATTTTATTGAATACAATTAAAAGTATGTACTTACTTACAAAAATAGGATGCATGTAGGATATGTGTGAATATTTTTGGCGTACAATAGTGTATCTGTCTATCTATCTATGCATACAAATTTTCTAGTACTGTTTCTTTCCCCATTAGAGGAACTTCATTTTGATAAAATTTAATAAACTAAATTTTGATTTCTTACGTCAAAAAATAAAGAACATTTAAATTAATTTCACTAAAAGGCATACATTTTCATTCATTGAGATGATAATAAAGAGGGAAGTGTTCGCCACCTTCTTTAATACGTCATAGAAGCGTTTAATAATAAAATATGTTATTTTTCTAAAAATACTAAATCAAAAGTACTTTGGAAAACATTTCTCCATATAAGGGCACAACCGTATTTTCATCGCTTCACGAATCAAATGCGCGAAACTCATCAGAGTAGAACAACTGTTTGGGAACACTGCCAAATGTATGATTTTACCTAATTGACGACCGCGGAACATCCCGTCTGTTTGATCGCTTTCCAGAGCCTGGCCCTTGTTATTAACTCAAGAATAGTATACTGCGAAAACAAGTTGTGCTAAGAATATGTACAATGTAGTATTTATAGTTACAATTTGTTTTGAACAAGTAGGAGCAACATTATTGAGCACAATAATTATAATATCCCCTTTTATATAATAATAAAAAAATATAATAGGTAGGTAGGTACCAAGTGTAACTACATACATGGTTTTTACGGGTTAAAAAATACTATACTTAAATAAAGTGAATTGGCGTATGATGTTGACATTTCATCATAAGGGGGCGTTCAAGTATTACGTAACGCAATTTTTGAAGATTTTTGACCCTCCCTTCCCCCATGTAACGCGTCGTATCGTTTTTCTGTACCCCCCTCCCTAAACGTTGCGTAACACCCAAGTGATCATTTTTACCTAAAATTTACAATTATGTTGCTCAAAGTACCGGAAAGTCGTCAAAATACCTTTGTTTTAATCGCGTTTCTGGTAATAATAAATAAAACAAGAGATTTCTAACTCGCAATACATATGCGTATATTGTTTATTTTATTTATTCATTATTATTTAATAAACAATCACACATAATGTAATAAACATTTGCTTAAGTTTAAAATGTGTGAAGATGGGCTCAAATTTGTCCTAATAAACTTTTACTATGTTACATTTAATTACGCCGTTTTCCTGACTTGGCCCTGTCCTGACATACATTATTGGCTTCATCCACCATTGTTCTTCTCCATCTTCTCATCGTTCTATTTTTTGGCACAGTTGCGCTGGCAAGTCACCATAAGAGCCTTTATAGGCCAAGAACAGCTGATGATGCAAATCTCCCTCTTTTGGGGACATTACAGTATGAACTCACTTTAACAACACTGACTACAACAATGTGCTTCTGCGTAAACACTAACGAATACTGACAACGAAAACAAAATAAAATGACGTACAATAAAGTCGAGGGATTCCCCGTAAAACATACACGAAAAGGGTTGCCAACGTGAGAGATTTTAACTCCCTAGTTTTTTTAGGGTTCCGTAGTTACACAACATGGAACCCTTATAGTTTCGCCATGTCCGTCCGTCCGTCCGTACGTCCGCTGTTTTGCTCAGAGACCCTAGGTGCTACAAATCTGTAATTTGGCATAGTTATAGATATTAATTGTGCCTAGAAAAAATCATTTTATTTTGAGTACTTCAAATTATGATTTTTTACCCGTCTATTACATCATGTGGGGTGCACTTGAATCAGTAAAAAATTCGTTACAACTCCATAGAAAATGACCTAAAACTAGCTGCATTATAACTTTGTAATGTTATTGTATACTGTTAAAAATAAACATTTTATCAAGAAAACGACTTATATGCATTACTACTATTAGCTTTACTTTTTCATTTGCGAGATAGATAGAGTATTACTTTTAAAATCGAAAAGTTTTTTAAATCTTTTTTGAATACCATTCCCTATGTCTGATTTGAAAATAAGTCCTTCAGTTACAATCTTCCTATTTGGGCCCATTTTTAGTCTTTATAGCGGTCAAACCGCGAACTCATTATCAAGAATGCCCACGTATTGTGACGAGCAACTACGGAAACCTTACATTGTGCGTGACCCAACACGCACTTGGCCAGTTTTATTATATATTATATAAATAAAAAAATGTTATGTAACGAGCAAGAGTCGGTTAAGGGATTTAGTAAGATGTTGTGGCTTCTGATAAATGGTCTTGTACATATCCAGATGTAAAATACGTAGACCTGGACGTGGGCAGAATCAAAGTACGAAGCATAGCGTTACAATGGCCAATTCTTGTAAAAATCGTAGTGATTGTGACAAATCATCTCTGCTTATTTTACATATTACAGAAATAATGTAACGTAAAATAATCAGTGTTTGTAAGATCGATTATTCTGTAATCAAATTCCCAAAAATAAAGATCCAAACCAAACTCGGGTCAAAACAAGTGGTAACATTAAAAATTTTGTACAACCGACTTCAATATAAATAAAATGACAACGTTTTTATTTATATTGAACACGTTAAACAACACGTTAAACGTTTTACAAGACCCCCCTCTCACCCCAAATTGCGTTACGTAATACTTGAACGCCCCCTAATCACCGAATAAGCGTCCCACGGCTGTCGATCTAAGATGTTTGACAAGCGTCGTTGATCGGGTCACCCGTCAGCTCGCGGAAGCCGCAACGGAACGCGCTGTTGCGTCGCGTGGCGCGAAAATGGAACGCAGCGGATATAATTAAAACTGGACGGACAAATCGTTGGCGACGAATTAACGTGCGAATTCGGCCAGCAAACTTTACAACGAATCAGCAGGCTTACTTTTATATACATTTTCAACGACACTTGAAGTCTTTTGTATTTAATATTTACCCAAGACACTACAGTGGTGTTATTTTTATCTGTACTTATGTCAAAAGTTCCAAATAAGCAACAGAAAATAGCTTTTAATAACAAATTTATCGCTACTTAGCGATATGTCAAATACAATACTATACTCTTTATTGTACACGAAGAAAATATTAATATAACAAAAAAAAATATAAATATTGAGGTAAAGCCAAAGGCGGCCTTGCAACATAGCAATCTTCCAGACAACCCAAAAAAAAAGAATTAAAAAAAAGAAGAGAAAGATATATGTAAAATTTCTATTTCCTTGTTATTTATATTTCTTTATCTTTAATTTATATTTTATAATTATATTTCCTTATAATTTGTTGTTTATAGATTTAATGAACGTAATTTAATATATTTTATAGGTTAATGCGTTCTTATTTCTTATGTTGTTATGTTCTTATCTTTTTAAGAGAAGACCAAAATCTTGGCAAATTAAAGTGAATATCAATACAATTTTCGTTAAAAATGTTAATAGGTTTTTTGACTTCAGTACCGCTCTATTCAATGTCATGCTTTCGTCGACAGCTAGATTAAAAATATATGTATTATATTTTTAATGGATCTTAATATAATCACTCTCATTGAACCCAAAATAGATAGCCTAAAATGTAGGAATGTACTGCTACATTTTTAAAAATATTTTAAACACCAAACTTGTTTTATTTCCTACTTGTGATAGGATTATTCATGTGCCAAATCAGTGCAAGAGAGAGCCAGAGATATAGACAGAGACAAAAGAAATGATAAAGTTTGCGGCGTGTCAGCCTGTTAAGTCGAGGTTTTTGACATAACCATGACTAATATTGTATTGTTTTCTTATATTTACGCGAAGACTACACATTAAATGAAACTAACTTTACGGATTATATCGCGTTTAATTTTACTTTTTAATTCCCGACGTTTCGGTGCTTTACAGCACCCATGGTCACGGGGACTGAGGTGTTTGACGTCTCAATGTTTGACGACACAAATGTTCAGAAGAAGCTTATGTCCTTAGATATAAAGCAAACCCCAATTATCTGAAAGGCTATGCTAAAACCAGCAACGGACTGTATATTAAGAGTATGGGTAAAGTTCTGACACAGACGTTACTCTACAAACTAATAAGAAGTACTAACCTACTTTACTCCTACCTAACTTACCAATACAAAATATACTGAATGATCGCTTTTATAGCACTGTTGGCACTGTCATACATGTATCTTTGTAGACCTGAATATTCGGTAATATCGGTTGGATCTACCGGGAAAGGACCACGCTCTCGCAGAATAATAGCTTGAAAAAGCATCGTTATGCTGTGCTGTGTTTCATACTGGTAACTATGTATTATTCTTAGTTCTATGGTTCTTAGAAGTGACATGCGTTTTCATTTTATGTGCGTTGTGTAGGATGTGCAAAAAATCAAGCTGAAACTCTATCTATACTATAACTACTCAACCGTCCACGGTGACTACAGTCCCCAAAAAATATTGCCTCATCTGTCCATGGTGACTATAGTCACCAAACGACATCTTTCGGTTTAAACGTGTACAGCGCAAAAGATAGCTGTTATTAATACAGTAAAAAATTATAGATGGTGCTATTTGAAATTTATCATCTGTGAGAGTGAATCCACGCGGGCGAAGTCGCGGGGAACAGCTAGTACTATAATAAAACTCTAACACGACGTCTGTCTGAACACGCATCACGCAAAAACCTTTGAACCGATTTGGATGTGACTTTCACTGGCAGATAACTGTTATAAGGAGTAACTTAAGCTACTTTTATTTTAGGAAAAGAATTAGGGTTCCGCGCAAAAAAATTAAAACCCATGAAATTCAATCGCAATATACGCGGGCGAAGTCGTGGGGAACAGCTAGTACATAATAAATTTGTGACATTTTGTTTTATTTAAGCACAGTGTCTAGAAGTAACACAACATTTTTATTAATTTCGACGTATTAATTAGAGCACGGCGTATTTGTCTTTGACACGAAGACAACATTGAAGGCTTTACTTCTCACTTAAATATTGTTTATAGTTAAAATGGGACCAAAGAGCCGCGAAATACTCACGAAATTATAGAAACATTGACGTAGTGGCTTCGCAATGTGTGGCTGATTGTTCCAGGTCTGGATGTTTGTCTTTGTGAAATTTATTTATATAAACTGCCTCCATGATACAGGAGAAAATCCTAGTGCGGTGTAACTTCTTTTAATAAAAAAAATGTCTATGATAGCGATTAACATTACGAGCTGACAAATAAGTCTAGTCTAAGGATAGAGTTTAAGCAGAGTAGTTTCGTGTTTATTTTTAGAGTAAAGTTTTGAGATTTGAAATTCTACTCTCAAGCTGTTCATACGTGGTAGAGCCATGCTGCAGCTATATTGTGGTTGTAGCACGAATGGGTCGGCTCGACCGGGGAAGGACCACGCTCTCACAGAATACCAGCGTGAAATAGCAGCTTAATGCTGCTGTGTTTCGTACGGTGAGTGTAGAGAACCGGAGACCCTTTTTACTGGAAAAGAGGCATTTCATCATAGTCCTCACGGCTGACAACGCATCTGCATTTTGATTCGCAAACGAGGATAGATGTAGATGTCTATGGGCCACAGCAACCACTTACCATCAGGTGGACTGTGTGCGCGTTTGTCACCCTATTCTATAAAAAAAAGCATTGTTCAAAATGGATCAGCAAGCATGCATTTCCTGAAATTTTTTGTCATATCTACCACGCGAGGCATATGGGTTGTTATTTACTGGCACGTTGGTCTAGTAGTCATAAGCACGACTGTAGTCCTGGATAGTGTGTAGTTCCGGGATCGAATCCCAGATCGGGCCGAATTCAGGGTTTTCATCAAAAAATTCTCAGTAGTCGTCCGGCGTCAGGAAGTTAGTGGTGTTAACTCGTATCGGAAAGCACGTAAAGTAGTTGATCCTGTGCCTGATCACTCTCCGCTCCGGTCGTATCGGATTGCCGTACCTATGTCAATGAAGGAATAGAGCTAGAGCTCACACTCGTACCTTATGATCCTGTCCTGCGCATATGGCTAGTCTCCGTTGAGACCGGCCGCCGAGATCGAAATTCTGTATGAAAGACATTATTATTATTTGGGGTTGGATTTATGTATCGTGTCTACCTCACCCGTGGTTGAACATCTGAGTCTCTTATATGATGTTTTTTTTTAAAGGATAAGGGTGAGAAGCGAGCACACAGTCCACCTGATGGTAAGTGGTTGCTGTGGCCCATAGACATCTACATCTATCCTCGTTTGCGAATCAAAATGCAGATGCGTCGTCAGCCGTGAGGGCTATGATGGAATGCCTCTTTTCCAGTAAGAAGGGTCTCCGGTTCTCTACACTCACCATACGAAACACAGCAGCACTAAGCTGCTATTTCACGCTGGTATTCAAAATGTCTGCGGTTAGTTAGTTGCACCGGATTCAAGTGAGATTGACATTCGAAACGAAAGTTTGCGTTTTCCTTAATACTGCTTACCCTAGCATTACCCCCATAGGTTAGAAATTAATGATACTGAATTGGCGTACTAAAGTAAAACATCGTGCTGAAGAAATCCAGTTACCATTACAACCTTTCAACGTCCACTGCAGGATACAGGCTACCTCCATAGATTTACTTTATAGGGGGAATATTTGCCATAGTTGCCACGCTGGCAGGCGACCACAGTTTTTTTAGTTGTTAATAGGAAACACTGCAGCCCATCTTCTAGTTTGTTTGTTTCCGTCGCCTCTTACGGCATCTACAGGACGATAACATGGGGCAGTGAATGTTCTTACAACGCCACTTCACGGTACACAAACATATTAAACAAAATATTTTACTCTTTGAGGTGTTGACGTTCACTCCGTTATTATTCTGTTTGCTTTAAAACTGAATGATAAAAAAAAAGTTTTAACTACGTGACATAGTATGTTTGTTTGACTACGTCAATGATCTCGTCACTCGTATACTGAGATCGTATAGGCTCGCCCTTGCAGATTCCTACGCTCGTTTCGTTTTAGTTCGATACATATGTTGTTGTTTTAAAATGATTTACGTTTAAGAAATAAAAATTTATATAGATATGTGAAATGTCTATATAAAATTTATGTCTTAAATATAAAAATATATATTATAGCTTTTTGTGAATGCGATATTAAATAAATCATATTTACACGTGATAGAGCCGCAGCTATTATGGTTATATTATAGAAAAAATGGGTCGAGTGCCGAGGAACGTAGATCCGGGAACTGCATTTTTGTTCCTAATTAAAGATAGATATAGATGTCTATGGGCCACAGCATCTACTTACCGTCAGGTGGACTGTGTGCTCTTTTGTCACCCTTGCTCTATAAAAAATACCTCCATGTATGCTAAGTTTTATTCTAGGTGTCTAAGAGTCTCTAGGTGTTCATCCTGTAAAATATACCTACAACAAAGCAGTGTGCACTGCTGTGTTTTATTCTGAAGGATATAGAGGGCCGGTATAATTACAAGTACGTGGTCGTATGTACCTGCAATGTTCTTTATTTGAAGTTGGTATTAGGAGACCAAAAACCACTTTCTCTCTCTCTTTCTCTCTTTTGTCACTTTATATTATAAAATTCCCTAAAATATCCAAGTCAGTGACAGTCAGTTTTAAAGGTTCGAGACATCTTGTATTGTAATCTTCAGTGTCGATGATCTCAATGACGATCTCTTGTCGATGTAGTAAATGACAAATTTTGAAATTATCCGAGGAATTGCGTAGTGACACACAAATGCTGTATAGTGGCGGAGTAAGAATATCCACTATTACATATCGTCCCGTGGGTGCCTATAGAGATAGTTGGAAACAAACCAGGAGATGGGCAGCATCGTCTTCCCAATAACAATAGAAAATAAAAAAATGTCAACCCTACCCTACCTTTCTCAAGCGTGGCAACCATGGCAAGTAACCCTGAGAGGCAATCTTTGGGGAAACCTATGTTCAGCAGTGGACTTTGATAAGCTGTAAAGATGAAAATGAAGCCACAAATATTGAAATTCATTCATTCATTCGTTTAATTCATAACAGCCTATTAAAAGTCCATTATTGAACACAATTGCCACGCTAGGCAGGCGGGTTGACAACCGCAGCTTTTTATTATTTCTGCTGCTGAAGATGATGACTTAGTTTCCATCTATCGCCTCTCACGACACCCGAACAATACTCGAAAGTGGACGTTCCTTCTGTTGAAATAGTCCTTTCTATTCTAATCCTACCCTGCGGTGGCGGCTTGAGAATTTGAATAGAATAGAATAATTTTTTATTCGATATGAATTATAAGTACTTCTTACAAGTCATTTTTTTACTTTTACCACTGGTCTAAAAAAACCTCTGCCCTGGGAAGAACCAGCAAGAAACCCAGCGGGACCTTTCTCATAGTAAAATTATACAATAAAACACAGGTTGTAAAAACTACTTACCAAACTTATTTAAGAAACAGCTTAGAAGTGACCACCTCATTCCTAGGGGTTATTATCAACCATGTATTCATTTATATTATAATGACCCTTTAACAAGGCAACAAACAGTTTTTGTTTAATAAAATATTTAATCTTGGTAATAGAGAGACATAGTATGTTTTCTGGGACTTTGTTGTAATAGTTTTTTGCACATTGCCCCATGAATTTTACCGACTCTGTGGAGACGAGAAATTGGTATCACTAGCTTGTGTGTTCCTGGTGTTTATATCGCTTTTTTTTATTAAAACTTTTGTTTTTGTGAACATACATTAAATTTTCGTAAATATTATTGAGTGGCAAAAGTTAATGTATTTACTTATTTCTTTAAATTTTTCTCTGAGAGAATCCATCAGCCGATTTTGTCCCGTGGGTGTCGTTAGATGGCTCCTATGAGATATGCCAGAAAGATCTTGTGGCTTACGGGAGATATCGGTATAACCTTCAGGTTTTCGTTTGAATGAACCTAGTTCTTACGGATTTTGTCACGTTATTTAACTTATTTTATATTCCCGACGTTTCGAGCACTTTACAACATCCAAGGTCACGAGAGGGACGGGAGGGGAAATGAGGTGTTCAACGTCCGAATGTCATAGTTAACCACTGCTACCTTCTACTAGATCGAACTTTTACTAAAATATTTTTTGTATCTTAAAGTCTTTTTTCGTTTTCGTCGGTTTTAAATTTTATTAATTATAGGATAGATGTTAGCACCCAGCCATCAATCTCTATCGAAATTAAGGTGTTTTTTAACTAAATAGCCCCGCGAATCATCCTTGGTAGGAATCGGTGTTCCTTTGTGAGGATTTGTGGTCTATCAAATCTGATGTAATGGCAGGGGCGATCCTGAATGTGGTCGCAGACCGCAGACTTCCCAGAGCGTCGATTCTTCACATCAGTTATGTGTTCTTTTATACTTCTCGTTTTCTTCAGGCGTAAAACAGTCCCTCAGAACAGCGACGGGGAGCAGAGACAAAGATGCGTTAGAGAATTTGAATGACTTTTCGACGCAACTTATACGCACTATTTATTCAATTTATAAGCTGACTGGTTTCGCCTTTAAGTTACATGTTACAACCCTTGAAAATGAAATTCTATCAAGAGAACAATTGCAAGTATAAACTAATCCATCACCATCATCGTCATTACAGTCCCTTCACAAGTTTGCTGCTGAACAGACGTCTCCCAATGGAATGCCACAAAACAACCTCGGATCACAATACATTGACTTCTTGATTCAATTGATTAGAATATGATTTCTAATAATCTAATTCTATCTGGTTATGTTACAGCCTCTTCTCTCTTCAGCCATCTTATCTTCTTATCATCTTAATTTTTTATGAATAATCTATGATATCCTAAACTTATTGACTAATTACATGACCAAAATATCATATCACATTCACTGGCTTTTAAATCAGAAACTGTTCTACAGAGCTTTCCAAGAATAGGTACGTCAACTGGTAAGACCAATTTTCTGTGATGTTAGTAATAATAGCCCCTGAATAATAATAAGACGATGATGATGATGATTAGATGATGATGACACGGCTCGTGTCCAAACGTTAGATTTCTAGTACAGTCTTAAGCTAAGCAAGATAGAAGTAACTTGGAAATGCATTGGAATTTTTGCCCACACTCACATCGCTGGTTGAGGTTAGCATTATGAACAAGTGGTAAAATTAAAAGTTTTGTACAACCGACTTCAATATCAATTATTAAGGATAACGCAAAAACTACAGGCCAGACCTTGATCAAGCTGGTGCTTCTCGTATGGTACCACATGAGAAGCACCAGCTTTCAAATAAAAAAAAGAATCATCAAAATCGGTTCAACTAGAAAAAAGTTAACACACATAAAAAACGTACAGTCGAATTGAGTACCTCCTCCTTTTTGAAGTCGGTTAATAAAATATATTAAAACACAGAAGACATAGATTTAGACACTAAAATAAAGAGTACAATTTCCGCTCTCTCCAGCGAGGATGTCTCTCCAGAAGTGTAATACTTTTTTCAACGATGTGGATATGTCAATTGTCCCATGCAACAGTCGTGAGCACGGCGCACGAAAATGAAAAACGAGCCGGAGTGCGCAGGCGTACAGAAATAGAGCGTCGCGTCGCCCGCACCAATGTCGAGGTGATCGTTCCCTGCATTGTCTGCGCCTGCCCACGGCGCCCGTGACTAACAGTTTTCACTGTTCTGTGTTCTTACAGATTTGTAATTTGTAATGAAAGTTTATTACTTAATGTAAAGGGTAATTGGTGTCAAAGCGCTATATACGTTGTCTTTGCACAATTTTTTTTTAACTTTATTACCTACATTTGTTTATTCTGATATTCTTAGTTATTTGAGGTCGTCATAGTATGTCTTTCTGTTTCATTCTCCTCTTTTATTCGTCATCTCCTCATTCACTCACTCTTACGTATATTATCCCCAACACAGTCAAATTTCTTAGTGCTCCCTCCACTCTTATTCGATTCTTTATATAATTTAAAAAACTTATAAAATTATTTTATCTAAGTCTATAAAGATGACACTTGTAGACACTTGAAATTTTATTAACAACTAGTGATCCGCCCCGGCTTCGCTCGGGTTATTTCTGGATATTTATGGAACAGCGCCACCTACTGCGTCCAATTGTAAATCTAAACCAACCACTCAAACACAAAAAAATTCATCAGAATCCGTCGAGTCAGTTTCGAGTTTTAGCGAGACTAACGGACAGCAATTGATTTTTATATATAGAGATTATTTGGCCATTGTTCTTTACCCACTTAATTATTGCAATTCATGGAGTACCATAGTAAAATCTATTTTCTACAAGCGACATTATCCATTACCGAGATAAAATACTTAGGTAGTTTAGGATTAATGATTTAAAAAAAGTCGAGTATCAGCTTTTCTGAAAATCTTTATATCATGTTATACCCTTTGACTACTCGTAATAGTTTCAGATTTTCCTTACTGACTAATCTCAACTAATTTCTCTTAAAAACAAGAGTGTACAATGTATGGTCCTTCACCGCTGGCCGTATGAGTAAACTCAAGGTCGCTCAGCGAGCTTGAGCCTGCTCAACGGAATAGTAAGCTGAAGTGGCAATTATAGGACACCGAAGGCATGAGACACACCAACGAATTCGTTCGCTCTACATAACAAACAAATCTGTGACAGGCTTTGACTTTTATAAAAGCTTGACATAAACCTGAATTGAATGAAATGTTTTTGGTTGGCTTTAAATATATCTTATTATTGAAAATTTGTACAATAAGTGTTTTTATATTAGAAAGAGATATTCGATGTTGCAGAACAATATATCTTCATAAATACATAAGGGATTAATGTAAACGCTGCAATACAATTTATTACTTTTATAATAATTAATAGAATCAGGCGTTACTTTGCGGAAATCCATTATATTAAAGTTGTAAATATTTACTTTGCAAACATCCGCTTAATAAAATAAAATGATGTGTCTTACCTAGTTTGAAGAGCACCTCCTGCCCTCCTCAATTGCGTGCACTATCCCCGTCACCACTAATCCCAGCACCACTACTCCCACCACCACTACACTAGGAAAGACACACCACCGATGACAATAGTATAGTAAATATTTACAACTTTAACTTTTATAATAGTTATATTTCACATTTAGAGCCTATAAAAACCCATTGCTGAACATAGGCCTGCAACATAGATGCAAAATAGGGTGATATTTGCTATAGTTATCACGCTTGGCAGGCGGGCACTACACAATAATTAATTGTATTTACTACCACTAAAAACAACTAAAAGCACCGACTGAGCATTTTGTTTCAGCTTTGTTACTGAAACGCTGTTATTATGTCAGCACTACTAACAAGACTTAAGATGACTTAAGGCGACGTTATGGTACTTTTTTTCTTTTGGATCTCTGTAAATCTACATAAATGTTATTACTGCGTAAATATAAAATCTAATATATAAAAAATAATGTTTCTTTAGTCGTATTTTATGCGCTGCCATACCGTTCATCAGATTGCGGTAAAACTTTGTCAACTTATTGCTTGCACTTGCGCGAAGGTTATAGGCATAGTACAATTAACTTACAGTAGGTGGCGCGCGTATCCTACCGACAAATTTATTTGAAAGTTATAATATCATTCAATTTCAATGAATGTATTATCATTCATAATTAAACAATATAATGTTCCAAATTTAAAACGATATTTTCCACAATTATTTCTTTTGCGGCAGTAACGCGCCGGGTACCAGCTAGTCATTTTATAAAAATTGAAGAGAGGAGGTTGTTTGAAAATAGAAACGCGAATCATAGTAATTTGTATCGTTAGAAAATAATAATAAAGATATCAAAATGTTATTTAAACGCGTCCCTACGAAAGATTCCAAATTGAAACCGTGTAAAATGTATATCAAATTAAGAAGGCTTATTATTTTTAGGGAATGCTAAAAAAATATTTCCTAAATTTGTTTTTATTTTAAATAAAAAAACATGCGTGAGTGTCGTGGAACACTCGGTTGGAACGAAGTTCCTTTCGTAGTATATTATTATTGATAAACGTATTATATTAATGATTAACAAATACAAATAAATGAATTACTAGCATCTATTAAAATGAAGCGTCATTTAAAATAAAATAATATTTCTTTCATGGCAAGATAAGAAAAAGTGCGAGGGAGATGGATATTATTCCATCTCGCTTCAAGGTCGTCTAGAAGGGGTCGTGAGTCGTGACGGAAAAATCTTACACTTTTTCTCGCCTAGCCCCCATCCGCCAAATTCGTACCGTGCGATAAAGAACTTCGTTCCAAAAATAACAAAATCGAACAGTCCCCGGTCACATTTTTGAAGATGGATGTGCATTGTTTTATCCCCAATGCCTCAGAAGGAGGGTAATGTTATTCGAGTGTATGTAAAAATGTATGTATGTATGTACGTCTATTTCTTTGGTACATTCAGTAACCTCAACCGCTTGATGGATTTTAAAATTAGGTTGTTGTTAGATTCGTCTTAGTTGTGGAAGTGACTAGTATTTAAATTTTTCTCTTATCAGTGACTTTTTTACGCGGTCGGGTGTTCGATTACTGGGTACTACAACTGACTGGGTTTGTTTCTAAAATTCTCCCCGCTTTAATAATAATTCCTTCAAAAATTGTGGGTTGCGAAGTATGTAACGTTTTCATACCTTCTCTCCCTAGTACAATGTAATAATGTAATTTTGCTACTAATTAAATTAATATTAAAAATCAGTTACATCTATTGTAAAATTTAACATGCGATAGTTTGCGAAAACACTTTAATTCCATTAGAATGATCGTAGTTCTGCTTATGGTAGTATGTATTAAATTACTAATATGTAATTACAGTATTGACTGAAGCCATATAAGGATGTACAGCTAGTTACTTGATACGATCAAATTAGCTTTAATCTCTTATATATAACAGATTCAATTAAAAAAAATAATAAGCTGAGTAAAATTTCAGGGTAATGAGGGCATCCACGATTTTTCTCCCACCAGGGTAGAGCCACTTTGGAATGAGGTGAAATATTTGACAGATCTCATAGTGGGGAAGATATATTTAGATATAAATTATGTCAGATGTCATTCGAAGAGCTCTTGTCTCTATAACTGTTCCCTCGGTTTTAGAGCCTTATGGAACATTTAGAGACGATGGCAGGAGACCCGACAGTATGACATTGGTTCCTTATAAAGTTACAGCCTATATACGTCCCACTGCTGAGCACAGGCCTCCCCTCATTTCTGAGAGGGTTTTAGGGCAAGGAATTGTCCGCCGCGCTGCCCCAATGCGTGTTGGCGAACTTCACATGTCTTCGAAATATTTTTTTAATTTCTCAGACATGCAGGTTGTCGAGCACGTGGTAAATCAGCACTTAAAATTGCAATTAACAATTTCATTGGTACCGGCGGGGATCGAACCCGGTTTGCTCGCGTACTGTGAAATTTACAGCGAGCGCTTGCCATCTGAGCTACCACGGCTCATTTGTTAGCGTATGACATTGGTCCCTTGGGAGAAAGGTGAAGTCCTAGTGTGAGATGCTACTTGCGTAGACACTTTGGCGGCCTCTCATCTCAGGGGTATCTCATTTAGAGCCAGAGCGGCATCAGAGGCAGCTGAACTGAGTAAGTGGTGCAAATATGAGTCTCTGAGAGATGACTACATATTTGTGTGATTTGCTGTAGAGGCTATAGGTCCGTAGGGTCCACGTGCGATGAAATTCCTAAAAGAACTCTATCCGCGATTGGTCGTTGCTGCTAGGGATAAGAGGGCTGGTTCTTTTCTCGCTCAAAGACTAAGTATAGGCATTCAGCGAGGAAGCGCTTTTGGCGCGATACCACGGGAAGTAGGACTGTATGATAATTAAATTATTAGTTTTAGTTTCTTTTTATTATAGTTTTTTTTAAATATCGTATTAAATATTAAGATACAAATAACATTTTGTATTCATTACATTAGAAATGAATAAACCTAACTACGGATAATCTTAAAAAAAAAAAGTTAAAAAATGTGTAAGAAATTAAAGAACACACCACTGAGGCATTGCTTTGTGTACACATACACTGGAAACCGAAAAGATTTTAAAACGCAACTTTTCAGTTATGACGATACTGTGTGACGATCACCACGTGACAAATAAGTTCACCTCAGTCCCAACTAGCGACATCTGGATAGCGAAAGATTATTAGCCCTCATTCTATCGTGTTAAAGGAACGTTTTATTCAAGTTTTGTTTTCCAATATTTATGAATATATTATGCTATTGTAATATTAAAACAAATGATATGCAGAGTTTTTTATCCGTTTTATCTCCAGCCAGAGGAACTTCATTTCTAAACGATGGTAGATTTAGTACATTTAAAAAATTATATTTGACAAACAAAATTTTATTTTCTTACGTCTATAAGAAATAAATATATTTCATTAAACTTCATTTTATTTCATATCAAAGGTTTTTTTTCATCATTCTTTCAATCGAATTCGAATAAATTATGTTTATTTATCACTATTAAATAAATATCCAAGCGATATCTTAAATTCTGAACTGCAGGGCACAGGCCTCCTCTTGTTTCTAAAAGACGTGAACCGATAAAACCGCTACGCTGCTGTTCTAATTCTTTTAACTTCTACGTTCTCGAAATATTTAATAATTTCATAGGTGCCTACGGGAATCCAGCCCGGGTTGATTGATGGTTTACTGATGAAATCGACTGTGACCGCTTAGCCCCTGAACTACTATGATATCATTAGATAACAAAAAGTTAACGCTACTGTGATAAAATAGCGTAAAGTTTTTTTTACCCATTACAGTCTATAAAAGTCCACTACTGAACATAGGCCTCCCCCATAAAATGCTTCAATGTTGCCACGCTAGGCAGCCGGGTGGGCAACCGCAGTTTTTTATTTTTATTCAGCTGATGTCTGTTTTTTTTAGGAAGTTGCTGCTGCCCATCTTCTGTTTCAGTTTCCCCTCTGTCGCCCCCGTACGGCTCATGGGGTAGGCACGGTTAACCTCCTCGGTAGTATAGCGTATGTTATAGGGATGACAATCGAAGGCGAAATAATCGATTATTTGATAATCGATTATTTCGCCTAAATAATTGATTATTTGGTAATTATAACAAAAACACATTTTTTTTAATTTTTGTATGTCTGTCTGTCTGTTTGTTCTATCTAATCTCCGAAATGGTTGGGCCGATTTTGACGGGAATTTCACTGGCAGATAACTGATAATATAAGGAGTAACTTAGGCTAATTTTATTTCAGAAAAATAATTAGGGTTCCACGCAAAAAAAAAATTAAAACTCTAAATTACACGCAAGCGAAATCGCGGGGAACAGCTAGTTAGAAATAAAGAAAAACTTTCTGAGCAATTTTGCGCTCTGTAGTAAAGCGTAAAGATCTACGTGGGAAACTCATAAACATCGTGGGTAATGTTTGGTTAGTAATGTACAATGATCTACGTGGGAAATTTAGAAACATTGTAGGTGTAAATAATGGAAAGAACGCAAAGTCATCCTGCAACAAAGATGTAAATACGAGTGCACTGGCTCTCTTTTATTAGTTTAACGGTAAATTTTCCAAGAACCGTTGTTTTATAAGTTCATTAGCTCAAATTTTACATTGGTTGAATAGTTTTTCAGTTCGTACATTTGGCCGACCCGCCTTCGTTTGAGGTCGATGACACGTGTGAGTAACGCACCCCAAACATATCTCACGATCTCACGATCCTAAGCTTCCTTTAACGTGATCGGACACAGATTATAAATAAAAGTAGCCATAACCGAAAAAGAACTGAGCTATGTTTTGTTATGTCCGCATGTCGTACGGCCGTACGTCCTAAAAGTGAAAACCACAGGTGAATAATTAAAAATTAAAAATTTTGTACAAGCGACTTCAATATAAATTATTAATAATAACTCAAAAACTCCTATAGATTCACCCAGAAAAAAGTTATGAGGTAACACACATTAAAACCGTCTCCTTTTTGAAGTCGGTAGAAAATTGACTACCACTGCCTAAAAACGTAACAATGGACAAAATCTCCATTCCAACACATCATTATAGCTTATCAAAGCCCACTCCTAAGCCTCTCCATACATTGCCCCTTATGAAGGATATTTGCCATAGTTGCCACCAAGGTTGGTATTGTAGCAACTGCAGTTTTTTATTTTCTAGTTGTTATTGTGAAGACGCTGCTGCCTATCTCCTGGTTTCCCTCTATCTATTTTATACGTGGTAGAGACATGCTGCAGCTATATTAGTACCATAGTTGTAGACGAATGGGTCGGCTCGACCGGGGAAGGACCACGCTCTCACAGAATACCAGCGTAAAATAGCAGCTTAACACTGCTGTGTTTCGTATGGTGAGTGTAGAGAACCGGAGACCCTATTTACTGGAAATGAGGCATTCCAACTTAGTCCTCACGGGTGACAACGCATCTGCATTTTGATTCGTAATCGAGGATAGATGTAGATGTCTATGGGTCACAGCAACCACTTACCATCAGGTGGACTGTGTGTACGTTTGTCACCCTATTCTATAAAAAAAATCGTCAATTACGATTCCCACGGTATGATATGGAGTAGTTTGTAGAGTAGATATTTTTACACCGCCACTACACGGAATAAGACAAAACTTATATTGACGTAAAACAAATATAATATGCTGTTGCTCTACATTTTTCAATTCCAGTTCGTCTGAATTGAAAGCGAAATAGAAAAGAAAACACACGCCAAATTTAACAAAACTAATTTAATTTCGTCTTTACATACTGTCACTGTACACGCGTCTTTTAATATAATTTAATATTAATTTTTCCGCTTAAAGTTTTTAGGTTAATTTTGAATTTCAATTGCTATTTTCTATCTTGCTTCACCACTTCACTAGTCTGTGCTGATGGCGAGATCGAGTTAGGCGGTAATAGCCCGACATAATCTGTGTACTTAATTTACTTGTAGTGGCGGTGTAAGAATATCGACTACACCACATCATCCCGTGCGTGTCGTAAGATTCGACAGAGGGAAAAAAATCAGGAGATGGGCAGCAACGTTTTCTAATAACGACTACAAAAAAAAACTGCGGTTGCCAACCCGCCTGCCAACTGTGACAAATATGCCCTATGAGGCAATCTATGAGGGAGACCTATGTTCAGCAGTGGACTTTAATAGGCTATAACAGTATATCTATGTAAGGAGGATTAAGTTTGGTTATGGTAACAAACGAACTTACAGTCCACCTGATCTACGGTAAATGGCTACTGCGGCCCATAAATACTAGCAACCAACATCAAATGAAATGAAATAAAAAATGACGCTTGCACCCCCATCTGTCGGAATAGGGTATCTCCATTTATCATTTAACAAGATTTTCCTAGATATTCCCCAAGCCTCCTTTTACAACAACCCCGGAATGAAACGTAAAGATGGATCCTCTTATGTTAGTACTATTATATTATTTAATCTTATTCTTGTGTAACGTGCAAACAAAATAACTTACCTAATTCTATGATGTAAAGCGTCAATGTAACTAAATAATGCTATATAGTACAATAATGTAGTTTAACCTTATAAATTTAAGAACTTTTGTAACCAATGACTTGCCTGTAACGATTGTTATATCCTACTAATATTATAAACGTGAAAGTTTGTGAGGATGTATGGATGTTTGTTACTCTTTCACGCAAAAACTACTGAATAGATTTTAAGGAAACTTTACGGTTATATAGCTCATACATCAGAATAACATATAGGCTATAATTCATAAAGATATTGTGTAAATTGGCCAAAATATAACGATAAATGTTAAGTAAGTCGGCAAAAACCTGTGAACCGATTTGGATGGGACTTTCACTGGCAGATAGCTGATGTTATAAGGAGTAGCTTAGGCTACTTTTATTTTGGGGTTCCGCGCGAAATAATTCCACGCGGGCGAAGTCGCGGGGAACAGCAAGTAAGTAATAAATGTTTCTGATTTCTGATATTATTTATTCTGTGCTTATGCCGCCACCACATAGTTTTTTATGATAATTAGTAATTACTATGGAATATGTACATAATGTTTTAAATTTCGGATAGCTCATAAAACCCGATTCATAAAAAAACAGAAATTAATTTAATACTTCTTGAGAGAGGAAATCAGAAGTTTACTTTGTTGTTTGGTACATTCGTGGTAGAGCCATGCTATAGCTATATTAATAGTATAGTTGTAGCACGAATAGGTCGGCTTGACCGGGGAAGTACCACGCTCTCACAATATACAAACGTAAAATAGCAGCTTAATGCTGCTGTGTTTCGTTTGGTGAGTGTAGAGAGCCAGAATTTTTACTGGAAAAGAGGCATTCCATCTTTGTCGTCACGACTGCATCTGCATCTGCATTTTATTCGAAAACGAGGATAGATGTAGATGTCTATGGGCCGCAGCAACCACTTACCATCAGGTGGACTGTGTGCTCGCTTGTCACCCTTATCCTATAAAAATAAAAATAAAACATTTTTGCAGTTGGAGCATCGACCATAAAGTAGAAAAAATTGCTTTGCTTTAAGAATATTTTTTCCACTTTATCCTCTTTATATTGTTAGAGCAATGTTCGGTGCTCACCCTACCTACAATTTATGAATTTTAGTACGTTAATTATTATAGTGAAAGTAGGTACTTACTTATCTAACTTCTTACACTGTATATAATCTTAACCTTAACCTTAATTTACGTCAATCCTGTATCAGTATATACGATAGTGTAAAATATCTACTACCCCATATCGTCCAGTGAAACTAAATCAGAAAGTGTACATCAAGTTGCTGCTGATAACAACAAAAAATTATAAAAAACTGCTGTTTATGAGGCAATGTATGGGTGAAGCCTATGCTCAACAATAGACTTTATAGGCTGTAATGGATACATGCCACTAAAACACAAACGTCACAACTTGAAGTAGTTCGTCAAACTTGACTTATACTTTTCAAAATATATCTTCGCAATACACTGATCATCCGAAGTTATTGGAGACCAAATCTTCTCGAACCGAATTTTCAGCGAGTCATTCTAGGGTGAAAACAAAGAACACGGGAGTCCTTGAGAAAACTCCACAAAAACAGACTAAAGGTCCGATCGGCTATAGAATAATCACATTATATGGACTGGTGCTGCTATATATCAAGTAGCAATTTTTGGCAGTGGCTTTTTAAACCATTGATTCGTGTCAAGAAGCTAGTGACTACCAAACTTCTCGATCTCACAAGCCTATTGTGGCCAGTTTTTTTTTTATAGAAGAAGGAGCAACTCACCTGGTAGTAAGGTCGACCGCTGCCCACGAACTGCAACACCAGGGGAATTGCAGGTGTGTTGCTGGCCTTTTAAAAAAGAGTAGGCTCTTTTCTTGAAGGTATTGTGGAGTGGATAAATGCGACCTTAAGTCTCGTCGCCCAATGGGGTGATGACAATCTAGTCACTTTCAACGCCGCGAAAACGCAGACCTGTCTGTTCTCCGCAAAGCGGAGTCCCTTTTATCTGACCCCTACTTTCCGATGTTACTGATCATCTCGAGCTTCTCGGCATATAATTGAGTGTGTGTGAAGTAATCTTAACCTTAACCTTAATTTACGTCATTCCTGTATCAGTATTTACGATATACAGGCAAAATACGTTGGGATCCTCGGTTTCATCATGGATAAACTATTTACATAAATAATTTTATTCAGAACCCTCTGGGCGCGATTCTACTCGTTCTTGTCCGGTTTTTCTGAGAATCAAAACGCCACATTTACTCGCCACCTAAATTAAAAAAAAAAACTAGAACATTTAAAATTAAAATATAATATGTTGCCTGTTTTTACGCAAACACAAGCCATGGCATTCGATAATTGGTATAGGTGTAGTTGGTTGTGGTGCGGTGTAAGACGCAAGTTACTTTATTAGCATTTTACGTCCGACCTAAATGCAAGAGCCACGTCGCTCCGGGATTAATGACTCAGCGAGCAGCCAATGGACTTCCAATAATAAAAGTTTCACTGGAGTGACATTAGATATGGAATATTTCGCACGTGAAAGATAATACATAACATATAGCTCAGCTAGTCTCAAAACCTCGGAAGAGTAAAAAATAATGAATGTTATTAATGAATGTTGCACTTATTAATTTTATATTGGAACGAAGTTCCTTATCGGACGGTACGAATTTGGCGGAAGGGGCTAGGCGAGGAAAAGTGTAAGATTTTTCCGTCACGACTCCCTTTCTATAGTGCGAGCTTGATGGAATAATATCCATCTCCCTCGCACTCTTTCTTATTTTGCCTTGAAAGAAATATTATTTTAAATGACGCTTCATTTTAATAGACGCTAGTAATTAATTTATTTGTATTCGTTAATCAATAATATAATACGTTTATCAATAATAATATACTACGAAAGGAACTTCGTTTCAACCGAGTGTTCGACGACACTCACGCATGTTTTTTTTTTGTATGTCTACTGACGGGACATAGAGAACCAACCTTATACTTTGTTATGTACATAAAGAGATCTGTAAATTAACCTGTGTTCACAAAATAAACAGATTTGATTTAATTTGATCTTTCCATCAGTGTGTCAGTAATGTGTGTTACAACAAGATTGTTTCTTCCTTTTTTATTCCCTTTTTGGGTTTTCCCTGGGTTGCCTGGAAGAAAATGCTATGTACAAAAGATTTGATTGTGTCATTTGTTTTCCTTTGGTGTGCATGTTATACGTGGTAGAGACAAGCTATTTTATGGTTGTGGCACGAACGGTTCACAGAAAACCAGCGTAAATAGCAGCTTAAAATTGTGTTTCGTATCGTGAGTGTCGGGAACCGTAAACCCTTATTATTGGAAATGAGGCATTCCATCTTAATCCTCGGGGGTGACAACGCATCTGCATTTTGATTCTAAGGAAGAGAATAGATGTAGATGTCTATGGGCCGCAGCATCCACTTACCATCAGGTAAACTATGTACTCACTTGTCACCCTTAATCTATAAAAAATAAATAAAGAGTATGTATGGTATATGATGAGGTCCTGGGTTAGGTCCTGGGTACAAAATTCGACCTGCTCAAAATTCAAAAACTTTATTAAACATAGTTTGTATAAAAAGGGTTATTATAATGTTAAGGAATTTATGGATGATAATAACCCCTGGGAATGAGGTGTTCGCTGCCAGGCTGTTTCTAATTTGTTTTGTGTGGTTAATTGTGTAATATACATGATTGTAAGCTGTTATTTAAAAAAAAGTCCCGCTGGGTTTCTTGCTGGTTCTTCCCAGGACAGAGGTTTTTTTTCGAACCAGTGGTAATTAGACAAAAGAGTGACTTTCAATAAGTATTATTTATAATCTATATTGAATAAAAAAGTTTCTGTTTCTGTTTCTGTTTCTGTTCGGTGTCAGATCTGGAAGTGATATAATTATTTTACAAAAAATATTTGTAGACCAAACAATTACTTATTCCGTTTTGAATTCAAACTTACAGCCTGCAGCTTTGCAGCTCAATAATTAGCCACTGCAATATCGAGCTATAAATTTTTATATTACACAGTCTGCTCTATGTGGACTGTCCAGTTGATTACCGACAGTTTCCGATTGAATTTCTAAAAGAGAAATTTTCAAAAAATTTACAGATCTGCAAGGAAAACATTTATCAAGTAAATTAGGCAGTTTTGTTCATGCTGTTTATTGAAGCATTATAAATATACTAAAATACAAGAAAGAAATATATCGCTAGAAAAAATTCAATTTGCGTGCTTTTTGCGACTAAAATTCATAAAGAAATTTTTATGATCACTTTCAATGTAGTAGAAATAATATTGACAGGCGGCTTTATCTCAACCCAATGATACAAGTTTTAGCTGATTTCTTATGAAGACACGCACTTTTAGAGACCTCAGGTCTCCAGGTCATCATCATCATATATAATAGAATATAGGCCTCATAGGAAGATATCTGCCATAGTTTTCAAGCTGGGGAGATGGGTTGGCAAATGCAGTTTCTTTATCCGAATTTCGGTCACGGCGGCCGTTCTCAACGGAGGACAGAATTATAGTGCACACGTGTGTTCGTGCTCTCACTGCTGCATATCTTGTTTCAGTTTCCCTCTCTACTCTTACGACTTGGGATAGTGCATTATCTAACGCCGCGCCGCCACAACACGGCACTGTTTCGGTTGCTTTGCTCTAAATCTGGCCCAAGATTAATGCCCGGTGTACTAATACACGTT
Organism: Parnassius orleans; assembly: GCA_029286625.1. NCBI lineage: Eukaryota > Metazoa > Arthropoda > Insecta > Lepidoptera > Papilionidae > Parnassius > Parnassius orleans. The sequence goes on from JAGSMP010000037.1 coordinate 4,697,522, forward strand.
TAACCCCTTTTAATGACACGTATAATCTTATTTTTATTTTTATACATAAAAGTTATACTTGAAGAGTTCAATGTCTCACATGTATGACAAAGATGGAAGCCCTACGCAAGGGTTTCGGTATACTATTAATAAAGCGGATGTTCTATTTTCGAATAGATTTGTTGCATAACGATAGCCCTAGATTAGACGATTCGAAAGATGAATATTTGATCGCGTGTCGCCCACACGTAGACAAACTGTCTGTCAAAGTTGCAGAGTTGCGAAATGCATATTTTATATTCTATCTGTTATATTAGTGGGAACATTTAACTTGTTGTATTATGCCTTTATCATAGCAGTATATAGAAGTATATAGAGTAGATATAGTATATAGAGTATATAAAAGTTAAAAAACGTATTAATAATAGCAAGAACTGGATATATAGAAATAAGATGGCCGCTGCAGATTTTGTGACGTGCCTGTACAACAAATAAGCAGAGTCGCGGTTGCTAATAAAATAAAACAATTTGGTTAAAGCAAACTTTGTCAGTCTTGAGCACGGGCGCAAAATAGCCAGCCTCCCGGTGTTCTACTGTATATGATTCTGAGAGTGTGCCTAATTCCTTCCTCTTCCTTCCGCCATGGAAAATCCAGAGACGTGATGCTCGGCAGGTTTTTTTTTAATCTATATAGGTTTGCAGTTGTGCGCGCATCACGGAAAAACTACTGGATAGATTTCAATTAAGTTTTCTAAGTTTTATTTCTTAGAAACTTGGCCCTTATCTATAAACAAAAAATTGCGATAATATCTTCATTTAATGTAAAGTTATTAAAGTTTTAAAACACGACGATTTTTGAAAGCACTACGTGTTCTGTGGCGTGTTGTTGGTTCCCTTGTTAATATATCAAGCAACGCGGACTAAGTCGCGGGTATCAACTAGTTCTAATATAAAAATAAGACCATCATTATTTTTAACATGCTAGTCCCATTGTATCTTATAATTAAATAACACAAAACAATTTATTAAATTACTTGTACATTATATAATACACACATTTGAACAGCGCTTAACAACAATGGTTCAAAGAGAATGCTTTGATATTCACCTATGTAACACATTTTTAAATTAGTTCCATCGATCACTAATAAAATTAGTTCTATTAACTAATAGTTTCCTTTCGTGATGGTTCCTGGAACATTCTGCGAGCTAATACTGTATATTATCTTCTATTGTGTTGCATGCTTCGCAATTTGGAGATTGACGCTTTTCCAGTTTCTACTTCTTTACTGTCGACATATCACGCATTCGAACCAAATGACTTGCTTCGTGGTTCGTAATGCGTACAGCAATGGAGTGGAATAATTTTCCAGCATTTGTCTTTCCATAGTATTTCATGGGTACCTTCAAGATAAAAGTGTTATATCATAACAGAATAGGTTTTTATTAAGCTAAGTGAGTGCGCTTTACTGTCTTCGAATACATCACTAACTGTATTCAGTGCACATCACTATTTGCTATCAGGTGGGATAGTAGTCAAGCACTGGCTTATGGAGGGACATGGAGTTAAAAAAAATATTGCTACGTTACAGTTTTTGGAAGTCATTCACAAAATGTCCAGACGTTCAGAATTCCGTTAGTATTCCGACTAAACCGAGGACTCTATACAAACACAAGTGGTAAAATTAAAAATGTTGTACAACCGAATTTAATATAAATAAAATGAGAAAATCATCAATGTAGTCGAAGTCAATTAAATACGCATTATTAAGAATAACTCATAAACTACTGGTCAAATCGTGATCAAATTCGAAAGTCGGTTGAAAATTAAGAGATATCGTTTCAGTTTTAATTCGGAACTAAATAAATTTTTTCATAGACGTAAGGGTGAAGTTAGAAAGTTACTAAGTAAGTAGTGTAGCGGCGACGTAAGAGAATTCATCATCACATTTTGGCCTGTTGAATCTTATTATAGTCCTTTAGTGTTAGACTGTCTCGTTAATCTAGTGGTCGTAAACGCGGTTGCTGATCATGAAGTCCCGGGTTCGAATCCTGCGTCTAGACAAAATTGGTTATTGGGTTTTTCTATCTAGAAATTCTCAGTAGCAGCCCGGAATCAGGAAATTGGCGGTGTTTCACCACCGTGCCTTGGAAAGCGAAAGCCATTGGACCTTCGCCTGTTCTTTCTCCGGTCGTGTCGGCTTGTTATTCCATCGGACTATGAGAGTGAGAGAAAAGAGGGAGTGCACTTATGCTTGCGCATACATTCGGGCACTAAAACCATGTCCTGCGCAGATGGCTAGTCTCCATTGAGACTGGCCGCTGTGACCGAAATCCGGTCGGGAGGACATTATTATTGTAGTCCCGTAGTCCAACACCGGCGAACGGGTAGAAGCGTCAAAGGCATTAAATACACCAGACTAGGATATTCATTTTTTTATAGGATTAGGGTGACAAACGAGCACACAGTCCACCTGATGGTAAGTGGTTGCTGTGACCCATAGACATCTACATCTATCCTCGATTACGAATCAAAATGCAGATGCGTTGTCAGCCGTGAGGACAAAGATGGAATGCCTCGTTTCCAGTAAAAAGGGTCTCCGGTTCTCTACACTCACCATACAAAACACAGCAGCCTTAAGATGCTATTTCACGCTCGTAATTTCGCCGGCCAGGCGTGACAGTTAGGGAAATCTTCTCTACAGTGGGAGAGGACCATGTCCAACTGTAGACTTTTACGTGCTAATGAAGAAGAAGAAGGGTGACAAACAAGCACAAAGACCACCCTATGGTAAGTGGATACTGTGGTCCATAGACACCTATATTTATCGTTGGTAAAGAATCACAGTGTAGATGTGTTGTCACCCATGAGGATTGAGATGAAATGGCTCGCTATCGGTGAAAATGGTTTCTAGTTCTGTATACTTACCATACGAAACACATTATGCTGCTATTTCATGCTGGTATTCTGTAAGAGCGTGGTCCTACCCCAGTCGAGCCGACCCATTCGTGCTGCAAACATAATTTAGCTGCCGTGGCTCTACCTCGTTCGAAAACGACATTACAATTTTTATCGGTTTTTACGTTAAGCCTAAAATATAAATCTTTAATTATGTAAGTAGTAATAGTATTGAATACCGGGGCAAAATAGATTAAATAATTAAATTAAATATCATTTTGTGTAATAATCATACTGGTTTTAAAGATATAAAAAAAACACTATTTCTGCGTTGCCTATTCACTGTTTTTCTTTGTTGCATCAGAAAAACAATTCCAGTAGATTAAATCTTCGAAAGTAGGTAAAGTGAGCGTCATAATTGCGACTAATTGCTCTCGACTTGTATAATTTATAGCTGCCCAGCTGTTGCTGGGGCTGAGTAAATCAGACACACTTGCGTTGACACGGCGCGGCGCGAACTGTCCCACTCTACACGTTGTCAACATCAGCTAAATGGGACACGGTGTAAGCTGAATAAAGATTATGTCGTTCTTCCGATACCGCTGTGGTTACTACTTTCTTATCCTCTCTGCAAAATGAAAAGCTCATGTCCAGCATCGGATTTTTATAGATTGATGAAGAAAAAGATCAATTACACAGGGTTTTAATAGAATAAGAGTGACAAACGAGCACACAGTCCACCTGATAGTAAGCGGATACTGTGGTCTATACATCCAAATTTATCCTTCATTACAATTTAAAATGCAGATGCGTTGTCACCCTTGAAGACTAAGATGAAATGCCTCGTATCCAATAAAAAAGGGTCTCCGGTTCTCTACACTCACCATACGAAACACGGAAGCATAGAGCTGCTGTTTTAGGTCTATGAGAGCGTGGTCCTTCCCCGGTCGAGCCGACCTATTCGTGCTACGACTATAATATAGCTGCAGCATGGGTCTACCACGGGATATTATTGTACAGAGTGATAACAGTAAAATAGAAAGGAAATTAATTTTTAAAAGGTGATGGTATTGGTAATAATTTGTGTACGAAAGAGAAAGATAAAACCAAATAGCTAAATGTTATACAAACGAGATAGACTGTTGTAAAATTTAAATAGATTTTAAGATTGGTAATTTAGATAGAAAGGAGGAAAGAAATATATTAAGTGTAATAGCGAAAAAGTGTTTCTTTTGATCTTTATTTATTTATTAGGTTCTTTATTTATTTATGTATTATTTATTAGTGCTGCAAATGTAACCTATTCGTAAACAAATGTAACTTTCATCCTAACTTTTCGCAACTTGTGCGCAATTAGCATTCGTAGCTTTCCATTGTTACCGTGTTCGAAATAGACGAGAAGAATATCATATTTTTAAGTTTCATCACTTTATTGTTATTTTCATATTTATATTGTTTTACTGTCATTTTTTATCTGCCTCACATTCCTGGCTCAACTGAAAATTAGCGTCATAGTCTAACTTCAATTCGTAACTTAAGGATTTGTTGTACATGCTGCTCGTATGTAATATATTCTAACACAAGAGAAATGTCAAAAACTGTAACGTCAGATAAGATTAGGTGAGACAGTATTTAAAAAATATTCACTCTTCACAGTGTGTTCAAACGCTAGGCTTGTGTATTTTTATCAGATTTCAAATCCTTTGTTGGAAATATTTCCCATCTCGCCCTCTATGCCTTTATCTCTCAACTATCAAATGAGGTATTACCTTAAAAAATTCATACTCGTTGCGCAGGCGGATGTGTGCACATAATAGTCAAGTGTTCCCATAATGAGACTGTGAGATTCGTGTTCGGAATCTATTTTTCGCTGATAGATCGATTTTTCGCTGTCTGTCGATCGATAAATCCCTGTTAGTCATTTCAGGATTCGTCGTATGCAAGAAGTTAGCACTTAGCATAAGGGATCATAGGTTGTACATTTTTAAAGAAGTAAGGATGAGTACGAGCAAAAGTCCAATAAGATAGAACTCCCCGCTACCAGTAAAAAAAATCCCAGTTTTTACACTTCTATATCACGTATTCTGTGAGAGCGTTCTTTCCTTAGTCGAAACGACTCATTCGCGTTTCAGCGTGATTTTCCAGAATATAAAATATAACATTTTAGCATGCATTTATTAACTGTTTGTGAGTTGGTTCCACTGTATTTTCACGTGAAGTAAATATTCTTGTAGGTTCGTTGCTCGTTTATCTTAACTTATTATCCCGTAACCTGCGGACAGATAGTGCAATCTGGCGGCGCCTACTGTTTGGGATTCGGCCAGGAAGTCTTAGGCGAATTTCATTGATATTTTAGTTACGAAACGGATTTTATGCAGCTTCGCTATTTCTATGGTTAATAGTGCATTGCACTTTAATAAACAATATTCTAGCTTTTAACTTTTTTTAAAATAAAAGCAGTATTTACGACCCTCCGGTGCCGAAGGCCTAAAAGAAGGCTTTATTAAAGGAAATGTTTTCCAGATTTTGCTTTGCTTTGGATTTTGAATTTCTTCTGTATCGAGGAGGTAGCTTACATCAATTGCACCTGGATAAATAATTTAAAGACCTGGTACAATAATTTAAAGGCTATAATATGAACACGCTCTGTTCGGGATTTTATTACAAACGCTTAGCCATTGCGTTACAAAATTGTCAAGATTATTTTTTTACGATAGTTTAATTTCTGCATCAATTTGTAAATTAACCTCTTTGTAACTACCAACTACACTTACATTAAATTAAACTTTTAATAAAAAGTAAAAGCCGACTTTAAACAACTTAAAGAATAAAATAATTTCCACAAAACAGCTTCAGAAGTCTGTGCTAAGATATAGTGTATAAAAGTATCACGTTTAAAAATATTGTTTATTCAATTTTTATAGGATAGTAGTGACAAACAAGCACACAGTCCACCTGACGGTAAGTGGTTGCTGTGACCCATAGACATCTTCATCTATCCTCAATAAAGAATCAAAATGCAGATACGTTGTCACCCGTGAGGACTAAGATGGAATGCCTCTTTTCCAGTAAAAAGTTTTTCCCGTTTGTCTCGTTTTGATTTTTATGTTACTGAGTACTGTCAACTTTATTTGTTTTCTCTTTTTCACTTAAACTCTGTTCAGGTACTGTGCATTTATTATTTATTGTTACCAATTTAATATTACTTTGCGGATAACGGTGCTGGTTACATAATGACTAATATTATTTATAAAATGTTATTTGGTTTAAGCATTATTATGTAATTTTTTGTTGTCGTGAATAAAAAAAAGAAAAGAAAAAGGGTATCCGGTTCTCTACACTCACTATACGAAACACAGCAGTGTTTAGCTGCTATTTTACGCTGGTATTTTGTGAGAGCGTGGTTCTTCCGCGGTCGAGCCGACCCATTCGTGTTACAACTATACTACTATTATAGCTGCAGCATGGCTCTACCACGTGTAAGATTATACTTACGAATATTTGCCGTGGTCTTTGTGGCTCGCCGGTAAATGTACTTGGTGGAGCATCACAAAACCGTGGTTTTGTGAGCCGATTAGCAAGGCTCGCGGCTAGCCAGCGTTGTATAAAATTTGGCACGTTGCTTCAACAAATTGTAGAGAATAACTGTTTGGATCGCCAATGTATCAGGAAAGACGAATCGCGAAAAAACGTCGTAATATTTATCGCAAGCTTATTGCTCGCCTGTCGATCAGGGCCTTGACATTGCAAACTAGCCTTCCTCCGATCTTATAGCTTAATGCAAATAGGTCAGGCATGAGTAGATTATGACTACATTGTTTCCTTATAAAGGGTCACCTTTGTGTTTTTTCATTTATGACAGCCTATCAAAAGTACATAGGCCTCCTCTATAAATTGTCTTAATTACAGTAGCCACGCTCGAAATTCAGCTGTGCTTTTCACTTTCACCGTAGAACTTTCTTCTGTATCGTGGAAGCCTTTAAAGTACATTAAATTGCACATGGACATTCGACAAACACTCACAAATGTTTAAGTAGTAGGGGCAATTGATAGTCGACATGTCGTCAAGATAATTTTTAATAGAAAATGGGTGACAAACGAGCACACAGTACACCTGATGGTAAGTGGATTCTGTGGCCCATAGACATCTGCATCTATCCTCACTTAAGAATCAAAATGCAGATGCGTTGTCACCCCTAAGGACTAAGATGGAATGCCTCGTTTCCAGTAAAAAGGGTCTACGGTTCTCTACACTAACCATAGGAAACATAGCAGCATTAAGCTGCTATTTTACGCTGGTATTCTGTGAGAGCGCGGTCTTTCCCCGGTCAACCTATTCGTGCTACAACTGTAATATAGCTGCAGCACAACTCTGCCACGTAAACCTGTAGGACCTGTGCGTACAACCCGAGCATGCTGGCATAGGTAAATAGCATTAAACGCGAATTCCTCACAGTTTGTGTATTATACAGGTCCTTTAAGGAAACGCAACATTGGAGGCAGTAATTTGGTAGGACTCCTTTTACTGTCTAGGAGTATGTCTGGACAGATAACACCTTCTTACCCATTTCTGTCACCACTGTTATACCACCATCCATCCACATTACTTGGAGTTCATGAGATCTTTCTGGTATTGGTTGGTCTCTGTTACACTCTTGCACCCACGGACTGAATGGAGGCGATGGGTTTCTCTTATCCTGCCGCTTAGGGTTGCCAAATTTTTTAATATCAAATATGGCATTTTCGAGGCTATTACGTAGAATAATAGTGTTCGGACCCCTCATATAGATCGATACTATATTATATATAGTTGGCAACTCTACTGCCACCACACGGTAAATATTGTATACTACTTTAATTTTATATAATTTTTACAATATCTAATTCATAATGTGTACATTTGTTCAAGAATCCTTGATGATCAATAGTACAAATAAACTTACTTCTACGACTTTGGCTAGTATCGCTTCCTGCTAGCTATTATTTTGGCAAGCAAATTTTGGCATTCCAATACGTTACTTCTTTAATCGAATGACTATTTTCTTCTATCAACGTATATTAAGCTAATAAATGACTTTCTTGGATAATAATGAAAGAGTGATACATATTTTTTCATGGTGAATAAGTAAACTATTTTTGTATTCGTGCATAAAACATTTTTCTGATCTAATAGTGACATACGCCCTGTTAGCGCCATCTAGTAAAGAGTGGCTGTACTAACTATTCTTAAGAATGTTTTACGTGGGAACATACAAAAAGAAATTAGTGTTTTGTGCAAAAAGGTTATTTTAGTTTTTCTTGTTCTATTTTGTTTAGTGCAAAAAAGTTATTGTAGTTTTTCTTGTTCTATTTTGAAGTGAGTTCTATTTTGATGACATTAAGAACGTGCATTTATGTAAACTTAGCATCTGCACAGTTATATCACTCTATGAAATCATAAACAAAAATTTCACGGAACATAGTGGCACTAAATGACAGCTCTTACCTGCTCTTACATGATTAAATGAAAATGAAATAAATGCCATAATTTAAAAGAAGAAGAAATCCATTGCCCCATTTCGCTCCGCAGTTATCACTATTGGAAATGCTAGAAAGATCTTGTGGCTCCCGGTAGATGGCGTTATAAACCATCTTGTTAACGCCAGACGGAAAATCCAGACGGGTGACAAGGAGCAGGCTTAAATTTTGTCAATCCGACTGCCAAGCGAAGCGAAATAGGCAAATCCTCCCTATAAAGGGAGAAGCCCAATAAGTCCAGCTGTGGACTTTCATTACATTTTTACTGCATTGTAAAATGCAGTCTAAAGAATGCTATTGCCAACGCTCTTCATTTCATCAGGTCCGAATCGTTGCTCGCTCGGTCGGTAATGGCTAGGGTTGCCACCTTTTTTTGAACAAATATAGTATTTTTCCCAAAAAGATGCAAATAGTACTTTTGGTAAATTCAGGAAAAAAGTATAATTTTTAATATTTATGTACTTTTCCATAAATATTTGTATTGCTCTTCGCTTTGGCTATCAATGAACTTACTACCTATAAAATAATTATAGAATCCGAGCAATTTAGATTCATATTAAAATAAATTAATAGCTACATGCTCTGTTTCTTTCTTCTTTCCATTTTACATTCGTGTCGGAAAAAATTATTTCCGTAAAACTTACTTGTTCCCAACTTCCAGTCACAGTTAATATAAAAAAGCGGGACAGTTGAATTAGGGACAAAAATATAGTATTTTTTGTACTATATTATTTTTCTATAATATATAGAACAATTGACTGAAATATAGTACGATACTATAATATATTATAGTACGGGTGGCAACCCTAGTAACGACTAACGACAAAGACGGCGATTTATGTGCGATACGTCTAGAACTGAAATCGCCAATCCACCTGCTGAAAAGTGTTGTTAAAATAGAAAAAGTATTAAATATATTTTTTCATCATTACAATTTACACGTTATCAACTTTTACATGTAGTTTACTTTTACTAATTTTATTATTCGTTTATGGTTAGCCGATTTAGTTCAGGGGTTAAGTGCTCGTCATAAATTTAATAGTATGCGACTATGCGAGCAACCTGGATTCCTTGACACCAATGAAATTGTTAATTGCAATTTTAGTGCTGATATTTCCTCACAATGTTTACATTGAAAAGGAAAACATCGGGAGGATTGCTGCATGTCTAAGGAAAAAATATTTCAATCACACGTAAAGACCGCCACTAAAGCAGCTATTGCTCCATCAATCCATAACCCTCTCAGAAATAAGAGGAGGCCTGTGTTCAGCCGTGGGATCTATATAAGCTGTTAATTGCGTTAATTTTTATTGTTAATAAAGTTAATAGTCCGTATTTGTTTAGTAAAGTAAATATTAAATTATGTTGAAATAATAATCAATTTGAGAGTATATAATTGCTAACGTTTTTACTTTAATGTATTGATACCATTGACACAATTACACAATAAGTCGATTAGACTTATTGAAACACTGGTCACTCTTAAAACGGGTTACAAAACACGAAAAATAAATACTAGTTAGACTATAAAGAACCATAATAGGGAGCTGTCCAACCGAAATGGCGTGAGCGTATTGAAATTCTGGTCCTACTAAAATAGTTCTCATTATCGTTTTATTAAATGTACACAAAAAAAGTTTTAGTTTTGAGGTTATAACTAAATACAGTTCGCCTCATTACAAAACATAGTTTATTGATAGTCTTGTGTGTAAGTTATGGATCAAAAATAATCTTTTTTACGAAAGAAGTACCTAAGATGCAGTCTGCAGTACCACAGTCTTCGCAAAATTTGACATTTGCTGTGAAATTCCATACTTTACATTAGTTCGTTTATTTTCCGCCCGACTTTTATGAAACATACTAGTGTAAGCCAGGGAATAATCATAAACTAATTTTTATATCGAGGTGGAAAACATTCTGAATTTTTTATCAGTCAGCGTTGGAATAATTAGAAAAAAAAACATTATCTAAACAGTATCTTTCACACACATATGACTTAAAATAAATTTTACAATATAGTGCGTAATTTGAGATAACCAGTGGTGGACTCTAAACGCTGAATGCTGACGGCGTAAGAGAATCCATATCTCTATTTCATCCCGTGGAATTCGTTAAAGCTGACCAAGGGAAATGGCGGTAAAGTTGCAACCTATGAGTATATACGTCCCACAAATGGTACCGCGTAGCGGCGGTGTAAGAATATAGACTACCTCATATAATCCCGTGGGTGTGGTCAGAGGCGACAGAGGGAAACAAATCAGGAGATGGGCAGCAGCGTCTTAATAATAACGACTAAAAATAAAAAACTGCGGTTGCCAACCCGCTTGCCCAGCGTGGCAACTATGGCAAATATCTTCCCTATGAGGCAATCTATGGTGGAGGCATATGTTCAGCCGTGGACTTTAATAGACTGTAACGGTAACGGTAACGGCACAGGCTTTCTCTTTCTGAAAGGGTTGTGAAGCAATTAATTAAATTAACCGCATTGGTCCAGTGCATGTTGGCGGCCTTCAGACTTCCTCTAAATATTTTATTCCTCGAACATTCCTTCCTTCTTTCCTTCCTGATTAATTTTTTACATACTTTATAATAAGGGATATAAAGGGTGGACTTAATGCCTTACTGCATTCTCTACCACTCAACCCTGGATGATTTGAGAAACTGTGGCAGGTGTAAACAACCACTACCTTAATAAATAAGTAATAAAGATTATATAACATAACATAAACACTCACGCCTGTCATCCAGAGGGGTAGGCAGAGACTATGGACTTCCATTTGGCACGATCCTGACACACCTCTCTCGCCTCCTCCACATCCATATACCTACGCATACACGCTCGTTGATAGAACGTCCAAGCCCTTGTCCTGCTGGAAGAAGCTTCCGGAAGGACAATCCTAGAGACGTGCGTCCTGCTAGCAGTACGCAATATTTTGTGGATTTTTATGGATATCAGAGCTGTCCTTCTAGCAGTACTTGACTTTCATGCCTGATAAAATTTGGCAGGGTGGCAAACATTCTGTAATTTAGTATAGGTATCTAGGAATAGACGCGGGCGCTTCTTGATATTACAGGGTAGAAAAATAAACAAGAATATGAAAGGAACTTTGTGAAAAAATATTTATTAAAAAAGTTATGCAGGAATTCCATTCGTGATGTGGTAGGTGAAGCAGTTTCTTCCTGTCTGTGGAGAGCATAAAACACATCGCACACTACATGTCTTGCAAAAATAGCTCGCTTTCTGCTGTTTCTTGTGGACTCTCGAACAAACTATACACTTGCGTTGAACTCTTTCTGTCATCTGATTTTGACAAGGCTTCAAGAATGTGTTCGCCGCTATGAGGATGTTCTCATGTGGTGGTGGCTCATTCTCTTGTAGGTTATTAGCGTCATTTTAGTCAGAGCTAATACCAGGTTGGTATAAACCATCTGTGAGACACCTGGTCATGTTCGGCGCGGAAGAAATTATTAAAAATCAAATACGCGTTTGTTTCTATAATGCCCAGAACTGAGGCATAAATTCTATGTTTTCCCAAGCTTTCTCTAACGCCAATCCGTCCTGCCTGATGTGGTTGTGAATATCGATAGCTGCAGCACCATCAAAATACTGCTGGACTAATTTAGGCCTAGCGACTTCTCTGAAAAATAAATTTCCTTCATCGTCCCACCTTCTTTTGCGTGATGGCAGGCCTGGCAGTGTCGTTTCACAAGTGGCAACAAATGTATGAGTTTTTTTGTCTTTCCAGGCACAGGCAATAAGCTGCACTGAGTCTTTTTCAGCTGTACTTACAACAAATGCCCCCTTGTGCGTCGGACACTTTGCAGCCATATCCGACACGGGATAGAAACTGTGTGCTGTCTTTACCAGTCCAATGAAATATAATCCAACTTTGAATAACTCCACAGCTGTTTTGACCGAAGCAAACTATGAGTCTCAACTATAACTCTTCCAGAACCATGCCACGGCTCTGTAATTCTCAAAGTAGTTGCAGTTTCAGCGCCAAATTCTCTTTGCCATTTCTTCGTACTCATTGCTTCTTTACCCTCATTAATTTCAATCTCATCATAATGTTTGTATTACTATCACACGCTGTTTTTACTTCACAACCCACTCCTTTTGGTTTCTTTTAATTTTCATAACTGCTGGCATCCCGTCTTTGAAGTACGCACCTCTTCCATACCAGGCGAACATGGATTCATCTACAGTTATTTTTGCACCAGGACGGATGGTATCTTTAGTTTATCATTCACCATCATTACTAGTGTTCTGGTGTTACGCTATTTGTCAGAATCATCAAGGTCTGACGGTTGTGTGAAGCGCAGGGCCACTAGAATGATCTCAAACCTTGACGACTCATTCCAAATCTTTGTCCAAAATTTGCGGAAATATTCCATCGGAGGTCGTATTCAGTAGGATCTTCGGTCTGGCAGTTCTTGAAGAGTCATAGCATATAATATACCAAAAAATTAATAATTCCTTCTCGTTCAACAGTTTCTGTCTAGGAAACGAAGAGTTGGTACACTGGACTATGTAACTAAGTTTCTCTGGGAAATACCATAAAAATGCATCCTTGACACTTCGTGCAGGCTCCAGTGGTACTAGCAGGGTAGCTTTGAAATAGCCTTGTTGTCGCTGATCAACACGTATTGCTTCATGAAAAGTCCAGGTGACTCCTTCACAACGGTTGTATTTCAGCAGAAGAATTTGTTACGCTGCTCATACGCGAGTCGGATGGACTGAAAGAAAGAAAGAAAGAAAGAGATATTTATTTGGCCATATCTTAAAAAAATAGGAATTAATGCTTAAAACATACATTATGTTCAAGTATTCTTATAATTAGACTTAATTATACACTTACTTACACAAACTTAAAAAAAAAAAAAAGTGAACAACTAAATAAAAAAAAAACAACTTTAAAAAAAAAAAGAAAAAAAAAATGGGAAATGGTCCAAATAGGACTGCCACTCAGGATACGCTAGGATATGTCATCCTAGCCCTGATTTTCAGTGGCTACCTTAAGAACATTATATAGATACACACACATATAATATATATATATATATATATATACATAGATATATACATACATATATACATAAATATATACTTACGGATAACACACATACACATGGGCACGTATAATATATACTTGTTTGGATTAATAATACAATTATATACACAATTGGTAGGTTTTAATATTCTTTTTATATTTACTTTAGGCCACAACTGCCTTATCTTTGAAGTGCTATACCGGACTTTTACGAATGTTAATTTCATTGCATAACTGGAACCGAGGATATAAAATAATTTAAATTTCATGTAAAAATACTTATACACAATAGCTATCCGAGACATGTGTTCAACATTACATGTTACCGCATCAATTTAGCATGTTTTATCACAGAACTTGCGCTAACACTAGGCGCGCAATGGAAAGAAATAGTGTAATAATTAGAATGTGAAAAAAAAAAACGACTATACGCACTGGAATATATATATATATATATAATACATAGATATACCTGCTAAAGCATTAAAACATAAAATTTTAAATTGATACTCTACGATCGTATCTGTTCGTTTAATAGTATAGCTTTGTATTTTGTACGAAAACTATACACTGATTGTTGTAGGTTACGAAGAGGCGGTGGGAGGTTATTCCAGCACTTAGTTGCGGCATATCTGAAGCTCCCTCGGAACGCGGCAGAATGATGTATGGTTATGAGCAACTTGTACGCCGAAGCTCTTGTCGATTTCGTAGCATTGTCTCGTGCCCATTGTAACTTATTATAAAGATAGGAGGGGTTCTCGTTTTGATTGTGTCAAATAATAAAGTGGCGAAATGTAGTTGCCAACGGTAATCCATTTTAAGCATTCTTGCATTGTTAATATAAGGTGTAACATGGGCACGTGGAGGAATTTTATAACAGAAGCGGGCACAGGCATTTTGAACACGCTGGATAAGTTTCCTTGAACGCGCGAGAAGTCTAGGCCCTATTACCGCGTCAGCGTAATTAAACTTAGATAGTACTAACGATTCGCATAATTTCTTACGCACCTCAGTGCGTAAAACATTTCTGATTTGGTACAAAACTTTCAACCGGTAAAAGCAGTTCTTAGCTGTATTAATTATCTGTTTTCAAACCGCAGTTGCTCATCCATTAATATTCCTAAGTTTCTCGCCTCTTTAACACGCTCAACATTTACATTTTTATTTTTACCATTGGGTGGGCAGCTAACACTTTACTGATTTGTGCTTTAGTACCGAGTATCATGTATTTTGATTTATTAGGATTTAAAACTAAGGTATTTGCTTCAGACCAATCTGCTATGCGATTTAGATCATCACTCAACTTTTGTATTGCATCAGTGCTTTCACTGGGGTGGAAGAAATATATAGCTGCACATCGTCAGCATATATGTGATACTTGCAGTTTGTTATGCTTTTAGTAATATCTGCACTATACAAGGCAAAATCAAAGGACCCAGTATTGAGCCTTGCGGCACCCCTCTCGCAACAGGAGACCATTCGGAAACTGTTCTAGAGCCGTCACTATTCGTTACTTCGACAGTCTGTCTACGATCACTAAAGTAACTAGCAAACCAGTCGACTGTGTCGGAACCAAACCCATAATACCTAAATTTTGCTAGCAGTAGACGTCTATTTATTGTGTCGAATGCACGGGAATAGTCCAAAAGTACTAAAATAGTAGCCTTACCAGAGTCTTGCGCGTTTAAAATATTATCAACCACATCGGCTAAGGCTGTTGTTGTACTATGCTGTTTCCTAAAACCGGATTGAACGTTTGGTAGGATGTTATTCAAGTTTAAGTAATGGGTTAGTTGATCACAGACAATTTTTTCTAGAATTTTAGACATACATGGCAGTATGCTTATTGGCCGCAAATCCTTAAAGTCCATAATATTTACTTTTTTAGGAATTGGCCTTACTAACGCCATTTGCCATAGAGTGGGAAACGTTTTTGTAGTGAGAGAAATGTTTAAAATCTTTGTGATAGCACCTATGGAATAGGGGAGACTCGACAGTAGCATTTCCAATGAGATACCATCCACACCTAGAGCGTTTGATTTTAAATTTTGAAGTATTTTTATAACAGCGTTATTGTCAGTTTGAACAAGGTCAAATATTGCAGAACTAAATCTGTTCGTCTCGTAGTAATCTATAGTTGACTGTGAGGCAGAACCCGGGCCTGGGATATTAAGGAAATGATAGTTTATATTTTTCGGATCGTTTATATTAGGGGGCAGAGATTCTTTGTGGTCATTTTTTATTTTAATTTGTCGTTTTATGTGGGTCCAGAGTACTTGAGGATTACTTATATTATAGTTAACGTAGGTATTAAAATAAGCAGACTTTTCATTGTGTATAGCAATAGTAACTTGTTTTTTTAGTTCTTTGTAATAATTAATATGATAATCTAGCTTTGTTAATCGTGCTTTTGAATGCGCTCGATCACGGAGACCCATCATTAATTTAACATTGTGTTATCCAGGGTAATG
Source organism: Parnassius orleans (assembly GCA_029286625.1). Taxonomy (NCBI): domain Eukaryota; kingdom Metazoa; phylum Arthropoda; class Insecta; order Lepidoptera; family Papilionidae; genus Parnassius; species Parnassius orleans. The sequence continues at coordinate 4,713,439 of JAGSMP010000037.1, forward strand.
ATGTTCCTTGATGCATACCGATCTAAGTGGCGCAAGTAGGTTAAAGACAGATAAAATAGCTGTGTTAAATTCAGTTACCATAGCGTTGACATCTGTCATATTTGTAATTAATTCCAGTCTACGTTTTCTAAAACCTGGTGTAGGCGATTCGATTCAATATACTTGAGTGGCCTATAAACTATTCTACGTGGAGGACATTTTGAAGTTATTAACCCAACTTCGCATGATATGAACGCGTGGTGGCTCAAATCGAATATAGTCCACATTTACTTGATTGAGGTTTACATTAGAGCAAATAAGATCTATTAGTGTTTCGCTGTTATTTGTGAAATGTGTAGGTTTGTTGACATATTGTTTAAGACTGTTTATAATAAAAAACTCCTCTAATATTTTAGTGTAAGGGTTATGTTTATCAAGGTAGTTGATATTAAAATCTCCGAGGAGCAGTAAATAGTCAAACGATGGGAAGGAATTAATCGTGTCTGTAAGCGCATCATCGCAGGCAGTGCCAATAACAATAGACTTACCACTGATCTTAGTACCCAGCCACATTTGTTCCACTAACGGTGCTATGGGGTGAGTGAGAATGCGAACTGGTAGCCCCCTTCTGATATAAAAACCCACACCGCCACCTCGTGTACGTATGTCGACCGACCTGGGAATATGTCGTAACTGATAGCCAGGCAAACGAGGTGCCGACCTTCTTCCCTTCCCGAAGCCAGGTTTCACTTAACGCCATAATGTCCACCTTATGACGGTCCATTGCCTACAAACTCATCATGACGCGTTCCGAGTGAGCCGGGGTTTATAAAACCAACCTTTAAGTTTTTTTTTCTAGCCATTGTAATATAATGTTATTAAAATTATACTTGGTATATAACAGTTAATAATATATAATTTATAACGATTAAAGATAGCTAATGTAGGTAAAGGTTTATGAACAGAAATCCACTGGGAATTACTTATAAGGCCCTATCCTATACACGGTTAGTTCTGAGGAAATAATATAAGTAGTGCCCAGATGAGGACGGATAAAATGTATAAATAAAGCCAAATGGGATGGGAAAATATTATATAAATAAATGTAAAATTCATCCCAATGCATACATTCAAAAGATTGACGAATCGCTACAATTGTAACATTGTGTACAAAAAAATAACAGACGTTTATGTTAACGTTAAGACAAAGCGTAGCAAAATATATTAAGAAGTATCGCAAAACGTAATTCACGTCATACATTAAATCGTGAGACACGATAAAAATCACGTTAAACATATTAAACTCCCATAAAAATACTACAGAAAAATAATATAAAAAGAAGTAAAATATTATCAACAACCTTACGCGGTAAATTATAATGTGGACACAACGTATAACAGTTAAAAACCCTACAATCCTTGAGCCTAAAAAATATTGAAATGTACTAATACTATACAAAACAATAAGATAAAAACAAAATTTAAGTATATTAAACATCAAATTTAAGTAACACAAAAAACCTTTACAATATCACTCTCCATATAAATTCGTCGTTTGCTCGACAATGAATCACGCCTTACAAATATATTGCCGTTCTTAGTCCATACATAACGCCAGTTATTTTGCCGTGCTTCCTGTCTAACCTTAAAGAAAAGTTGCTTGTTAGTGTGTGTCAGGCGTTCATTTAAATAAAAGCGCACTGTTTCAGCATTAATGTTGAACCCGGATGTATCGGCTCCCCGCCGCACACGTGCCGCGCGTAACAGTTGGTCGCGGATAGCACGACGCGTTAGGCGAATGATGATAGGTCTAGGGCGAGGCGGTTCAGCAGCTGTATTCTCGCGATCACGACGCATACCCGATCTCTCTACACTAACCACATCGCGTTCATCCAAATCAACTCCTAATTTTTGCGCGACTAGATTAAGGAGATGCATCGGGTTTTCTCCTTTTTGTTCTGGCAGGCCTGTGAGCTCCAGGTCATTTAATAGAGCAGCTTGATCTTTGTGATTTAGATCACGCTTTAGTTGTGCAATAGTTTCAACCAACTCACTCGCAGGTGCCACTTTCTTTTCCTCCGTTTGTTGCTCTAAGTAGGTCACACGGGTTTCGATGGTCTCTAATCTTGAATTAAACTCCGTCACGGTGGTATTCAAATTTGCAATCTCCTGGCGAAAATTAACCATTTCTCTCGAAAGGGTTTTAGCTCTGTCCGTAAGCCTAATTTCCTGCGCTAATAATCCTTCGTTTGAACCCTCCACTCTTGCATCCAAGGAGGTTTCAGTTATCTCCTCTGTTTCTGCATATGTAGGACTTTGCCGCGGCGTGGAATTGACTCCCAAACTCGTGGCTTTAGGTTTACAGGGCTTGCATCCATTTAGCGCTTACTTTGGAGTCTGGGTTAATATTTACACAATGGCGATGGTATGTTAATGAACATTTAGTACATTTAACGCCATCTGTCTGAAAAGAACTTACCGCAATGACCACACTTATTTGCCATGTTTAATCTAATTATCACTTAATGTTCTCGTATTATAAGCTTCGGCAATTTGCACTAGATGGCGACAATGCTAATGTTATGATCAAGTTAAATTAAATAATTTTAGTATTTATTTAAAAGCTTGGTTAAGCAATACTGCGATGCACCATTTAAAAGAAATTTTACTAAATAATATAAAGACACTTGAGATAAAACAAGCACTACTATGCTTAAAACACAAATGTAAACACTTGTATTGTTGTGGTACACTCAACAGCTGATTGAAACAGCTGATTATGCTTCGATAAATTTAAAAGTTAACTTATTCACACTTTCTTACTTTTGCACTGTCAATAACACTAGTGTCACTTTTATTGCTAGCTTGAACAGAATTATACTGTCTGTACGTATAAAACTACGCTTAAATATTTTATAAGCCCGAATTAATACAACATGTATGCACTACCCGCCGCGCCCTTTTTACTTATTATAGACTGAAACAGTTGTTTCGTCATCTTCACTCGAAGATGAAGAGCCCGATTCAGATGATGCTGAAAAAAAAGCTCTATTAGTCCTAGCAATAGAAGCAAAGGGGTGCACGGTGCCTCAATACATTTGAAATTAAAATTGTTTTTAATTACACACACATTATATATACAAATACAGCCACTCATATATGTATATACATACAAACTCACCCACACAAACACGTAAAACACTCTTACATATACATATTGAAAACAGCCACTATAACGAGCAATATGGGCGCTTTCAAGGTCAGACTATAGGTATAAACTTAGTTAACTAAGTTCTCGACTGTACATTTGAGGAAATTTTGTGGTGAACCAAAATTTTAAATCCAAAAAAAATGTTGTCAACCCATGCAAATCATGGTAACGAACAGGCGACCGACCTACTATTTTTCATTGTAACGTAGGCTATGAATAAAATAATAATTGGTAGGTACTACAATTTTCTTCATTGGTATTTGCTTCCAATAAATTATCGTTTTCGATATCAGCAATCAGAACCCAACGGCACCAATGAATTTTTTTTGTCAATTTCCCAATATACCCTAGCATAGTTGTTTTCACCTTCACAGTACCCAACAATAACTTATATCGTAGTTATCACCAAAATGTTTGCGACTCCAGGTGTTCTGGCCATCATTTTCGTCGAAATATGTAGCTTTGACGCGAACGCGGACACCACGTGTTATACTCGCCGCCATTTTGGCCAGACTGATCGCAGAAACACGATTCAAAAACTCGCTGAATCAGAAAGAGACGCACTATGCATGTTAGTAAATTGCGTCCTGCTCGCAGGCCTAGAAAGCCTCATATAACCAAAACATTGCGTCCTACCGGTAGTACGAAAAGTCTTGCTGGCAGGACTCTGACGTTCTATCATCGTGGGTTAAGGGTACTCTTAATTTGGCCCATTTTCAATATATCGCCAATTTGGTCGATAAATTTTCGCCTAGGGCGTCCCTTCCCAACTCTTACAACAAAATGCAGATTCATTAGTCCTTCACGATTTTTTCCTTTACCACCGAGCGCATGGTAAATCATCAGTTAAAATTGCAATTATCAATTTCATTGGTGCCGGCGAGGCCCCAATAAAATTAATATTAATTGGGGGTAAAATTTACAGCGAGAGCTTTACCCTTTAGCTACAGTGACATGTATGACTCGTGTATACCGAAAACAAGTAATTACCATTTTTCTTCTTTCAAATTCTACTTAAAATAGGGATGGAATATCCTGAAAGTAAATAATTTTTACGGGTTTGATGGGTTTTACGGTTTTAAATTTATTTACCACAAATATCGCCGTGTGTATCGCGTTTACAAATTCACACTGTAACATAATTTATTAACTCTATCTCGTCCGTGGATTACAAAAGAAAAAAAATGTAGAGCAACGTTACAACTTTTTATAAATCTTCATATTTTTTTAATAGTATATTATATATCTATATCAGCATTATAATAAATATTAGATATGAAGTACAATAATATTTTTTTTTTATTTGTAAACGCCAATAGGTGTTTTAATATATTTACACAGTAGTGTGTAAATATATTAATTATATCAACTAACACGGTAGTAAATGCAAATTGCGAATAAAAACCCCTTTTTAAAGAAAAAAGTCCCTTTTTGCACAAGTAAGGCTTCTTTAAAGTGGTAGAGCCATGCTTCAGCTAAATTATGGTTGCAACACGAATCGGTCGAAGTCGATGGATGCAGGTGGCTCAGGACCGTGTTTTATGGCATTCTTGGAAAGGACCACGATCTCACAGAATACCAGCTCTGCTGTAGAGAACCAGAGATTTTTTGTGTAGAATATCAAAGCCCCGATCTCAGAATGTGCAGTTTTTTTTGAAGTCGGTTTTTACTTTTTGTTAAAAGCTAATTTTTTACAATTTTAAGTAAAATTAAGAATATCACAATTTCAATGTCATGTAAATAGTTTAATTAAAAACTTTATCGCCTATTTTTCCAGCCTTAGGGGTGCAATTTTTCTCCAAATTCATATAAACCACACCTGAAGTATATGTATATAACCTAGTTAATAAAAAAATATATCAAATCGATTTACAATTAACGAAGGTATAGCGTAACATACATCCAAAATCATATAGTCGAATTGTAAACCTCTTCCTTCTTTAAGGCGGATAAAAACAAAGAATAATAGCAGCTAATGAACTTATTTCGATCGGACAAATAAGATATAATATTCAGTATCTTCTAAAGAAAAGTTAGAAAATATAAAATCAGTACTTAGGTAAACGTGATGCATAAGTGAAAACGAGAGCAAGCGCTTCCTTACATACAAATGCGCCACCTTTATGCGACAACTTTTACGTTCAATACTTTCTCTTAAGTATCTTGATTCAAGCGTAAATTCTGTGCTTGGAATATGTAGGTTCCAATTAAATTTTATCGTGTAGTGGCGGTGTAAGAATATCCACTCTCCCACCCCCATCATCCTGTAATAAGTAGTCTCGTAAGAGGCGACAGAGGAAAACTGAACCAGGAGATGACCAGCAGCATCTGATAATAGCTGAGTAAAAACTATAAAACTGCGGTGCTGAACCCGCTTGCCAACTGTTCTTAATGCCACATATATGGCAAATATCCCCCTAATGAGACAATCAGTGAGGGTGGCCTTTGTTCAGCAGCAGCCTTTGTTTGTGGATATTTGATAGGCTGCAATTATTAATGATGAATGAAATTCTGCGACCGAAGCTCACAGCCGTCCTTATTGGGATTTGCTTAAAGTAGGTACTAATATAGGTTAAATCTAAACAATATCACAAATACCAAGAATAAACTTCAGTGACCATATAGTTTCTCCTATAGTAATGTTAATTAATAATGATATACAATTACTACAAAAATATCTCTTTCTGACTAAATGATCATCACCGCATTTGAAACGCTATAATGAATTTATTACAATAACCACTTTTTCTTTATTATCCGTTTACCAATCAAAGAATAAACATAGGATCCGCGTAAAAATAGTTATTGTATTATTTTTATTAATGGTTATTGTGGTGTTTTTAGGTAATAAATAGGTTAAATACATAGGTAATTAATATTATTTTTAAATGTTAAAATCGCAGTTGAGCTGTAAGCCAGGTTGGCGGAATTTTGAATATGGTTCAACACGGTGTATGTCTTGAACCCACCCTTTGATTTCCATTTCATTTGAAACAAAAAAAAAATACATCTTGTTTTCTGATGATGCAATAATTTGTTGTTGTCATTATAAAATACAATTGGATGCAGTGACCAGATACGGAAGTTATCACTGCATAATCAGATATCATTACAAATTTATTCGATCTTATTACAAAACAAAAGTTTATAGAACATAACATAAATAGTTTTTCTTTTAAAACTTGTGTTGCTTATGAAATTTCAAAACTGAAATCTAAATGATACATTGCATTATAAATAGTAACGAAGTTGAAATAGTTTTGTAAGCTTGCAACACTGGTTTCCTAAACTGGAGTCTAATTGCATAATTTAGTTGCACACTTTCGTAAAACTCGTGATGCGTAAAACTTTAATTTTTCATTTTTTTTTTTAATAATTATATTGTTTAAATGAAAACTGCCCACGAGAGACGATTGTCGACGAGGGGTCAATTAAACTAAGTGCAATTATTAAAATATGACACCGACCCCAAATCCAGATTTAGACTAAAAAAAATTTTATAATGACGGTCAGACCAAGAGAGCGATTTTTACGAGAAAGGTAAATTATTTTTGTTTCGAAGAGTGCGAACATGTTAATTAACTGATAAAAGAAATATATAAAGATCTAAAGGGCATATAATATTGAGAAAAAATTATTTTGCGTATAATTTTTTAGCTCTTGGCGCGTTGTTAAAACAAGGCTTAAGTTATGCTATACAACATTTTTAAATTTTATTGATATTTTTACTTTATTATAGCATATACAAAAAAAAATATATATATCTCCGTGGCAGGACACCTTTTATGCTTAGGAGCCCCCATATTTATGTTTGCTGCCAATCATCAATGCTTGTTTGGTCTGAAGGGAGCCAGTATAATTACAGGCTTTGAAACATTCGCTTTTAGTCCCCAGAAGTGACAACGCATCTTTTCTTGGTTTGGAGTTGGTTGCAGATATCCATTAGCTGCAGTAGACATTTGCCATCAAGTGGGCTGTAAGTTCTTTGACACTTCAGTTTTATAAAAAAAAAAACATTATATGCTAACTACATACCTACTAGCAGTGTTATTCATAAAAATCACAAAAGATACATAAAACGTTCCACGACTTTACTGCCTCTTTAGTAAGGTGATCAAGAAGCCTTACATAAGTGGTATTTTTATTTATTCTGGGCTTTAGTTCGGATTATCATGAAATATTTCAGCATGAAATCTGAAAAATCTTTCATAACATTCTCACTGTAACAAAACGGAAAGCTGCGTAGAGCATCATTTTGTAAGAAATGTGTCACGTAAGTCTTGAACGGATATTTTATTTATTAGTAAATTAATATAAAACACAACTATTAATGCGGGCAGTCGAGCACGAGCACTCTAATCGTTATTGCTATTTGACGTTTTTTATATCTTATCCATCCATCCAGCCATTACAGTCTATAAAAGTCCAATGCTGAACATAGGCCTTTCCCATAAATTCCTTCATAGGGGGAATGTTGCCATAGTTGCCACGTTTCACGTTTGGCAGGCGAGTTGGCAAGAGTAGTTTTTTTATAATTTTGAGTTGTTGTTATCAGGAAGATGCTGCTGCCCATCTCCTATTTCAGCTGTTGCAGCTACACTGCATCTTGGCTCTACCACGTAAAAGTTAAACGTTTTTTAGGTTTAATTTAAAAAATTTAATTTTAGTTCATTCTTTCGCCTTGAAGGTTATCATTCCAAACAAACTGCAGAAACATTTCCATTTTTTTATTCTAATTACGTATACTTTTAGCCGTGTAGTGGCGTCATAAGACTATCCATCCCTTCATTGGGCTTCGTGCGTCAAATGTCATGGCTACAACCCAACCCACTGAGAAATACCATTGTCAATCCGCCCTCAATCGATGGCAATTACTACAAAGTAACCCTACAATGGGGGTGATCTATGTTCCGACTGTGGACTGTTATAGGCTGATGTAAACGAAAATAATTATGTTTTCATGATTTATGCGACCAAATTGAAATTATTTAGTACAATATTAGAATAAGGGAAGCTGACTGTCTACCCGATGGTATTAAACTACTTAGCTCAGCTCTGTAACCAACTACAAATAAAGGCCACAGATAATTGTTATTATTGTTGTCTTCCCTGAGCACTATGAATTGCTTCACATTCACAGCCTATAATTCCCCTTAAAAGTGACAGTTTTTTTTCTTTATAGTCGATTTAGCCGAATATATTAGTACGTTGTCCGCTCACTAGATGTCTCTGCTTATAGCCCGATCGACTTTTGAACGGCTTCGTGAATGACTTTCTTATTTTGTGTAATTTTTTTATAGCCAAAAGTATTAGTACGTAATGCGCTCACTAGATGTCGCTGCTTGTACTAACCTACATAGCCCGTACGAACATGATGCGTCATACGAATACGCAGCTGTCGGAAAATAATTTACCGCCTCGTAGCACATTCGAACTTTATTATTGGACAGAATTATAATCTGGTTTCAATTTTTTATATAATCGTTTTAATTTATGAAACTAGACAATTCATACGTTTTTCTATTTAAAGATGTATTATATAATTCAGTTAAAGAAACGAGAGGTGATTGTAAAGTTTGTGTCCGAATTTTTTTCGTTACTTTTACTTTTAAATATTCTTTTTATTTGCACGGATATAAAAAAAAAACTTGTATTCGCACTTCAACTGCATTTTCAAATCCATTTGTGACATTGGTTTTACAAAGAATACACGAGCTGGGATGCATTACCTGATAGTTTTAACTATAACTCACTGCTGGGTAGACGGCGAAAAGCAGAAAAAAGATTTGGACTGGCAGTACTTCTGTCGTTAACAGCCTGTAAACTCTACCCTTTTTACTGGTCATGAGGCATAGTTCTTAGGGGTGACCCCGCATTAGCATTTTGATCTTGTAGATTTCTATGGAAAACAGAATCCACTTATCGTCAGGTGGACTGTGTGTTCGTCTGTCACCCGAAGCCACTATCATAGCTTTTACTATGGGTATGCCCATTGTCAATCGACAGCCGCTCGTGGGGTAAGGCGTGCCCTACACGGCCGCCCCGCAAGTCTATTACGCGGAAGACTTTTTTTATTTTTTACGTGGTAGAGCCATGCTGCAGCTATATTAGTAGTATAGTTGTAGCACGAATGAGTCGGCTAGACCGGGGAAGGACCACGCTCTCACAGAATACCAGCGTAAAATAGCAGTTCGTATGGTGATTGTAGAGAACCGGAGACCCATTTTACTGGAAACGAGGCATTCCATCTTAATCCTCACAGGTAACAACGCATCTGCATTTTGATACGTAATTGAGGATAGATGTAGATGTATATGGGCCACAGCAACCACTTAAGCATCAGGTGGACTGTGTGCTCGTTTGTCAGCCTTATTATATAAAAAAGCCATCTGGCCAGGGATAATATTAAAGACCAATCCCAAGATAGAGAACTTATGTATGACATTTGTATAAAAAAACCTTGTCAGTAAATTATAACTCAATGGTACATGAAAATGAGAGTGATTGGATTGGGTCTTCTAGTCCGATCTTAGTCACGATCCGAGTCAAGTGTTGCCACTTGTTGTTTTAACAGGCGCATGAGAATTTATCACCTAATTAAGTACCGTGGGCGTTATAAGAAGTGATCCATCTTAGTCCTCAATACTGATAACACATCTGTATTTTAATTCTTAATCGAGGTAAATGTAGATGTCTGTGGTCTACAGCATCCACTTACCATCAGTGTGCTCGTTAGTCACCCTTATTCTATAAAAAAAGGTGCTATAGTTTATATAATTAATTGGATTAATTTCAATCTAACGATCTAGTTTTCTATGCTCAGCGTTATACATCTATAGTCAATTATCACAAAAAAAAATGTGTATTTTTTTTAAATAAAACTGCAGCACCTGAAGTAACAAACGAACTTACACTCCATCTGACGGTAAGTGGCTACTGCAGTCCATGGAAACTTGCAGCCAACTTTAAACAAAGGAGGCTACAGATGCGTTGTCACCTCTAAGGACAAAGATAGAATTCCTCACAGTCTGTAATTACACTGACTCTCTAATATATATTACTGTATATATTATAAGTTGGTAAGGTAATAATTATAATTTAAAATGGCAATCATTTTTACCAATTTTCCAGTTCTTAGCTATGTTTAAAGTTTCAAGTCTCTAACTCTACGAGAAGTTAGTTTAAAATCGATTGCTAAATGTGTACGGAACTGCGGTGTAAACAAACAGGCAGACAAGAATGTGAATTAATATTGCATTGTCGTATATTTTGTAGTAGTATATTTTGTAATAAAGTATAGTTATTACTTAAAAAACATAAAGGAAAGTGTAGATAGATACAAGGTATGCTCTAAAACACCCACAATACCACATTTCGGGGTTGACAACTCATCGACCTGTATCGTGTGTCTGTGTGCTTTTTTTATAGCTGAGGGGGCAAACGTGAATGCGGCTCACCTGATGGTAAGTGACTACCGTCGCCCATAAACAACTGCAACACCAGGGGAATTGCAGATGCGTTGCCGGCCTTTTAAAAAAGAGTGGGCTCTTTTCTTGAAGGTCCCTAAGTCGTATCGGTCCGGAAAAATCTCTGGTGGTAGTCGATTCCACAAGGAAGTTCTGCGAGGAAGAAAACTTCTTCTGAATCGCACAGTGTTGGACCGCCAATCATCCAGATGGTATAGATGGTATCACAAGTTTTGTCGCGATGTGCGATGGTGAAATTGAGCGGCTGGAATTAGTCCGAACAATTCCTCAGAGCACTCCCTGTGGTAAATGCGATAAAATACGCAAAGAGATGCAACATCTCTTCGCAGTGCCAGCGAGTCAAGCCGATCGGAAAGAACTCGGTTGTCGACGATTTGAGCTGCTCTGCGATGCCCAGTCAAGAGTCAAGATGCGATATGTCAAGAGCCCCTGCCCAGAGATGGGAACAGTATTCCATCTGGGGCCGAACCTGCGCCTTGTAAAGTTGCAAGCGGTGTGCCGGCATGAAATACTGTCCCGCTCTGCTGAGCACGTCAAGCTTTTTAGACGCCAATTTGGCCTTCTCTTCCAAGTGACCATGAAACTGCACATCACTCGATATGTCGACACCGAGGATTCCGATACTGGCTGAGGCAAAAAGTGGAGTGTCTTGAAACTGAGAAGATACGACAAAGGGGTTCTTTTTAGCAGTAAACGCGCAAACTTGTGTCTTCTGGGAATTGAACTGGACTAGATTTAGTCGCCCCCAATCCGAGACTTTGTTCAACAAAGACTCGACTTCAGACACAAGTTTGTTCCGGTACTCGGCGACGTTTTCCCGAGAAATATTGGCACGGCCAATGTATAAACTGTAGTTATGTATGTTACCGGTTTGCAACATATCATTGATATGCAGAAGAAACAGCCTTGGTGATAGCACGCAGCCTTGTGGAACACCAGCATTAATAGGCTTGTAATCGGAGCATACACCGTCTACTACGACCTTGATGCTCCGATCAGCAAGAAAACTGGTGATCCACTTGCACAAATGATGCAGTAATTACTTAATACAATTTGTGAGTGTGCCCATTTATCACCCTTGGACAAATAAAAATAGTGCAATGACCTATAAAGCTGGTCGAACTGAGAGTTTAATTTAACAGTACTTGCGTTGTAGAGCACGAAGCCTAATTAATCAGTGACCTAATAAACTCTCCGTTGCCAAGTGGGGATTGGCAAAATCATAACAATTAATACGTTCTTAAGAACTGTAGTAGCTCAAGATGCAATGTGCAATTATGAATGATGCTAATAAAATTTTTAGGTTTTTCATTATTCGAATGATTGTCATATTACTAATGCTGTTCCGAATAAACTCCTTATTCTAAGAAAATTGTCTATGAAACACATCCAGTCTTCCCTGCCCCAAATCTCTCTCAGAAATGAAAGGAGGCCTGCGTCCAGCATTTAAGCTGCATAATGACTGATTTTTATTTTTCTACGTTTAAAATTTAAAAAAAATACGAAAGATATTTAGGTGTAAGCGAGTGAGGCTTTAACGACACGCTGTAGTTATAAAATATCTTATTCTTCTTGTTCTTCTTTACTAGCTCAATAATAAACTGCACTCCAAACCGAATATTAAATAAGAAATTAATTAATTATTATTCAGGAGTATACATCAGTTTACACTAAATCTATGGGTATACATAAAAAAGAGCCGAAAAATTTTTTTTTTACCCTATCATGATCTAGATTCTAGAAGCTCATTGAGTAGAATACAAATTATATTTTTTATTTTTTGCAAAACTACATCCCCTCGCCGGCTTAAACATTTTACATCTGGTTTTAAACACGATATGGTTGTAACGTTATCTGTAAGATGTTAAATTCAAATTTTATCTTGAAGTTTTGGCGGGAACTTGAGCGGCGGCGGATTACTGCTCCTGTATTATTGTTTCAATAATGGTTTGAAGTGGATTTTGATATGTAAAAGTTGTGAGATTTTATGTATTAAATGTCTGCACATGTGAACTATTAGTGGATACGGTGAAACAAGTGCTCCGATGGTGACGTGAATCTCAAGTTAAGGTGTCTGTCTGCTTAGGCGCCTTGAGATACTATCGTAAACTGTCTGTTGGCTCAAGTTGCCGTCAAAATCTCCCAAAAACTACGCAATGTGACGCATCAACATAATATTGTGAGGCAGTGTACTATACAAAGGAGTATTATCACTTGATACTGAAATTAATGAAGACATGGCTTAAAGAACAAGCATCTAAGCCAAAAATTTTAATGAAAAAATTATCTTTTTTTCATTTCGCGATGGACTCCTATAGTTGTACTTTTGCTAGTATCAAGTAATAGGAAAGTATTCTTTATATAACAAGAAAATTTGTTCCAAAACATCCCCGCAATATGTTGATGCATCACATTACGGAGTTTTCGGGAGATTTCGACGGCAGCTTAAGCCAGCAGACTTCGATAACGAAAGTATCTCAACTTCTTAAGGCACCTAAGCGGATAAATAACTTGAGGTTTATATCTATAACGAAACTATCTCAATTTCGATAACAAACGTATCTCAACTTCTTAAGGCTTCTTAACGAAAGTGTCTCAACTTCTTAAGGCACCTAAGCGGATAAAATAACTTGAGGTTTACATGTGCAAACACTTAATATCACAAAATCGCATCACTTACGTATCGAAATTCACTTTAAACTACTATTAAACGATAAAACAAGAGCAACAATCCGCCGGCAGACAAGTTCCCGCCAAAACTCTTCTATGATTTTTTTAAATTAATATAGTTCTTGACAAAATGGCCTTTATGACGAATCAAGTTTGGAATCAGTGGTCGTCGTGTAATTTTCTTTTCGTGTATCTAGTATTTCTGTCTTTCTTTTATTCAGATTTCGAAAGAGTCCGTTTATAGTTAAAATAATGACGAACTTTCTAGAACAGAAGATTTTGATTTTGTATGCATTGTTATTGCTTCATTACCATCAGGCAGCATGCGAATCATTTCTACCCGGTGCCCGCAGCTACAGGCTACAGGTACAGGTTGCATGGTCAAGAGTGTGTTGCACTATCAAAATTCAAAATAAAAAACCTAAAAATATTTAGATAAAATCAAAATATTTATTTCAATAAAAATAATTCTTTAGCAATTAATTCACCGATTCAATGCTTAGCTTGCCAACAGGGTGTGACCATCAAACCTATGCCGTTCACCTTTCGCTATGCACATCGCATCGTTGCTGTCTTTGTGATTAAATTTATTATTATTTTTTATTAATAGATGCGTCAATATATCTGTCCGTTACGATTGATTCGGGATAACCGAGTCTGACTTTGCAGTTCCTAACTTAGTGTACAGAATGTAAGGTCGTACCTAGCGGCACTAATCACGTTTGTCTTCTTGCTTAGAGACTTAAATTATGTCTGGCCTATTCTAAACTGAAAAAATATGTTGCATTAGAAGTCATTAACGAAAAAGAAAAGAAAATATCATATATTATAACTTTTATAAGGTATTACAAATAATTATAATAGATTTAAGAACTATCCAAGGACAAACGCTAGTGGCGTTATTATAAACAAATAATGCTCAATTGTGGTTTCTCGAAAACCTTGGAAATCAAATAAACCAATATTAAGCCCCAACCGAAATCAATTAAGACTTAACATAACTGGCTTTTTACTCCAGGTTCCGAAGGTCTGACAGCTTCACGAAATCCAGATTTCACGAATCCGCCATTATATTATCGTGAACTACTCCTAACAGCCCGGCTAGCATGGGCGGGGGACAAAAATTTTATCCCCCGATTTTATCCATTGACAAGAGATAAAATTATTTTGTTATGTCAAACGGGGAGAAGTATATCCCCGTTTGACATAACGAGTAGACATATATCCCCCGTCCGTAGCATGGAGCCAAATGAAAGATAAAAAATTATACTTTTTTGACATTTGAAAGGGACAATTTTATCCTAGTTCATTGGACGTAGGTTAAAGTTTATATTCATACAAAAAAATCTATCTAAGTCTAAGTCTATCTCCCATTTCATCTACTGTGGATATTATATCCACCGGTGTGCCCATGCTCTAAGGGTGGATAAAACTAAGCGAGGGGAACTAAACATTTTCTCCTTCCCCCGGGGATAAAATTGTCTCCTGCCTGTACTAGCCCTCCTGAAGCGCGATGTGGTTTTTAACGGAAATATTAGTACCTAGTGTGAATAACAGCGCTTGTATTTTTATATATAAAAAAATAGATATTTGTATACATGTACAAATATAACATTTAAACTTACAATGCGTAATATTACAATACTAAAATAAGATATTAATTTATAATAAAAATACAAAAATATAAGTTTTAAATTAATATCAGCTTTATTTTAATAATATTTAATTGATCCTTTGTTTATTCTATTTTTTGAATGTGAAAAACAAATAAATTCATTGCTTCTTAGAGGATTTCGAACTATTTACGTTTCACAGCACCATCTAATTAGCGGCCCAAATCATGAAATTTGGCCTTTTAAAAGTGGTCCGAATTGGTCACAAAATGGTTATAAATGGTCACAAATGTTTAATGATTGATCAATACTTTGACACTAATTACAGAGTTTAAAATTCCAAGGTCATCGGAAAAAATTTCGCGGCTCAAATAAATCTTAGAAATTGGATCTAAAATTATTTCAATTGGTCACGAAATGGTCACAATTGGTCAATTCATTTTGATAAAAATCAAAAATTACTTTTTCGGATTAGCATCTCAAGATAATGATTTATTATCTTCAGATATTGAATTCAAGCAAACATCTAAAATACACACGATTGATCAGAAGTTTGCAATAATTGCTCAGGCCGCTAATTAGATAGAGCCAAGTTTCACTCACATCTTTGATTTTTTTTGGTCTGTAAGCAACCATGAGACTATAGGATGTTTTAAGAGTGCAAAACTACTCCTAGAATAGATCCTTATTCAGTTTATAGTGAACTTTAATGAATTTGTTTTATTTTCAATTATGCGCGCCAACTTCTGGACCTGTGAGAGGTGGGACAACCGCGTCCTCTGAAGAGTAGATATATATTATTAGTGAGTCACGCCCAATTAAATTTATATCACGGGTCGTTTCACAAATACTATTAACGTTAAATCTATTTTGAGATAGTGTTTCCTGATTTTGTAATTGTCACAGAGGGGCCAACAATCTAGAAGTATCTTCTTGATTGTTGACCAATAATTTGTAGGCTTGCTATGAACCATTTTAATAAAATGTAGGTAACGTTGTCTTTGAAATTACAATTGTTATACCTACATAATGTTTTAAAATAATTTTGGATTAGAACGAATTTGATTTAGTTTTTTCTTTTGTCTGTTCCTCCTCTTAACAACGAAATCGACAATGATATACCTACGACTTATATGGTGGAAGAATCAGAAAAACATAAAACATGACTTTGATTCAAGAGTGAAGCTCAAGGTTTATCCCATTTGTGTTTAATTTTGCTCTCGACCAAGTAACGTCCTTGTTCCATAGCGTGTGTTGTGACGTAACGTGCGGGTTTCATTTCTATTTATTTAATCTTTGTTGGAAAAATTGTAAACATGCCAGCTTACTATTATAATTTCATTCGGAGTGTTCTATTTTTAAATCCACCAATGTCATTTGGAACTTTATGACTCCGGAGGTACACTATTAGGACAATATATAGTACAATGATTATCCATGTTTACATAATATTTTTATCGTTTTCGAACGTTTAACTCAATTAATACAAGTATAATATGATTATGGAGATTCTTGTTATCATAAATCTTGTTCGTTGCACAAAAATTCGAAGAATTTTGCTAATTCTGTCATCTTGGCCTACAAAACAAGAGTGGCGTAAAGTTACGGAAAAATACTCTGAAGCGTTGACGAGCTACTTTTCTATTATAGTTTATACGTATATCTGTGGAACTTTATTAATATAATTAGCTATGACCAAGACATCTCTTCATTATCTCTAAATAATATATTAATCAAAATATTAGTTATAATTGCTCAAAAAGTTGCTGATTGTAATACAACTAAATCTTAGATAGCATTATCACTATCGAACATCCTTTCTAAGATACGTGGTAGAGTCATGCTGAAGCTATATTATAGTTGTAGCACGAATGGGTCGGCTCTACAGGGATAAGACCACGCTCTCACAGAATACCAGAGTAAAATAGCAGCTTAATGCTGCTGTGTTTCGTATGGTGAGTGTAGAGAACAGGAGACGCTTTTCACTGGAAACGAGGCATTCCATCTTAGTCCTCAGGCGTGACAACGCATCTGGATTTTGATTCTTAATTTTGGATAGATGTAGATATCTATGGGCCACAGTACAGTAATACCCCGGACATACGCGATAGGTGGGACCAAGCGATAGCCGTGTAAGTCGAATTCGCGTAAGTCGGGGTTCAATTTTGCATATAAATACGTATAAAGTTTGTGAAATCGGGACCAGAGTTTAAAGAAAACAATAATTTAGAAGAATCATGTTTAATAAAATGTTACATTACTATGAATAAAACAACATAAACCGAAGTTATTTTGATGTCGAAGGCTTCATATATTCTAACAATGTCGTCTGACGAGTTAAGTTTTTCTTCTTCTCACGTAAAATTTCCTCGTAGCATGCCAGTAACTTTTTTATTTCCCGTTTTGTACTAGAAACGCGCGCTTCATTTGTATCTATTTTTGTAAAATTTGTAACCCCTTTTCAATTATACTGAGGCCTTCTGTTAAGTTCAAAATCAATAACCAAAAATAATTAAACAACAATTCCACGCGTAACAGGTTCGAACTTGTCGTAAACCGAACACTGACACAGCAAAGTGGGCAAATGAAAAACCGCGTATCCCCGAATTCACGTAATACGGGGTAGCGTAAGTCGAGGTATGACTGTATTCACTTACCATTAGGTGGACTGTGTGCTCGTTTGTTACTCTTATCCTATTAAAAAAAAAGATAGACTTGCTAGTAGAACACAAAAAAATGTTTCTTTTCCATGGATTCAAGGTGCTTCGGGATCGATCATACACATTTACAATGATATTGTAATTAACTTTTACATAGAATATAATTGAAATAATATTTTATCATGCTTTCAGAATGAAGTGGATTCTTACCGTCACCATTCATTATTTTAATTTAATTGGTAGGGAGTCCCTACCAAAAAACTTGGTTGCACTTTTAATCATTCTCTTATATAATTCAATACAAGATCGTAAATATCAATGTGATTTATACTGTTGAGTACCTAGTTAAATGGGAGTTAGTAATAATTACTGTTAGTAAATGACAGGAATTTTCAGTATATGTATTTGGTGACAGTCGACAGCAAAATATAGTCGATTTTAATTATAATGATTTGTTAGATTCAAATTATTATCTTTCTTTATTAACTTCTGTATCAGTTAAGTCAATTTCTTCTATGTAGTTACCTTCTACTCTATTTTTTTTTAAACTAATACTTTTAGTAGTAATGAGATGTGAAAAATGGTAATTTCTTTTATCCTGTTCGACTTTAGAATTCTCTGAACATGACAAATAAATTTTTTATCCTGTAAAGACACGACTTCTAATTAAACTTTATTTACCTCAGAAGTGGTAATTATTAGTTTTTGCGAAGACCGAGATAGAGGTTGGTTTTAATCACGAGCTTCTAAATCTAAAAAATCTGGTGATCTGCCTCACTTCAGTCCTAAAAAGAACAAATACTATAACATATAATTTCATCAACTTTAAAAAAAATCGTGTTTTCTGTTAAGAAAGTTCATCATTTATTGCGATATAATATTACTAAAAAGTTTTCTACTAAAAAACGCAAAGCGTAATTTTAGTAGAAAACTTTCAATATAATTAAAGTCAATATAAATATATAAGGTGAAAATAAACATGATATCGAAACTTAATTTTAAAGTGGAGATAACGCATAATTAATTGAAACAAAACTAACCACTGTTAGTTATAATACGGTCATTGCTGAAAGATGAAAAAATATGAGGGATGTCGTTTTAGGGAAGTCGCGTTGATGCAATGAATATATCGTACGTGCGTCTAAAAACTTAGACAGAGCGCAGCCGTACAAAGTTGGATACAAGCGGGGTAAGCGAGAGGGCGGGCAAGGGTCGGAAACCGGTAAAATTTTCAAACCGGTTTGGCTTGCAAGTACATTTGAACGAAATATTAAGGTTTCGTTCCAACGTAACCTTAATTTAACCGGTATTTTCAAATAAAGTTCCCATTGTGGTTAGTGTTCATTAACCGTTATTGAACACTATTTTTTCGTTCTTTAGATTTAAGGCAAGGCGGGGATAGGGAATCCACCGACCGCGCGCCGCCGCACCACACACGCCAG